>CM049469.1:15553639-16144800 GCA_026873135.1 Eucalyptus urophylla | reverse complement strand
GAAACGTACGGACAGGGACCAACCACTGGGAAAGAGTGGGAGCTACTTATAGACACTAGGCAGCAGCACGTAAAAGCGCAGGCTCACTACGAAGATGTTTGGCATTAAATATCCTTCCGCGAAGCTCTTCCGCTTTTTGGGAATCCCAGAGTGCTCGGTGGAAGAAGAGACAGGAGACGTCGCCACGTGGTGGAAAAGGGTTTCTGCAGTAGCATGACTTGCACGCTGAGAGCGAGAGGGGCATTAACTGAGGGGAAATCGAAGATGAATCCATCATGAATATGGCATCGTATTCAATCGTAATTTTTATGCCCAAGATAGCTAAAACATCTGGGTTTAAGGAGTTGCATCAATCTCGTGATCCAACGATTTTTTATGAGAAACCTCTTTAGTCCTTTAGCATCTAACTCGGTCTATTCCATTAGCATGTCTTCTTCAATCGAGTACAATTATGATTCTGGAACCCACAACGATTTGTGCCCTTAATCTACGCATGTGATCCCAATAAGGTCTTCATGTTTTAATGAGAGCGCGGACAGAAAATCTCTGATATTTCTTTCCTTGCCCTCCAAAGAAAGAAATCCAAAACCACTGGATTTGCATTAACGGGAATGACCATGACCAATGTAATTTGCAGGCTTGAGATGAAGCTGAGAGGGTGAAGGGGCGAGCCCTTTCTCTTTTCCTAGGAAGAGGCAAACAGTAAATGGTTTGGTGTCCCGAGAACAAGAGTGGGAGATAAGAGGTGAGGGATGCCTTAACTCCACATTCAATAAAGCATTGCATGCCGGTACCCCTTTTTCTCTCTTTTGCTAGAAATTATTTATTTCATGTTCATATTATCCATATAAAACAACTGCCGTTTGATAAACAACTTTGTTTTTTACATTAAAATATCAATAAATATTATATTGTGACGCGTAATATGAACGTTATACAAGATAGTTTCTTCTAGCTTAAAGAAAAATCCAAATGAGCGCACTATTTTAAAATCCATCCTAGGAGAAAACTCTGACGTGATAAGAACTTTTTTCTTAACTTAGTCAGATGCCTATATTATTAATAACTTGCAATTATAAGTAGGGATGAGCGGTTCCAAATTCCGTATAGGTTCTACCTAAAACCCGTTGAAATAGGTTCCTTATTTTTTGAAACTTGAAACTCACCCTGCATACTCTAAAATTTGGAATCTATCTTGTCATAGATTCCATAATTGGTTACAAGTTCTATCCAAATTCTACCTAAATTACTAATTGAATGATTGTGCTGATTTAAAACATTTAATGACCACCACTTGCTATTATAATTCATTAACTATAACTTATATTTAGACACACGAAAAATATGAATATTAATAAAGTAAATGTCTCAGTCATAAAATGAAAGTTTGGACTAGTACTTCTAAATTATACACTCATCGTAAAACAGTATGGAATATCATAAGATTACACGAAAATATAAATCAAGAAAAATATTAAAACTTATTTCAAGTTCTAAGTTATAGGTATCAGATTTCAAGTTCTAAATTCCTCCGATCAAGAAAAACATTAAAATTTATTCTAAGTTCTTAATTGGAGGAATTTAAAATATAAAATCTACTCATTGAAATAGATTTATCACTTTTTTAAAATCTGAAATTTATCTTATATACTTAGCAATCCGAAATCTATATATTTAGCAGTTCGATTTAACCAAATAGGAAACTCGCAAGTGCACTTGCCAACGCATCAAGAACACCTTTGAAAGTGGAGACGATAGCTCTTACCGCACCAACTCGTCATCTCAAAACCCGTGATTAAAGTAACTATCAAATCCGGATTTTGTCCTGCTTTGTTGGTGGGGTTTTTGGTGGGGGGACCAAGAGGAGTAGGTGTGCTTCATGGTCGTGCACCCAGCCAACATCGATCCTCCGATCCAACCGTGTCTGGATCTGAAGTCATGGTCGCGTTGTGTACGAAGGCATGGAGCTTTCGCACCGTATCCTCCACGTCTGAAGGGTCCATAGCAATTAATCCAGTCGTGTCGTGTTTTTCGGTGTCAATACGAATTGAATTCGAAGCCAAAAGGGGCAGGGAAATGAATAGGATCCTACGTATGATGGGACAGAACTGGGTCCGCCTGTTTAAATCCTAGAATCAGAAACGACTTCGGGAAGCGAGTCACGTGTAGGACTGAGGTTAGAGATGGTGATGAGGGTCAAGTGTGAACATTTTTCTTTGCTTTCGGTCGAAGGGTGATCGATTGACTGCAATGGAGACAGTTCAATGCGAAGAGGCGTAATCAATCATTGTTGTCGAGCACTTACTTCTAGTGTGCTTCACGCATTGCATATGTGAGCACTGCGCAAGCATTGCGTCCATCGGCATTTGGGATTTCCCTACGTGAATATGGATCAGACCTAACTTCCATCTCCAGCTTGATTTGCTGCTAAGTGCTGAGATTATTATCAAAAAAGTCTTAAATATATTATATTTATGTCAATTTAATCTAATTTTTTTTGCTAATTTAATACCATACTTGGAGGGCGATAATAACATGTGATCGTAGTGTGATTTGTAGTTAATAGATAAAGAGGAATAGGGAGGGGTGGAGGCATTTCGTTGAAAACCACAAACATCACGACCATGACCAAGGCAACCATCGTGACCCCCACAACCTCTAGACTGACATGACTAGAGAAAGAGGAATAGGGAGGGGTGGAGGCATTTCATTGAGTAGAGTTGGTTGTGCTAGGGTTAGCTTGAGAGGAAGGCTCAGAAATATACAATTTTGGGAAAGCCTTATCACTCTCGTGAGTAGGGAAAACGACCTTGAAGATCTATAAACGAGATTGATTTTAGAATGACCAAGTAATGTAGGAATAATGTCTTGACCATGAAAGATGTGGACATTGAAATCCTCTAGTTTAAGAGGCTTGCCTACAATGCCCATTTCATCAGTGATGGATTTAGCATGCTAGTTCGTCATATTTTTGTTGTAAATGTTGAAGACTGAGAGGAAGGGAGAGTAGACATGTAGTTAGGGGTGTGCAAAATGGACCACTTAAACCAAGAATTGTTCGGGTCAAACCAAAAGCCAGTTGAGTCCGATTTTTGAAAGTGTCAATCCAATTTCCAGTTCCCGAAAATAGAAGTGGTGTATGGGCGGTCAGTTCCCGATTTTAAGGGGGAATTAGACTAGGTTGAAGTCCTTTTTTTATTTGTTCATTTCTTTTCTGAGGAAGTAGGAGCTTGTAACTAGATAATAAGACATCCGAATGGAAGTATAGGACTTGTCTCAAGCTCTAAATTTATTCCCCATTATGCTTTGGACAATAAAATCTTCGAATGGAAACATGAAAAAAATAATGATTGGTTCTCTTGGATAGGTCCAATCCCCAATTCCTAATTTTGGCTTTACTAGTTGGTAATGAAAAAAAATAATAATAAGGGAAACGATCCCCCCCTACATGAAGCGGAAGTTAAGCTAAAAGAGACATTAAGAGCATTCTAGATGGCTTTACTTGTTGGTTTACCAATAATCAAAGGTAAAATCAATTCTAAGAGGGACACAATTAGACGACTCGTGATGAAAGCGTCGTTACCAAAGAGTTGCTTGGGTTGCATCAGAAGGACATGTTTTGGTTCCATCGACACAACCATAGAAGTTTTGTCCCTTGAGAAACAAGATCACTTGTGCTTGTTATAGCAAGTAATTGGATGCTGTGATACGTGGAGAAAGGAAGTGGTAAGCAAATCCGAATGGAGGAAGTGTACAAGAGGGGTTTGTAAGGGCAATTATGATGGTGGTGGCAGCGGGATTCTCCAGGGCCATATTAACCACCCTTGTAGTGTGTGGGGGCGGAAGGAATTGAGAAGAAGAAAGAAGAAGAAAGCTAGGGTTGAAAGTGGCATTAGTCTAGATGGCTCTTAATACCATGTTGAAGCGGAATTTGTTGTATGTTTCCATTAAGTTTATGTGGGTTATACCCAAGAGTACATTTTGGAAGATATACTTGTAATACAAAAATGCATAAAATTGAAAAATTTTGAACTTAAGATAAGATTCAAAAACTTCCGAATCCGATAGCCTTATATTCGGTTGATAAGTCATAAATATATTGATGATTTGCCAATTTAGTATAGCATTTTTTTATTTGCTAATTCAATATTAAATATTTAGTCGATTTGGCCAATTTTAGTTAGAATCATTGACATAATGATCGGGCTTTCCATACTATGTGGCACAACCAATGCTAACATGAATAATTTTAAAATTTTGGAAAAAAAATTATTAATTCTTCTTCTTTTCTTTTCTCTTCTTTTTCCTAACCCTAGGCTGCCTAGTTGAGGCAAGGGCGTCACAGCCCTTACCTATGACTAGTCACTTTCTAGCCAAGGTTAGCAAAAAAATAAAAATAAAAATCAGAATAATTAAAAAATTTAAAAAAAAAACTAAAATATTATTCACATTAGTGCTGGCTGTGTACCACATAGGATGATCAATGTTGATGAGACTATCATGTTAATGATTTTTGATCAAAATTGATAGGAATGACTATATTAGCAAATCATAAAAAGGTTTAAAACTAAATTGACAAATCATCAAAATGTTTAAAGCTAAATTGGTACAATTGAAATGTTTAGAACAAATTGGTAAACCATCAAAAGATTTAAGACTAAACTAGCTAAATTAAAATATTTATAACCGAATTGGTATAAGTACAGTAGATTTAAAACTTTATTATAATTTTCTCACTAAACAATACTCACCAACTCATTCCACTTATGAGGGATTGATCCTCCCAATCTTGTAAATTAATTGTTTCTTTGCTTATTAATTGAAATCTAAAAGTACTTTTATGTTTTCTCGCCAAAGTTCAAACATCGTCTATAATTCAAAGTAATTGTTTGTTAGTCGACATACCAATAATTATTTATTTTTGGAGTTTGAGGAGTTTCATAATTTAAAAAGCCAGTGTGTATAAACCGCAAGATTTTGATGAAGAATAAAGTTATAAAAAAAAAAAAAACAACTCAAGCACTCGTGTTATTATCTTTACTTTCTCTTGAGGGTGTGCCACGTCTACAAGCACAACTTAAGGTCGTAAATTATTATTATTATTTTTAACTTTTTGTAGATTCGGCGGCATCCATATTTTGATTTTTTAGTTATTATAAAAACAGTCGGAACCTATCAAAACATTATTGACACAAAAAACTGAATAATTTGTTATCAAAAACATTTCTTTGATATTCACATGCTTTAGAAAAATTCATGCAATAGAGATTTAAAAAGAAAAAAACGATAACAGTTGGTGTCATAAATTTGTTCCCATGACTATTGACGTTGGCACCAAAATGAACGAAAATTATAGGAAATTACATAAAATTTCTCAAATATTTTCATAATTTGAGGTCTTAAAATAAAATAAAAATAAAATAAATCCAATCTTAAACACCAAATGCCCAAAAATAAAATTATAAGTCAAAGCTAAAATCTAAAGTCCCAGAATACACTTTAGTTTTTCTGGGAAATCGGTGTTTACTAATCGTTAGTGAGAAGCTTTCTTCTACAACATGCTTAATTCTAAACAAATCAAATCGTGTATAGAAGAAAACCATCTCATATGAACGTTTCATCATGGTCGGTCTGTCTAGCCAAAAAAATTACAAAGAGCAGAAAATACAAGCATGTAATCATAAAGAGGTCCAAGTACCCGATCCACTCTGGAATCCTTGCGGCTGAAGTTCTACTACTGGACGCTCATTCACGGGAGATATGGAAATTTGCATGATCCATGACCTGCCACCAGACATCAGAATATAATTATATTATCGGTGGATTGATTAATGATATGAGTGCAGAAAATATATAAATAACATAAAGGCATTATGCTTACTGGGGTCAAGATCAGTGATCATGGCAGCAGAATTGAAGTAGCAAGTGGCCCCTTTGTGCTTGAACTTTTGGTAGTAGCTGTTGAAGGCGAAGGAAGCATGGTCCTTGACCATGTTGGGCAGGAAACATGGCCGATGGGGCTGGATTTCTGCGCAGTCCGCTCCTCCCTTCCCGCACGCCCAGTCCAGCGCCATCTGAAGCTCCTCGCTTGAGGCTTGCTCGTCAGCTATGCACCACTCCACAAACTCTTTCCCATCTGAACTACAGCAACTAAACAGTGATGGTTCGGGTTTTGTAATCGAATTCATCAAAAACGAATTGAAATGCGTCGATTCGGGTGTTGTGAATTGTTAACTTTGTTACCTGTTCGAGTCACGTTCTGAACCGATTTCTTTGGTGCCGAGCCGAGAAGGAGAAGAGCAAGCATGAGTCCGAGCACCGGCATTTCGTTCCGAGCGTCTCTGGCTGCCTTGCCTACTCAATTGAGCATGTATTCGCGCCTCAGCAATATAAGACATAGAAAAGCGAAAAGAAGAGATATCCTCAACCTTTAGAAAAAGCTAAAAACTGTTCAAGCAAGTATTCATTCCTTAGTCCTCACGACAAGAATTCGAAGGCATCTTTTGTGATATGTCTCACATTTTTTACCTTACCGTTGCTTGGGATAATCTCCTAATTTATCCGCCAATCAATCTGTAAGGGACAAAAGAGCTTTATACTAAACTAGAGACTGATGTGGATTCGCTTCCATGAGGGAACATCAAAATGACACAGGGGACATGCTCGGTTCCCTAATCTCGCTCCACAAATGTCGATATGGCAAACTTTGCACAAAACCCAATAAAAAGTAAGTGATAAGCCCCATGACGTGACTTATTCAAAGCCATGAAATTGTAAACTCGGTTCCTAAAGAGTGTGATTGAGAATCCTAGAGGGGGGAAGGGAGGAGTCCGGACCTAATATTCTGGATTCTAACAACGACATCTTCGAGCATCTCGCGAATCGAGACAAGTATGAATAGAAAGATGACATCACAATCGTGAAAATTGAGGAGCTGGGCTATTGGAGTAAGTACAAATAGCCCATAATCAACCATACGAGATAAGAGGTATTAAATATACATTAGTCATTGCTCTGTCAATTTTATTTCTCTAAAGCTCAGAATGACTTCAATATCAGATGTCCCGAGAAATTCACCCCCTAGGAACTTTCTTATTTGTGGCGTGTAGAGTCACGAGGTGGTCAAGCAAGGAAAGTTTGAGTTGTGGCCCCATCCAAAGTCGACTGTTATCCAACATATGTTTAGAAAGAACAAAATGATGTTATGTTAATGAGAAGCTGTAGAAATTCAATTAGACTTTAGTCAATAAGTTCAATCAAATTGAGCTCGAATGTAAAGAATAACTTATGGAGTCAGAACTCGACCTTGATTTGAGAAATTAAGTTAATTAGTCGAGTTCATTGTCTGATATCAACCATCACTTTGTCAATTAAAGAGTGAGTTAATTAAAAACACGTCGTATTTAGGAGGTATGAGCTTGCATCTTGAGTTTATAGACGATTCAATGACTTTAGACGGCCCATCTTTAGATGATTTGGACTGGACAAGATAACTAGGTCCAATTTAGTAGGCCTAAGCTTTGATCCATATATAGGCCACAAAGTCTAGCCCAAAATTCTTGTATGCAAGAAGGGTTCATCAAGTCATTAGCCTCTTGTGTAAAAATTTATTGACTTTGTTTAGTTTGGTGTATGTTTAAAACTACTTTGCTTGTGACATTTTCAATAATGATAATGTTAGACGATATGGAGAGCTGATGCTCGAGCACTAGAATAAAGAATGGCTCTCGACAAGCTTCTAAGATGACAAAGGAGATAGGAACTAACTAAATTATGTGCTGAATAGATTGAAAGTGTTCTTGGAACTATATATAGGAAACTTGAACTTATACAAGGTGCATTTTGACGTAATGACAACATTTCTCATTTAAACTCCAATATCAAGCATGCTTAGACGAGAATACTATTGGGATAAATGACTTTTTAGAAAAATGCTTATCTGTATGTCAAATAATAAAAACATGAAATTCAGTTCCATACCAAAGCGAATAATATCTTCTAGTAGTTAATATAGGATTGCCACATTTTCATTTAGCATAAAAAGTTTGCTCTAATAAGATGTTTTAGTCAGCACCTCTTGTTGACCATAAAATGAAAACGAGCCAAAAACAGAAGGGCGTTTTCTACTTTGAGCTTTCTACCTTTCACAGCCGATTGCTGTCAAGTTCCATTTCCTTATTGGAGTTCAAAAACACAAATCAAAATAATTAAATCTTGGAATTGACAAATGATCTTGAAAGGACTGCAAGTACAAGTTATCTAATATGGCACTTAGCACCCCAGACAGGTACCTTAACGTACCGAGGGATTTTGTCGATTGAATCACTGGGAAGGGAACTGATTTGAAACGATATCTTTTGGGGTTTGTTTTGCTAGCCCATCCTTGGACATCGGGAGCGTCAATCCAAAGGGGACATGTCACATCACTTGTCAAGGTAGTGTATTTCAAACACGCCACAGATTTATAGGCGACATGTCATGATAATCTCCTAAAAACAAGCGACTCAATGGATACCCCTGCCTTCTAATAAATTCAGAGGATTCATGTCTCGTCTGTAAGGAAATTGTCCTACTATGAAACAATGCATGCTTCACGGATATGATCTTTCATCTGAAAAACTCACTGTGCTAAGATTCCAAACTTGCCCACTTAACTTTTGGTTGGCAGCCCTTTTATCCCGCTCTAATACATTTTCGGATGAATTGCATTTGATATTTCTATTGAAGTTTACAACTTGTTACTGAGAATTTAAAGAGAACAGGATCTAGTTCATAACTTGAAGTTTTTTTTTTTTTTTGGTCAAACATAACTTGAAGTTGATTATACAAGTTTGTTGATCATTGTTATGAGGAAAAAATATTGGTTAGAAGTTTCGAGTATGTGAATGGAAAACCACTCACTTTTACATGATTTTCCAAATAGCACAAATGTTGAGACTCCTCTTTTTGTCTTCTTCGCGTACAATATATAGTAATATCACGAGCTTCCTCCAAATGAGTATGACCCTTTCATGCAATATCTAGAATCTTGAAATGACTTGATACAAAGAAGATTCATGTTCATGTGATGATCTAACACAAACGAAGGGTTCACAGTATTGCTACCAAAAGAACATATTTTCCTACTTAAAGTTTGGAATTCTTCCATGTAATGCATCACGCTCTGAACCAGGCAAAACTCTCAACTCCATTCGTACTGAGTAAGTACATATAATAAGCTCATCCGATGAAGCATCGGCCTAAAAGAAAGTATATAATGTGCTCCTATTTTTACAGATGAAGAGACGTGTCGACGTCGTCAAAGTGATCATATTCCTTATACTTTGTAGACGAAACACGCAAGGAGGTGGTCTCCACAGGCCATAGACTCGTGACCAGCGCCGGCGTCTCACCAAACCGAAGATGCGAGTAATTGCTCCGTGAGCTCGGCCAGAGGGAAAGAGAGAGCTGAGGAGGGGATGAACAAGCAGGATATATATTATTCACCATCATTTCGGGATGGTGGAAGAAAAACCCTAATGGCTCACAATGTGATGGTGGTGGGGATGCTGTGGGGCTCAAAACCTTGCTATTAGGTTCTGTGAGCAACTTCAAGGTCTGTCTTTCCTCTCTCATCTCCTTCACCTTCTGCAATTGCCGGAATCTCTCTTGCAAAAGAGCAATGGAGGATTGGATAGCAATGGGGTCATTGCTCTCTCTAATACCCATCTTTTGCTTGAAAGCTGGGTTTGATGTATGGTTCGCCTATATGAGGTGGGTTCTTGAGGGTTCTTGAGGGTTCTTGGATTGAATGAATTCACGTAAGGTGTGTAGTTCTAATGCGTCCAATATATATATAGCATGTGGGCAATGGAAATAAATTTATGTTGTTTTGAATTATTACATGAATATTTAGTTCTCCAAGAGAATTCTTTTAGTGATTCTTTTTTAAAAGGAGGGGAATGAGAATCGGCTGCAAGGTTGGAAGGGCCAAATAGAAAAGGTCAAGTGGTCAATCTAATGAGTGGGGCTTGTGTTAGTGTGGAACTGAATGTCGATGGAGAGGCAAAAGTGGGAGGCTAAAGAGGAAGAGGGCGAAGAGAAGAGTCCAAAGGAATTGAAAGGGACTAGCACATGGAAGGGTGTGTTTGGAAGAACAAATGGTTGGGTGATGCTCTGTCCTCTTGTCCCCCATGAATAGCACTTTCTCGTATAAAGCTTTGGAGATGGAGCCTCCCTTTTCCTTCCTTTTTCCTTGGTGGGGTTTGGTTTGATATGATCAACTTTCAAAAGTCGTTCAAACGCGGTGTTTTCGATATCGTATCAAAAATCGAATCAGATTGCTAGATCTAGTTTCATTGAGTTAAGGACAAAAAAATATCGGTCAAATGGAGAACATATTAGAAACTCGACATATACTTTAGTTAATTGGTAGGTCTGATATGATTTCCAAAATAAATATTAATTATTGATATCCCCAGAAAAAAAAAAATAGGTGCTTTCAAAACTCAATCACCAATGAATATTGTTGGGTTTTTTTTTTTTTATCAAAACGATTATATTTGGAAATACCCTTAAACCTTAAACCCAAGCCCCCCACAAAAAAAAAAAAAAAAAAAAAGGTTTTAGATTTTTCTCTCTTGTGTTGGAGAAAAGAGGAAGTAGGAGAGAAGTGGTGGGGGGAGCGTGAAGGGGTTGAAAAGGACAAGGCTTATTAGGAGGGAGAGAGGGAGAATAATCTTAGGGAGGTGTTGCTTTTTGTTGAGGAGAGTGCCATTGATTGAACAATAATGCAATGACAAAAGAAAAGGTACCAACATTCTTTCTCTTCTTCTCTCGCACCAATTTGCTTTTGTCTTGGAGTCCTTGGATTGGAATGGCATGCACCAAGCGAAAGCTGCAAATGCTTAATGGATGCTTCTTTTGTGCAGCACAAGCGCCTCTCTCTCCTCTCTCAAAACTTATTATAATCAAGAAAGCTTTTGAAAAATTCGAGGTTCTTGCTTGAGAGAGAGAGAGAGAGAGAGAGTTGAGAGTTGTGAGGTGTTGGAGACAAGGCGTGCATTTGATTTGTATTATGTCCATATCCGCTTGCTACAGTGATAATGGCTCCCGTTCTAAAAGGGATAACCTAGGATATTATAGTTAATCCGAGCCCTAATCCTACCAGGTAAAAACGGATGATAAGAAAGGTTAGAACAAATCATAGTTAAACAAGATTAAGGCTCTCGGATTAAGTAGTTCAAATATGATTATGGGACTTTGTAATGCTATCTCAAACTGTAAGTTGCTAGCATGTGTGTGTTGTGAAGTGTGCTTTATATGACATGATATGCTTTTTTAATCAGATTTATTTATTCTAAGGCGATTTTAATTGATGTAGAGACTTTGATCACATGGATTAGTGCCATGGTGAATCAGGAGCCCCCAACAATTAATACGAGTCTCTAGCATAGAACAATCAAATCCTAAAATTTATTAAATCGATGCAATTAAATTCCTCTATTAACTCCATCCTATTTGGTCAATGAAAAACGTTTGTGTGTTTTTTATTTTTTTCTCTTCTAAGTGATTGTCAACACTGTTTGAAGTATAAATCAACACCCAAACAACATAGTTTCCTATGGCGTGTTTGTTTCACAAAAAATAAATGATTTGGAAAATATTTTCCTATAAATAATCGATTGTATCACTTACAAAAATAAATCAACGAAAAATATTTTTATCGTCCCCAAAAATGTTTACACATAAATTATTGTCAATGATGAAAAAAATTTCATTGTCTAATTATTTTAAATCGTTATGAGTAACTAATTCAAAAAAAAATCCAAATCATTTATTTTCCGTAAATCATTTATTTATTTATGAGCCCAAATCTTAATTTATTTTTCTCAAACCTTAATTAAGTCTATTTCTAGCCTGTTTTTAATTTGTATCTTTTATCTTTTTTTCAATATTCTATAAATTGAATGGCAAAACATTAATTGAAATTCAATAAATTTTGAAAGATTGAAAATTAGAGTATAATTAAAAAATTTCAAATTAAGTTTAAGAGTAATCCTAATCAAATTGTAGCTGTACTTTCCTCTAATCTGCAAGTCCTCTTATCAACATATAGCTTATTGACAGTTAGATGCTTTATGGGCTGGGATGAAACGCCATGGCCCCCAGGTCCATCATTAAAGATTGCACTAACCTTCTGAGCCAGTTAAAAGGAGTTTTCATCCGTTTTGAGTCAAGAGAATTTAATCAAGCGGCCGACTGGGTTGCTAAAGCCCATTGTGCCGGCTCTCTCCCGACAGATTGGGTTACACATCCCCCACATCCCCTTTTGTGACGGCCCGAGCAGCGGTGCGCGAGGAGGAGGGATGGCGGTGCATCCGCACCTCGGTCCCTGAACGTGTGCAAGGAATGGGTCCCTATCCCACATCGCCTAGGGAGGGAGTCCTGGACCAATTTATAATGGCTTGGGCCCCTCTAAACCTGTGTGACACGTTTCACATATGCTTCCGCTGCGCTGAAAACAAACCCATGAGGGAGGAGATTGCTGCATGCATGTCTCCAAAGTGGACAATATTATGGCTTGGGAGAGGGCGGGCCAGTGGGCCGCGCCTCTGTCCCTGCATAACGCTTTTTAAAGCCGTGAAATGCGTGGAGCGGCGGTGCGCGGGGAGGAGGGATCGCGGAGGGCGGGCCAATGGGCCGTGGAGCGGCGATGCACGGGGAGGAGGGATGGCAGAGGGCGGGCCAGTGGGCTGCGCCTTTGTCCCTGCATAACGCTTTTTAAAGCCGTGAAACGCGTGGAGCGGCGGTGCGCGGGGAGAAGGGATGGCGGAGGGCGGGCCAGTGGGCCGCGCCTCTGTCCCTGCAAAACGCTTTTTAAAGCCGTGAAACGCGTGGAGCGGCGGTGCGCGGGGAGGAGGGATGGCGGTGTGTCCGCGCCTCGGTCCCCGGACGTGCGCAAGTGGGGCGGCGGTGCGCGGGAAGGAGGAATGGTGGTGCGTCCGCGCCTCGGTCACCGGACGTGCGCAAGGAAGGGGTCCCTATCCCACATCACCTAGCCAGTTTATAATGGCTTGGGCCCCTCTAAACCTGTGTGACGCATTTCACGTATGCTTCCGCTGTGCTGAAAACAAACCCGTGAGGGAGGAGGTTGCTGCGTGCATGCCTCCAAAGCGGACAATATTATGGCTTGGGAGAGGGAGGGCCAGTAGGCATCGCCTCTGCCTTTGCATGACGCGTTTTAAAGCCGTGAGGATTCAGTGTCCAAAGCGGACAATATCACATAATGGGGCGGTGGTGTGCGGGGAGGAGGGATCCAAAGCGGACAATATCACATTCAGTGTCCAAAGCGGACAATATCACATAGTGGGGCGGCGGTTCGCGGGGAGGAGGGATCCAAAGCGGACGATATCACACAGTGGGGCGGCGGTGCGCGGGGAGGAGGGATGGCGGTGCGTCCGCGCCTCGGTCCTCGGACGTGCGCAAGGAAGGGGTCCTGTCTCACATCGCCTAGGGAGGGAGTCCTGGGCCAGTTTATAATGGCTCGGGCCCCTCTAAACCTGTGTGACGCATTTCACGTATACTTCCGTTGCGTTGAAAACAAACCTGTGAGGAAGGAGGTTGCTACGTGCATGACTCCAAAGCGGACAATATTATGGCTTGGGAGAGGGCAGGCCAGTGGGCCGCGCCTCTGCCCCTGCATGACGCATTTTAAGTCCGTGAGGACTCAGTGTCCAAAGCGGACAATATCACACAGTGGGGCCCGAGATGTTACACCTTTGGTTAATATTATGTTCGGATCTCGAACTTTTTTGTAATTCAGCATCTTCGGTTTAGCAATGGAAATCCACATTTTTCGACCAAAAAAAAAACAATTATGTGAGGATGTGGGGTATTTATAAAATTAGATCCGAATGGCCCTTGACAGAAGGGTCTTGGGTTTCCATATATTTATTTGGAATTATTTATTATTTCGTAATAAAAACTCATATTATATGATTACTGTTAATGATCGTCAGTTAGGCTCAATTGTCATTCCGGGCTCAAACTGGCAGTTACCTTCGGCCATGTCTATAATAATGCTTGACAATGAGAAAATGGTTGAGCATTGACATATTTATGCAGGAACTTTATATTTGTCGTAAAAAAATTTCTCTGTTTAGAATACATTTAAGAAATTCATTGAAAATAAGCCATGTTAATGAAGCGCATTATTTGAATACTTTCTAGTTATCTTTTTTTTTTTTTTTTATAAATCTTAGACTTGATAGCAGAGAAAGTTGTATGTTCTAGCAGTTAAACTAAATATGAATAGAATATAGAAATCGTGAAATGATAGAGTGTAATTAAAAATGCTTTCTCCAATACATCTTATCTGTTAAGTTTGAATTCAATAAGAAATAAGATCTTCATATAACTTCACAATTTTTTTCAAAAATTTAATTCAAATAAATAGAAACCGTCATTGATCAATGCGCATCACAAGGCAAAACTACCCCACTTGTCAGTTGTCACACCATGTGGCAAATATTTGGCAAAGTAAAATGTCACGAGGTAAGCATCAGAGCAAAGATTCTTTCAGTTTCAGTTCCGACTTTAACTACATAGAATAGAATTGAAAAATTACATTTGAAAAAACCAATTGACTCTCCTACCAATGTTGCCGTCTTTAGATAAGAGTTCATAGTTTAGTTTAAGTGTAATTTTTCTGTTTTGATAATTTAGGGCACATGCATGAAAACCCAATTACTTAGAGATTCATAAAATGCTTAAAAATCTCATAAATTGGTTAAGTTAGGTCCTTCATCCATGTAATTATTTGGTCCCATAACAGTTTACACATAGTAAATGAGATGCAAACACCTTCAACTTCTGAATTGAAAATCCCCCAATGCTTCAATTAATTGTGCCAACTCTAGGGGTTAAGTTTAAGAGTAATTTTAATCAAGTTCTAATAGTTTTCACTGAGATTTGAATGGGCAACCTCCAATTAAGTTTAAGAGTAATTCTAATCAAAATTCTAATAATTTTCTTCGAGATTTGAATGTGCGACTTCTAGTTCTTGAGCCGGAATTCTTCCAATGTCTTTGACTTGAAAATCTTCCAAATCTCAACTATCTACCCAATAAGCAACTTCCAATTATTTTTCATCACTTTTGCCAAACTCAATACCATCTTTCTCTCTCATATTCATTTGCTACCCTCTCTTCTTGTGTCAACATCCCATTTCTCTATTCAATAAGCAACTTCCAATTTTTTTTCTTCACTTTTGCCAAACTTCAATTCCATCTCTCTCTCTCTCTCTCTCTCTCTCTCTCTCTCTCACACACACACATTCGCTGCCCTCCTTCTTGTGTCAACATCCCATTTCTCTATCCAATAAGCAACTTCCAATTTTTTTCATCGCTTTTGCCAAACTTCAATTCCATCTCTCTCTCTCTCTCTCTCTCTCTCTCTCACACACACATACACACACACACACACTCGCTGCCCTCCCTCCTTGTGTCAACATCCCATTTCTCTATCTCGCTCCTTTCTCGTGAAGAATTATTGGATACTTCATGAGAGTGCCCACAATTATGTTTGGAAAATTGAATCTTTTGGAATTCATATTCAAATTGGATATGAAGTCCTCCAGCTTTAATGATGATGGCATAGCATGCATTTGGCATTTGCAAAAAATGGAAGCATAGAAATTTAAATTGGATATGAAGCTCCATGACCTCAAACATTTGGTCACTTTTATCAACAATTAAAACGATGCTTGTTACATCACACACTTTCGTGTCATCTCTCATCCAATGGTAGATACCTTGACTTACTGATGCCATTAATTGTTTATAGCATAGAAATTCCCATGCAACATCGGGGTGTTTCTTAAGATCCTTAGGAAACGAATTCCCAATCCTTTAATAATCATCAGGTTAGAAAAGAGTAAATTTCACCCGTTGATAGTAAAACTTTAAGTTTGTGTGTACTATAACATTTTACATAATGATTGCGAAAATTATCAAGAGTGATAACCAATTATGATCCAAATATCCGTCATTAGATAAATCACAAAATTGCTTATATCTTTCTTCCGATATGACGCAGAAGCCCCACTCATCTCTCTCCTTGTCAACAAACAACACCATCCCAACCATGCAATGACATGTGCTCATACCACAACTTCCATATGAGAACCATCCCCCATCCTTTACCTGAAAAAGTGTTTTATGCACAATTCATAATTGATACGGTGTGACCAACCAATCATATATAATCTATATAATATACATCTCAATCACCTTTCGCCTTTGAAATTTAATTCCTTAACATTGTATCAGCCAACTTTTTCACGCTCCGTTACTGAGTGATATGATCATTATGTGAAATACTTTCCATTTCTTTCTTATTCCACGTGCCACCAACGAATTTCGACTGAACAATCTTGTCTCTTTTTCCTTCCTGTTGGGTATAGCTGGAGCTGTAAGTACTCCTATCATATCCGTAATAAAGACAATTTACAAAATCGATTCATCATATAATTCACCAAACTAAAATCACATACCAAGTCAACGAGCCTTGTAACGTTCAACGTCCTACAAAGCGCGGGAAAAGAGCGCACCTTGAAACACGGACCGTTAAAAAGCCGTTGATCGTTACATCCTCGGACTCTGCAACTTCAAACACCATCCGACCCGCTGACACTGTCTCAAGAAAACTGTCTTCCAAACCGGCATTACACCATGGAGCACAAGGTGATGTCTCTCCTCCACAATTCCAGGAACCTCGGTCACCTCCGGCAGGCGCACGCCCTCGTCCTGAAAACCCGCCTCGACGCCAACAACCACGTCGTCGCCAAGCTCTTGCGGACCCTGCTCGCGCAACCCTCTTCGCGCGGCGATCCGTTGCCTTATGCTCGCTCTATTTTCGACTCGGTCTCGTCCCCCGACGCGTTCATTTTCAACACCATGATGCGAGCTGAATTGGTTTCCCAGAGACCCCGCGAGACATTGTCTCTGTTTCTTCGAATGCGCCGTCGAGACGGAGTGTTTTGCGATAGCTTTAGTCTTTCTTTGGTGGTTCAAGCATGTGGTAGGTTGATGGATGGGGACAATGGTCGAACAGTGCATGCTCAGGGGATTAAAATTGGGTTCGAATCGGATTTGTTTGTTCAAACTGCTTTGATCGAGATGTATGCGAAGCTGGGTTCTGTAGAGATTTCGAAGAGGATTCTAGATGATTTGGAGGAACCGGATTTGGTTTCATTCAATGTGCTGTTGGCTGAGTATGTTAGGATTGGCGAAATTCAGTTGGCCCGTGACTTGTTTGATAAAATGCTCGAGAGAGACTTGGTTTCGTGGAATACCATGATTCATGGGTATGCCATGCTCGGGGATGTTATGGAGGCAAGAAAGCTGTTCGACGAGGCTAGGGAAAGAGATGTAGTTTCTTGGAGCTCCATGATTGGAGCTTATGCTAGGACTCGGCAGTCTAATGAGGCATTGAAGCTGTTTCATGAGATGCAATTAGCAAACGTGGTGCCGGACAACATCACAATGGTCAGTGTATTGGCTGCCTGCGGAGACATAGGTGCACTAGGAATGGGCAAGATGATCCATGAGTACATAAAGAGAACCAGGATTGAAGTAGATATGAAGCTTGGCACTTCACTTGTGGACATGTATGCAAAGTGCGGCGACATAGACAGCTCCTTGCGTGTATTTAACCAAATGGACAGAAGGGACGTCCTAACATGGAGTTCTGCCATTCTGGGGCTTGCTAACCATGGATCAGGTCAAGCCGCTCTTCAATTCTTCTCCGAAATGATAGCTGAAGGAATTGAACCTGATGATATGGCCTTTGTTGGGGTTTTAAGTGCATGCAGTCACATGGGCCTTGTTGATGAGGGGCGGACATACTTCACATCGATGAGTGATGTTTATGGCATTGCTCCTAAAATGGAACATTACGGTTGCATGGTTGACATTTTGGCTCGTGCAGGGCGACTTCAAGAGGCTAGGGAGCTCATTAGAAAGATGCCATTCGCCCCAGATGCTGTTGTTTGGAGGGCCCTTCTTGGAGGTTGCAGAGTCTACAAGGAGAGTGACCTAGCAGAAGAAGCCACAGTCAATCTTCTTGAATTGGAACCAAATGCCGACGGCAATTATGTTCTCTTGTCAAATATTTATACCCAGGAAAAGAAGTGGGACAAGGTTATTCACATGAGAAAAATGATGAGAAATGTAACTATCGAAAAGGTTCCTGGCAGTAGTTCCATTGAAGTTGACAATGCAGTCCATGAATTCATTGCCGGTGATAGGTCACACCCACGGACAGAGGAGATTTACCAAATGTTGAGTGAGATGCTCGAAAAGTTGAAGGCTGCTGGGTACAAACCACTGACGTCTTTAGTTTCACATGATCTTGAGGAAAGACAGAAAGAGATTGCATTGGCTCATCATAGTGAGAAGCTGGCCATTGCTTTTGGACTTGTCAGTACAAATCCCAGAACTCCCCTTAGAATTGTTAAGAACTTGCGGATATGCGATGATTGTCATTTGGTCATAAAACTTATCTCCAAGATTTACGACAGGGAGATCATAGTTAGGGATCGTAACCGCTTCCATCATTTTCTTGGAGGTTCGTGCACTTGTAAGGAGTATTGGTGAGGAAGGAGGAGCAGAAGGAGACTTTTTTGACATTCAGATACCTTGATAATGGTTTTACTTGCTTTCCTGGTTATCGTATAAAGATTAATATAACGGGAAAAACTGGGACTTAGGTTGCCATGTTGGCCATGAGCAGTACCTTCTGCCTCTAGTGTCCTGAGTTCCATGCGTTTGTACAGGAGCCAAATGCCCCTTCAAATATTAAAAATGAACTTCTACGTGCTTGATTACGTCGTCTCGTCTTGTTGCTGAACGATCAGCCGGAAACTGAGTTCACTAAAGCTAGTTCTGGATTGATGCGGATGGAGAAACGCAGATGACGCGAGATTTTCCCAGAAAGATAGCCAACTCATGTTAATTTCCCAAGTACGACAGTTTTTCTCTCAGTGCTGTAGACTTCACTGAGCAAGAACTGAAACTTTGATAAAAAGAATTCACCTTCCCTGCCGCCAGTAAATTCCATTACCCTACACTAACATCTCATTAATTGCAAAGATAGTACCAGCACCATATTTCATCACAGTTCTGCAATAATCAGCCTAATTAGACCATCAAGGGCAAAACGGGGGTTCAAATAGCAGCGTAAGAAAATTCTATCTGCTTCGTTCCAAGGCAGACATTTACAAAGATTTTTTTTTTTTTTTTCAAATTCAAGTTGGGAATTTTATGAGAGTGTAGTGGAAGTTCTAGACATTGCTCCCTTGATCCTATGGAAGTAGAATTAAAGCTAATCATCAAGCTAAACATGAACTACAACTAGTACAAAACTTTACAGACTCGTCAAAACCCACAAGTTTCACCACCACGCAGAAGAAGTTGCCATAGCTCGATTCCTCCACCAGAGATAAAGAGCTCCATCCTTCTCTTCGATTCTATAATTCTCGTTATATTCCCTTAATAGATTTCTGACAGCATCAGTAACTGCAGAACTCAATGGGAACTGTTGAAACCCGGCCATCCTAAACCTTGACCTCCATTTCCCCAAAAGTTCATGCCTTTCAACCCTTTCCGTCTCCTCACAAGCTATCATGTTGACTATGTCCCTGGCGACACAATGCTGCTCCGCACTGATCCTTTGCTTGTCATCCCGTCGGCACGCTACATCAATTGACTCAAACATTGCGGTATAATAGTCCAAAGTCTCTATGAACCTTGGATAGAATGGGGACGTGTTGGTTTTAGACTCTTGCTCCACGAGGGTGACCACCTTTGGGGATAGACTCTTAACCAATCGCAGCAGCCGATCGCGGTGATTATGGGTACTGACGCTTTCATCTGGCATGTGATGCAAAACAAAGGGAAAATTCACGGCTATAGCTTCGCCAGGTCGCACTCTGAGGTCCTCTCGTTCAACCTGACTTCCACACATGGCGGCAGCGTGGAACTCAAATGGCACTCCACACAACTCAGCAACCTTCTCTAGCCTCTTCCCGACAATGTCAAGCCCCCCTCCACGTGCGTGAGCTGACTGGGAGTCATCAACACCAGTGATGCGAATGAGAGGGGGCCCACCCGTTCGTCCTGCAAGACCCTGGATAATAGGGATCCACTGGCTTCCTTGAGCGATCTGGAAGTCAATTATGTGGATTCTTGACTCGTACTTTATAGCTTCCCCAATTACAACATTTGCCGACTCGTAGGCAAACTTCCAGTATGGACAAATCTGATAGAGGATGGACATGTAAGACATCAATTCCGAGCCAGTGGGCTCTTTGCACTTGAGCTTTCTGTAGATTATGCTCCCAGATGATTCCAACCTCGCTCTAAGCCCTTCTAATAAGTAAGCACCCAACCGTTGGATTGGATCTCCTGAGACAGACACCATCCTCTCTAACACCTCCATCAAAGCAGCTGTCTTAGGCATGTCAGCTTCGGCAACTGCTTGTGCACAGACAATCAGCACGTCCTTCAAATCCAATTTAGGGATCATCTCTATCATCTGGTTTACATTCCACTGCCCAGTTGACGGGAATTGGTGGCTCCCACTATTTAGGCAACAATTGCAGCTATCACTGATATCAGATTCAGGTCCAAACAATGAATTTTCTATCTCCCTCAGCTTGTCCCACATCTGAGGGCCACCATTAGCCACTGAAGAACCGCTGATGGGCGACCCATAAAGATAGTCAGAAGAATGTTGTGCATCAGACACATAAGAGTGTGAACCTTGAGTTGAAAAGGGACTCCTATTAGACGCAACGCTCACAGCCGAAGGGGAATCGTACGAACCAAAACTGGAAATGGCTGGAGCAGAGTCGAGGGTGAAGTACTGCCCATCATAACCCTGAATGGAGAAATTAGTCCCTTGGCTGCCAATGTCTGGACTAACATTGTTTTCCATGATCTGAAAATTGGATGAACAAAAAGGGTCGATGTCTTGCACGGGTTGATGGTACAACCCATGGATGCCGGCTGAATTCTGGCGGTTGTGAGATGTTTGCATTTAGGAGGATTCCAGGTGATTGACTTGCAGATAATACTGGAAGCTTTCGAGCAGAATGTTTTATGTAATCCAGAACATCACTCAGGCCATAAGAACAAACATGGCAATCTCAAAACAAATGATCTGCTTTCACCGCGCCATAGAATTCCTCAATACGATACTCAGCAGCAACAGCAGCCAAGTGCTTCCTCAGACCAATTGCGTAAAAGTAGTAATATCTGAAACCACTGGGGAGAAAAGGTACAATGTCAATTACAATCATTGATCGCTCGAAACACCTCATCCACAAAGATGAACAAAATCAGTATCCAAACTAAAGGCACCATTCTCCTCTAGTAACTGGTGTAGTTTATTAAAGGCATAAACAAAAAGGGACAAAAAATCAAAAGAAGTATCAGCACAATGCATTAACCCCAATTACACAAATCACATGAAGGATTAGAAAAAAGGTACTACTTTAGCCACCATGTTCATTCCTTAACCTCTGCGATCGGTGAACCAAACAGTCAAAAAGAAAGAATGGGAAAAAAGAGAGAGAAAAAGGCATCTCATAGCGGCTGCAGAACCTAATGAGAGATGGCGGAAAATTTTTATGCATACGAAGTTCTGATCAACAACAGGTTCCACTGAACAGATAGCCCTGCACTTCGGATCAAAAAGCTAGAAAGTTTGGCGCGTAAACCAGATCCCACCAGAAATCAACATGCGAATTCGATAAACAGAGAGCTTAATTTTGATTCCCGACCAAAATTAACCATAAAGAAGGTCAAAAGGAAGCCGAATTCATGCAAGATTTGCAATCTGGATGAGCCACATCAGCTGAGAAAACACCTCCCCGGAATTCCACGACATACCCATCTCACGAAATCACGAAAACAACATCTCGGCTCAATCAAGAACCCGTCAACCATGAAAAGATGCAAACTTTGTCCGGGCAACACACAAAAAGAGTACTTCAAAACAGAAAGCCCTCACACATCTTCTCGGAAAAACCACCACCCGTCTTTCAAATTCATCATCAATCAAGAACTCAAGAAAACATCAAATTGCTCACCTGGGTCACAGAACTCTCAGCTTCACCTCAGCTCAGCTCAGCTTCCCAACTCTTCAAGAACAAGAAACCACCAACTTCCCCCCTCTCTCTCTCTCTCTCTATCTCTCTGTCTCTCTCCTCTAAAAGTATGCATGTGTGGAGCTCTACACTCAACTTATAGGCTCTACCCCATATAAAAAAGATTGCCCTCTCCGGGTCAACAAAATTACACTGCCACCCCACGACGGGGACGACGCGAAATCACGCCACTGCCCCTGGCCAGAAGAATTTTTTTTTTTTCTCCGCGTGGTGGGGCTGAGCCGTGTGCGGGAGAGCTTCGCTTTCAGCTCACAAAGACAAAGCCTTTCGAAGTGACGTGCGGGACTGTAGCCAAGCAGCTTCCTCGGAACCCATGTCTATCGGCAGAATTCGTCTGTTCTTGCCCGCGGGTGATGGAGGGGACCTCTACCTTTAGGCCAAGTGTCTCTTTTGTCTGCTGTGGACACGAAGACTTCAACCGGTTTGCGAAAAATGTCAAAGAAAATAGCTTTTCCAAGTAATTCACCATGGTGGGCTTAGTTGAGATCAGCTTAGCTTGTGGGGGAGGAAGGAAAAAGTCTTTTGGAAAATTGTGGACTTTGTCTAGGGCTAACTTCTCCCCGGCATCGACAATTTTAAGATGAAGCTTTTTATCAGACACGGTTGACTGGTTGATCTTAGGGGAAGAAAAGGAACACCGAGGGGACAACCATAGACATGTGGCATGCTTCATTTGCGGCAACTCGATGATTTTCCATGTAATATTTTGACTTTGAATGTCATAGACATCTTTGTAGTTTAAGAGCTCTAACAAACTCCATGGCTATAAGTTTCAAATTGCTCTAACTCAATGGTTATACGTGTTCAATTAATCCATATCTCTCTAATACGATCAAACATAAGTCATTCACATTGGGACAAGGATTATTTTGGTCGTGATCTATCTTTCAAATATTCCATAATTTAACGAAGTTGGGATTATCCACTCAATCCTAATTAGGGGCAATTGGTTCTAAGATGGGTCTTCGGACCTAAAACCTGAAACCTACCTAATTAGAACCGATTCCCAATTTTTTGAACTTGAAACCTCGCCTATTTGCCTTAAAACCAAACTTGGAGCCTAACCAATCCTATTCCAAGGTGTACATGAGAACATGCTTTTCTTTGTTCCTTTTTTGTCATTTTATTTTTTACAACAAAATAATATAAGTAACTAAACAGTTTAAAGAAAAGAAATGCACAAGGGCGATCAACCAAAAGCGAGTTGGGAATGAGTGAAGGTCGTGAGGCTCAAACAAGTGAGGAGAAGGGCGAGTCGCGAGTTAGATAGGATCATAAAATGTTTAGATGAGATTGGAGAGAACAAAGAAAACTATGGTTTTTAGGCTTTATGATGCTGGTACCAAATACCGTGTTTGATTGGTTTGGTTCCCGGCTAGTTCTTCCATCAAAATCGAAAATCTGACTAGTTTCAAAAATTTGGAGCAAGGAATCGAATTGATTCCAACAAGAACCTAAACTCAGGACTAGTTTTTTCCTCGAATTTTACAACGCTACTGCTGTCAATTTGGTCAAACACAAGATGCTTCAAAGTTCATCAAAGGTCCAAGAATCGATGGTCGCGAGCAAAGACCTAGGACAAGGGCGGCAAAGATGGAGATTCCACCGGACATGAGTCGGTTCGGTTCCAAATTCTTACATGGAAAGTCATCGGGGAGCTCTCGAATCAACAGAAGCATCCGTGCGGTCAAAAAGATTAAGACAGGAAGTAGGGACATGGAATCAGGGAGACCGCAACGTTGACGCTCGAACCTTCGTGGGGTTAGGGGGAGAGGGTGGCAAAACTGGGGGCGCTCTTCGCGGAATGCCGACACGGTTTCCGGAGGGGGGCGAGTCAAATGGCATTTTCGTAAATAGCCGGCAGGTCGGGGGCTCTTTCCTAATAAGCGCGTATGCCTAGACGGGTTGACGCGCCCCCCCTCCCCTCGCCTTCCTTCTTCGAAGCAGCTTTGCCACTCCAACTTTTTAAATTTAAAAAAAAAGGCTTTTTATTTATGAAGAAGCAACAATAACAGTTTCTTCCCCCCCACCCCCCTTCCTTATAGTTATATAATGTTTTGTAATTATGCACTTTTTTTTTATATATATTTATGTGGGGACGAAGATGACGTGGAAATTGATGTTATTCTCGGAGTGCTTATTGATATAGTAAGCCGCGGTTTCTGATGCCGACATCACGCCTTACAAATTGCTCCGGAAAGCGAGAGAGAAGCGTGTAAATATGTCTGGATAATACTAAATACTGTCTTGGCCTGTTTAATTAAAAGAGGAAAACCACCAAGAATTCTAAATTATGTCAACCGTGATACATTTGCCTTAAATTTTTTCTGTGACGTCTAGAATCCCGAAGTTGTAGTCACGTGACACAATTATCTTCCATTAGGATTCTACCAATGAGCAATGTTAATAATTTCCTTACATGATGGGGGAAGGCCAACAGCATTGACAAGACACCCCGTGACAACGACATCATTTTGGTTAGGAAATCATCTAATGAAATCTTGACATAGAGTAAATATATCATATAAGTATTCGAGTTTTTTATGATATGGAAAAAAATTCAAAGTAAACGTGCTCTAGTGTGTATATTTTGGGGTTTTTTTGTGATTTTTTTCTTAAATTAAGTGATCTATACAGATCGGCCGGCTTTAATCTGCACACAAAAGGGTCCATTTTTGTGATGTAACTCGACATAATTAATTAGGAAAAATTTGGGAAAAATGTTCATTCAATTGAACATCACTTTAAAAATAAGTCCGCGTCACTTCCAATAATGCGTGCCGCGGAGGATGTGACGCGATGAAATTGGAGAGGGAAGGAGCCGGGGCCCACTCCCCAGTAAACCGATGCCGCGTTCCCCAAATCATTGTCAGCCGAACGGACCGTCGGCGGCGCGCCACGTGGAGGCTCCTCGGCCCCCGCCGTCCAGATCTGTGGTGATGATGACGCTGATGGTGGTGATGACGATGGCGACGATGATCATGAGGTAGGTAAGGGTGGACGTTTCTGTTGGTCAAAATGGAGGGCGTTGATTTAGCAGAAAAAAAATTTGAAGGAAAAATGGAAAAGTGGAACGCGACGAAACACCTCTCGGCTTATCTACACAAATGTCTTATCTTTTGGCAGGGCTTTGGAGGTATGGACAAGAATCGGTATTTCGATTTCATTTGTACGGTTTGACATATTTCAATTTAGGGCCTAATTCCCTTGGAAAAATCCGTAGCTTTAGATCCTTTCTTTGATTGTACTCGAGTTCTTTTTCTCAATCTTCAACTTTCATCATAATATTAAATGTGCCGACACGATTCAAAGTACTATAGCGTACTAATCACGCGTTGATTAGTACTGTAATACTATAGCCTACTGTTCATGTACAGTTTGGTGGCACTGTTCGGCACTAGTCATAATACTGTAGCACTGCCTGAAAAATTAACATCAAGACCAATCAAATGCCCATTATTAGGACCCGCGTCAATTATCAACATCCTCACCAGACATCAGACTCATGTCGATAGCGACTTTTTGGAGATTCACCAAGTTTTTAGCGATCTCTAGTCAAATAAACTCAATTGGTAAAATGCGAAAATAAAATAAAATAAGATTATTATAAATTAAAAGGCTTATAATTGAATCGATACAAACTCAATAAATATAAGGCTTTTGTTATTTATCGGTCGTGACAAAATTTGAACATGTCTGTCATGTTCTTTAGACGGATTCCATTGGAATGTATTTAGTTTCCCTTATTGTACAAGCACTAAAACATCCTAGAATATTTTCACCAAATTTATTCAAAGTCGCTGTACAGAAAGAGTTTGTAATTTTGCAAATCCCGGAAAGATGACGTGAACAGCATGAACACGACGCTCTCGCCCAATCATATGCCAGCTCAGAAAAAGTAGGAAAAAAGAAGAAGAGGAAATCGATGGCTTTAGTAAAAGCCAAGGGGAGTGTGATCGAGACTGGGATTGCGAACGGTTGCTTTCTTTGCCAGAACATTTTCCCCGACATTTTCCCATGGGGAAATTCCGATGCTTCCCTGGATTTTGCATGTGATCACTGATCACCAGCTCACCAACCGTACGTGCAAGCCAGAAAACAATCTGGAAAGCGTCCAAAATTTACCTGATTAGTCCTTAACTTCCCGTAGATACCTTAGTCGAATTCTGAACTTTCCCTTTTGTTAATTTAGACCTGACATTATGGTAATACCCCACAAGCAGATTCAAAGGATTCCCAT
Source organism: Eucalyptus urophylla (assembly GCA_026873135.1). Taxonomy (NCBI): domain Eukaryota; kingdom Viridiplantae; phylum Streptophyta; class Magnoliopsida; order Myrtales; family Myrtaceae; genus Eucalyptus; species Eucalyptus urophylla. The sequence goes on along the minus strand of CM049469.1, from coordinate 16,118,347 downwards.
ATCTAATTATAGTATCCTACATGACGTATCGGTTCCGTGCTCAACCCTAATTTTTGTAATTTTATACAACTTGTTATTTTTCTTTTTCTTTTTCTTTTTGTTTCCCTTTGTATTTGGATTATACAAGAGCAATAAACAAAATGAATTAAAGCAGCAAGACACCAACTCCTGGAAGGAGAATGTCGATAGAGATGGCGGGAGAATTCATGCCTAGTGGTGTCTCGTCTCATATGGGGCAAATTCTTTTCATTGGGAGTCGAGATTAACTCTGCCCTGTTATCAATAAGTAAGATTACATTTGAATTTGGCAAAAACTCTTAAAAGTAAATAAGCAAGGTGAAAATTTGGGAAAAAAAAATTAGCATCCACACGATAATTTCATGTTTGTTTGGACAATTTCCATTCAAGAACACCGACAAGTGATTGAATGGGAGAAGAACTTTTGTAAGAGATCTTTGATGAGTGGACGGTGATGCTGCAAGAAAGTTAAAAACAGGATCGAGTTAAGGAAAGAGGGAATCTCGAGGCTATCTTCCCCGTACACAAAAGAACCAATAAACAAAAATGCGGCAGCACCCTTATCTTGATGATGACGTCCATCAACATGGCAAGAGCGCTCGCTTTATACCTCAAAAATCAAAGGCCTTTTCTTCTTTGCCTCTTGGGATGAAAGTTAATCAAGCATTTCTTCACATTCTTGAGCTGCTCAATACAGCTTTATATGATAAGTGGATGAGACTGTTTAGAGAGCTAAGGGAGATGCCGTTGATTGAATCCGGATCTACGAGCCAATCGCAATCACAAAAGAACACATGATTCTATCCGCAATGAAATGGGGTTGCAATGGCTATCGAATTGTTGGCTAGAGTGCACATTGCATATCTTTAAAGTACACAATAACGTCCTTAGAATTTTTCTTTCTTTCTTTTCAATGAAATCGGGTTTTTATTGATATCTTGAATTTCTTCTGGAAAAGACATTATATTGTCCATCAGCTCATGAGAATCCGACGATCATGTGTGCCGTTACTTGCGGTGTTAGCACTAAGTAAAATTCGAGCTTGCCATGACTTTGTAAGAACTTATGGAGAAAGTAGCTGAGTCTTTCACTATCAATTTCGAATCTTTCTAACAAGATACAATGCGCGTCTAAAGTGTCCGATTTTTGTTTTCTTATAACTCTACAAAGTGGAAATCATGATCGATGCTATCCATTCGTCAATCGTACTTTGTATGACTGTGGAACGATTCGTGGTGAAGAATTCCTTAATCACCACGACTCTCTCTCTCTCTCTCGGCATGAAAGAGGCTCTGAGGAAACAATAGCAAGTTCAAAAAACAAGTTACAACTTCTGTGCTTTCACTGGGATTGCGTCACCCATCAAGACGTGTGGGGACATGAGCTGCGCCTTCGGCTACGACCATGTTCACGTCGGGGCTATAAAGATGAAATCTTTTGACCATACACTTTAATTATTGATGGCTTCCTTTTTTAACGTAACGAAAACGAAATCATCTCTCTCTGTCTTCCTCTCAACTTGCTGTTGGGGTCCAGTGTAATGCCCTAAAACGCAATTGTGGTCTCCAGCATTAAGACGTGGCTTTCATCTCCACCGCCGGGAACATGGGAAGAATATGTTAGGATGCATGTGTGAGTAAGTCGTATTAAAGAATACCGCATTAGATAATTGATGTGTTAGTAAACAGTTAATATATTATAATTGATCCATAACCCATCGTCTTAAGTTTTTTAGTGAAGATGAATCGTACTGAATGTGTTGACGAGCTCAAACTTGCACTTTCTCTCGATAATTTTCCTAATTGAAGGTATCGGGTTCTGATGTGCGCTCCCAACAGAATGATATCTGCCTTTTGCACCCTCCCCACGTCATGGTTCTTGGGTGGGATGAGCTGAGAAGTCTTCCTTTTTGGATCCCCCTCCCCACCTTCCTTTTTCTTTTGCCCTTTTAAGCTAATGCTCCGAGCCGTGAACGCCATGGCGAATCGCATGTTGCCGACTTCTATCATCTTTGGTTTTCCACGCTAGAAAGTGAAAAGAAAAAGAAGAAGCTGCTCGCTTGAATGTGAGGTGACCCACTAATCGGTTCCTCCCCACCATCGATGGCGACCAAGAATTTACTTACCAGCCCGACACAATTCGCTCGGAAATCCCGTGGATTCGACGATAAGATTCTGATAAAGCTGACGGACGCCCTCTTGTCTTTCGGGAATGGCGCGATGCTCCTCGCTTTCGACTTCATGGTCCTGAGGAAGAGTCGGGTACAATCACGTGTGGAAATGACACCGACGACACGACCGCAGGAATGATTTCAGGGGCGATGCTCGCGTCGTTGTGTTTTACCCCGTGCAAAGGCTTTGGCTTAGCCACAAGAAGAAGATGGAGCATTGAATAACGTGTTCAAGATGCCAAATTGGTGAAATTGTCATTGGGCCGTAATGAGCCTTTTCATTAAGGTTAATGTTATACCTCATCAGTCATCAGAACCCAAGAACCTGAGAGCTCCGTTAAGGGTTGCCCCGTTTTCTACATAATTCTAGTAAGCTAATAGGATTGCATTCCTTATTTCAACGTGCCGTTATCTACTCTTATCAACGCCTAATCAGGGAGAAAGCTTTTCTTCCCTCTCCTCCCAGGAATTATCCCCAAATTTCACGTCTCAGAATTCAAAAACATACTAAAGTTGGAGCATTAACTAATGGGTTCAAAATGCCAAGAACGGTGAATTTGTCATTGGGTCGCAACGGGCCTTTTCGTGAATGTCTCTGCAAATTGGCCTTGAGCTCTCTAGCCATGGGCCTTACCCCTTAGGAAGGAACTAGCTAGCTAGGGTTTTAAGTTCATGGAAGGAGACCCTGCTTCGGACTTTTCTATATATATATGACCCCTCACCTGTCCAAGTATAGATCGAATGAATGCTCGCCGATCTTGGGTTTCGCTTCTTTCTTTGCTTGGTTCAAATTTTTTTCTCTCTCTGTTTTCGTTTTTGGAAACTCTGCTGCGAGGAAGTCCTCGCATTTATTTGGAAAACGTTCGGAGCGAACGAAGTTGTCGGGAGTGCCTGCAGATTCCTGAACGGAACGTCGCAGAGATCAAAGGATGGACGGCGTCGAGGTCATTCTCTTCGTCGGCCATCTTTGAGCGGGGGCGTCTCATGTTCCATTGATGGCGTCTCTCTCTGTTCCATGTCAAGGTTGCCTTTTTAAGATCTCTAGTTCTGTCGGCTGTGTCAGATCATTTTTCGCTGGCTGCGCGCGGAGGAAAGTTTCTGTTTCGTAGTCTTTCGCAGTCTTTTTATGAACTAAAAGCGTATCTTTCTCTCAAATTTTAGGTAAAAATCAAAATTTTGCTTGAGCTCTGTTTTTCTATTATTATTTTGTTATGGATAATACAGAGTATTGGTATTTCGGATGGCCTGTGACGAAAGCATTATGAGAAAACACACCATCTTTCGGGACTGAATGGCTGTTTTACAGCCTTGCTGATATTCTGCAATTCTGAGGCCTCCCCTGTTTGTTTAACTTTTTATGCACTAGAAGAAGATGCAGAGCATCCAAATTTGAGTTCATTTGATACACTAGATGTAGATGCAGAGCATCCAAACTTGAGTTCATGATCACCTCCTGACAGAAAATGGAGCTGAATGAACCGACAGATGTGACGAAATTCAATGAATTGAGGAACCCAGAATTAGACGTTCGATAAGAACACACCTGATCTAATGAGTGAGGTAGAATGTACTCTTATGCAACTGCAAGAATCGGTCGAAAGAAGCGGATTGAGGTAAACATGAAACAGGAAAATAACATATATAGAGCTGATCAGGTTTCTGACATGGACTGAGCGTAGTTATATACAAAAATCTTAGAAGAACCTTTGGCAAGTTCAGCATCAAAACGTTGAAATAGATGAACATGACAGGACCCTCTGAAATCGAGCATTCCCCATTTACATAAACCCATCCCAATGGCACAATACTAAGATCTGTCTGGATAGCCATAACATTACATCACAAAATACAAGTGCTAAGATTGCCGATTTGGAGCAATTGGTAAAATAAATTCCCACCAAAGCCTATGGTTTTACCCACACTGGACCTTCTGAGACTGAGATTCTAGGACTATTCTTGTCGTCTCAATGACTGCTTGCCCGCTTACATAGTGCTGCCGGCATACGGGCATGTATACATCGGCGCCACCAATTACTTCTGTCTGCGTCTCACCGGTCTTTCTAAGGGTGAAGTAAGCACGTTTTCCACAAAGTTCACATCGGGCAGTCAACTTGGTGACAGAATCGGCTAAAGGAATTATGTCAAGCACAGAACCAAAACTCCTCCTGGCAACCCAACAAGCCAACCATCGTAAGGGATTTTAAGAAAGTATTTTATTGTCAAATCAAGGCATTGATCGAAAGAAGAGGTGAAGAGATAGTTGGGTTACTACCTCAAATAGTCACCGTCCAGCCCAGCAACCACTAGAATCTTGCCATCACAATCAGCAGCTTCACGGCAAAAGTCATAAAGGTCTTCAAAAAATTGAGCTTCATCTATACCAATGACATCTAGCTGCGAAAATGAATACACATTTTCTGAACTTATTGGAAAAAAGGTCCTTAGAGTAGAGCCTTGATGATAACCATCGAAGCACAGAAACATATATCAACAAGGATAATATACTTCATGAATTGCCAGTTGCCAGTCATTCTGCATCAAAGATATGTTTATTCAAATAATACACTTCCTTTGCAATACCTGATCATAAGCATTAAGGCCGAATGTTTCTTTGAATGAAGACAAATCTTTCAATGCCAAACACGGGAATTTCACCCCATCATGAGTCACGATAGAATCCAATCCATATCTTGTATCCTTGCTTGATTTAATAACAGCTACGCTTCTGCACAAAGAAGACAGATAAAGGTTCAGAACAACACAAATCGGTGAGAGGAGGACAAGGCAGTTTTTGCACCATTGCAGGTAGAGATATTAGAATTCGTTCTGAATTCCCATAGACATTAAGAGCATGGTAAGTGCACAACTTAGGTAGACGCATGTAGTTGTTGGGTTTGTATTAAACAATCCACTGAGAATTCAAAAAACTATGTTGATCTAGTAAAATGGAAACTACTTTGTAGATATAGGTGCCTTCTAAGCACTCAACATGCACACCATATCAGCACTGCATGCTGGTCAATCTGCCAAGGCCAAGTTGATGGAGTGTTTGGATGATAAACTAGCTCCAAAACCTCAACCGGCCATAAAGAAAGCTCCATATGCAAAACAAGACTGGACATCAAAAGCTCTCGACATTGACTGAAAATGCAATGACCAAGCATAGCATAATCAACCAACAATGGATAAATTTTGATTGCACCCCTCATACCTCACAATCTGCAATACATCCATAAAAAGAACTCCATTGCCAATACACCCCACCAGCATGGGGAGCAGAAACCATAATACAGAATTATAAGCTCCTTCTCCCTAAGTCAAGTTAATCAGCATCTATGTCAGGAACAAATCCAATATCCTTTAAGATGCATGTCACTTGTTTAATTGTCTCACATATCTCTCTGGCCGTCTCATGAGAGCGGTCACCCTTGTGGAAAGTATGCATCTTCTCTTTCACTTCAATTCTGCTATAAGCAGGCTCTTTCATCATGCCTATATTCTTCATTACTTCCCAAACCTCTGCAACCTTATCCCATAAACCAAAGGTAGCGTAGCCATTAGCTAAGACAACATATTTTCCAGCATTTTCTGGTTCTAATTCTAAGTATCTTTTGGCTGCAATTTTTAGGAGGTCCATGTTTCCATGAGTCCTAGAAGCCCCAAGAAGTGACCCCCAAATTACTGGGTGCTCAACGCAGGGAGAGTTCAAAACTAACTCATAAGCCTCTCCCAACCTACCAGCACGCCCTAAAATATCCACCATTGTGGCATAGTGTTGCCCTCTAGGTTGAATGCCATATTGTTTAGCCATCGAGTTAAAGTATGCCCGACCTTCATCTACCAAACCTCCATGGCTGCATGCAGAAAGTACTGCAAGAAACGTAACATAATTTGGCTTAAACCCTTCATCTAGCATCTTTTGAAAGGAATCCAAAACTTCTGTCACTTTACCATGTTGGCCATATCCGGATATCAAAGCAGTCCAAGTCACAACATTTCTCTCCAAAGATCTATCGAACGCTCTTTGTCCATCAGCTAGACTACTGCATTTGAAGTACATATCAATGAGTGCACTACCAACTACAACATTTTCCTTTATATGACTCTTTATCATCACAGAATGTGCTCGCTTCCCATGTTCCAATGTTGCTAATGATGCACACGCTCGAAAAACTGATGCAAAGGTATATTGATCTGGAATCAAGCCATTGCTTCTCATCTCATAATAAAGATTCAAGCCAATCTCCAAGCCACCCTTTTGCACATACCCTGCTATCATGGCATTCCAAGAAATCAAGCTTTTAGTATTTAACTTGCTGAACAATATGTTCGCAGTATTAAGATCTCCCAGCTTAGTGTACAATATCAGCAATTTAGTCTTCATATATGCATCTGGAACATATCCAACAACCACCATTTGGGCATGGACTATCCTTCCATTCTCATATGCTTTGCTGTATATACATTCTTGCACCAGAAGAGCATATGTCTCTGCATCCACCTGAACCCCAGTGTTACAGAGGAGCCTGACAGCTTCTGTCAGCCTTCCACAATAACAAAGACCCCTCAATGTTCTATCCAGCTGGAGGAAGTCCTTTCGGGGATCAACCTGTAAGCTGGGAATATCTCGCAAGTGACTACAGCACTCCACAAATGGAACAACATAACAGAAAGATCTTTTGTTTTGGAAATTTTTACCACTACATGCATAGGAAGAAAGCATACTGAGCTATTTACGAATAATTCTTCCTCAACGTGGATCAGAGACTAGACGTATCCCCAGTTCACAGATTACAAACTTCGGTCTTACTTACTTCCCTATATCCTAATGAGCAGTACAATCATGAAGGTGATCCCATGGTACCTGCCACGAGATTTTCCATATCTCGTTGCCCTTAATTCAGTTGCAGATCAGCAAACATATACATGAAGTACCTTGTGATGGCAATTGTCATAAAATCTGTCGGAAATACATTGCATAGCAGACTGCATTGATTGCTGAAAGCTTCCAAACTGAAAACAAGACAATTAAACACCTCTACAATCCCATATTTCAAAATGCTTTCTAATGTCCGCTTGTTGGGAGATGCTATAGCTGATAATGTGAACTGTGACCATCCATGGCATAACAGTCCGGAAAATGAAGGAGCTCCTACTTGAAAATACCATAATGTAATATTCATTACTTGAATTGGCTATCCTCTTCCTATACCCCCTAAAATACCAAAAGACTAACAGCCCAGAGAAGTACAGAGATCCATCCAAAAATCCAACTTTACAGAGAGCACAATGAGAAACAAGCTAAATAACTGCAGACAAATTTACAAGCAGCACGATGGACTTACCCAACATTACTAGCAAGTCATCCATAGCCAACGTCAAACATTAACAGCAAGAAAGCTAACAACATTCAGCATCGCAGGAAAGAACAAAAGTTCAAATACCTCCCGCTGCTGCTCTCTAACTCGATCCTCCGAAGCAAGCTGGTGGTCTTCCCGGCGAACATGGGGCCCACGATGACGTGGACCTCGCCGGAAGAGGGCGAGCGAGGAGCACCCATTTGCGGGCTCCCATGGAGGCAGCGAATGGCGGGCTTGCCCGAGCATGGTTTGAGCCGGAGGCTGCGAAAGTTCGAATTTTTAAGAGCGAAGATCGACGAATCGGAGGAAGAGAGAGGAAGAGAGAAGGTGGGTCTGGACAGGCGAGGGGAGAACGCTGCGAAGGTTGGGGAGATGAGAGTCTTCATCCTCAGAAGAGATGACATAGAGAGAGGGAGGGAGGGAGGGAGGGAGGGAGGTTTTTGGTTTGGTTGTGTTGGACTGGGGTTAGGGTTTTAGGATGTGGAGGGAAAGCAAGAGGAGGAAGAAATTCTTGGATTATGGCGCATAAGTCAGGCAGGCTGTCCTGAAAACATCATTATGGAGTTTTCTTTCTATTGAAAATTAAGGATGAACGGTTCCGGGTTCGACTGAATTAAATCAAAAAGGTCAGTCTTGATTCGATTCCTGAACTAGATCAATCTGGTTTAGAGTTTTGACAATTTTCCTTCGAAGGAAATAGAAAGATTTTCAAAAGGAAAATAAATTGGTTGCCGCATCTGAAATCGAGAGGTGGACCAATTATTCCCAATTTCAAAAGAAACCGTCTAAAATGGGGTGATTTAATTCAGTCCAATCTGTCCGGTTACCAAATCGGTTCGGTTCCTGTGCACACTCTTATTAGGAATGTGATGTTTCCACAATTGCTCTTTCTCAATCATTTCACTTTTTACATCATCTTAATAGACAAATTTACCCTCCACAATTTACCTATATAAGATGCTAAATGACATCAAATTAAAGGTGAATCTACAATAAGACAAGTCGCCACTAGATCTTACTCCAAACTAATAAGATACAGTTTGTTCGATTCTTCTCGTTCCTTATTAAAGATACTCATTTCTCAAGTTTTCAATAACTAATATTACTGTAATACTTTAAAGTAGTACGCGAAATTTATTTTACACTGACTATACTCCTTTTGCTTAAAGAGGAGGCAAAAGAAAGGAAGTTACTGACGGAAGGGTGAGAGAAAAGAACGCCATTTCAGGGCCAAAAATAGGGTCAAGACCCTTTTACTAAAAGCAAGAAGAAAAGCGGAGAGTCAAAAGAGAGTAGATAATTATATTGCAGGTCAAGATGAAGCACACTTCCACAAATCTAAGGAAACAGTACACAGGCTCCCCATAAAGCAGCTTATCAAGCTCAAAGTAATACTCCAAAGTGCATTCATTGCTTGCCACAATCTGTCTTTCCTCTGTTTGGTATCAACACTAGTTACATTACCATCGCCTGCCCTTTGCACTACTAGCCGGTCCATTAGAAGCTTTATCCACATCTGCGAGTTATCTGACATTAGAATCACACCTCTGCAACTGTTAGAGGTCCTAATTGCCAAGCCGTCAACCACTTTGAACTCCTCGCCAACGTCCCTTAACTGAGAAATTCATGTAAGAATCTGCAGGACTTGTGGAGTCCTGTCTTTGAAGAGGAAATATAGCTCACTCTTATAGCAGCGAAATTCTCATATACAAAAATGTCCATACTACATATACAAAACGCCACTAGACAGACCATTTTGCCAAATTAATGCATGATCCCTGAGCTATATCAACCTTTTCTTTCCACCACAGTATTTTCTCTCCTAGTTCTTTCATCCTAGAAACTAAATGGCAACCACTCTAAATCAGTTGCACTTGCAGCAGTATGTTCCATAACGCCTCGGCAGGTGGTCAGCGAATTCAATCAACAATATACCTTTACTATCAACCTAAAAATAATTCACTCTTTGATGTGCAGGAATATGGCCATCCTTGACCATAAAGAAGCATGTTGCTGCATCACTTTATCTTCCCATTCCAGCAGTAATGGCTGTAATTGTACCATCGATCACCAACCGTCCTTCAACGTGCGTTCTTTCTCCATAAGATACATTCCTTCCTTATACTTTTCACTTTCTTCATAAGCTTTCTCCTGGAGATAAATAAGCATTGAAAAAGGTTTCAGGGAGAATCCAGCAAAAGTGTAAGATTGATGAGAACAATAATTCCCTTCCAAAAGAAGTTCCCGTCACTCACTGAACTGAAAACAAGCGGAAACTATAGCTAAAGCATGCTCTGCTCCAATTAATGTACCGTGCACAGACTTAAACAAATTCAATTTAGCCGAAGCGTCTTCTAAAGAAGTTGCAAAATCTTGACTTTTGAATGCAACTCATATTTCTTGAAGTTCGGAGCACATGAGGTAATCTCTTCCTCCACAAGGGCTGGTTTCATGCATAATCGAGCAAGCTGAAGCATCTAAGACCATGACGTAAAATAGAAAGTTGAAACTCACATATCTCCATCCCAGTAACTGCTGGCAAGAGCTACAATAAATATCATTCACGGTATGTAATCCGCTAGATAATTGACGCTGTTCCTTGGGTCCAATAGAGATGTTTACCCTGCAATATTGAGCAACAGCACATTACAACATATAATCTGTTTCTTTTTATGACATAAGTATTCATTCTAAGCAATAATATGAAAAGAGCAACTGTCCAAATTAAACCACTAAAATTTGGAGTCAAAGTTACGATACGAAGCAAAAACAAGTCAGCAAAAACATACTTTTCCTAGCGATGAGAAAACGATGATAAGCTCTGCATATTAAGGATCCCATAGTTAAACAGCCAGTGAAAGTACTAGCAAAGAACCAGCTGAATCGCAACAATATTAAACACTAAAACGGCACAGCATAATGATGTGACAGCAGAGCTAAAGACCAGTCAAATTAGTTTCTGATGACAGCACAGAGACACCCGGTCTACCATAAAATGAAGTCAGTCATCACTTGCTTCGACATCATTCATAGCAAACACAACACAACACAACACAGAGTCATCTTCCAGTAAATTAGCTTGTTTACAGGCTCCGCAAAGCTCATGTTCACCAAACAAAAGCTTCCTCCTTCCGAGTACACTAAAGATACAGCCACTTGTTCACAAAACAGGTTTACAAAAACGACTTGGCTGACTTCTTTCATGCTAGAATCACTAGTCTGCTTATTACAAAAAGCTCTCTCTCTCTCTCTCTCTCTTCTCAGCTACCAAAAGCAATTAATTACAAACAAAGATCATCAATTACAATATCCCTCAATCGTCAGTCACTCATCCCCATTGATCAAAACAACCATTTTTCGAGATTGTCCAGTGCCCAGGGCTAATGCTCCAAAACCCAACAAGAATTCGAAAATGCATCCTCACATGACCAGCCAAAGCACGCCCAAAGGCCCAAAAGATCCCACCTTTGCCACTCATAAACCGAAAAACCAGCAAAACACGAAGTGGGTCCGCCTCAAATCACCCGAGAAACCTCGCCAATCGAGAGAAAATCCGAAAGGGAACTCACACATTGCGCATGAGATAAGCGCGGCCGAATCGCCCAACGAATTCCTTGGAAATGATGTCGTCGTGGGACGCCGAGTCCACCCTGCAGAACTTGCACTTGTATATCTTCTCCCCGCTCAGGTGTTGTATGTACAGTCGCCCCATTCTTTCCTTTCTTTTTGGCGGGGGGGGCACAGCGCACGAATCGTTCCGGATTTCGATATCGACTCGAATGGCGACGCTTAACCCTAATTGCCCCCGATCGACGACGGTGTACCCGGCGAGGAGGCTCCGAATCAAGAAAAAGATTCACCTTTTTTTATCGACGTGGAGAGACAGAATGTTTGGATTTTCTTTCCTTTCCCCCCTCGTTCCGAAGTAAAAAACGCGGTCACCCTGGTTCCGCCGTGTGTCGTGTACTTCGCTGCACGCGATTCGCCAAATAGCATCTCGACACGTGGCATCCACGCTCGATCTCTTTCCCCCACTCTTCCATACTTTATGTCTTTTCTTTAAAAAAAATTTCTTTTCCCAGGGCGAGCAACAATCGCCGACCCCCATGAGAGCCGGCGTGCCCAGATTTGGGCGCTTGCACTCACGCCTAGCGAGGGTCACTGGCCCCTCAGGCGATGGGCAACGGTGGCGGCAACGGAGGAGCTACCCTTTTCTTTTTTTTCTTTTTTCAACAATTTTTAAAAAAGTGAATTTTTGTTTTTAAATATAAATTAAAAAAATTGAATTAAAAATTATTTTAAAAAACCAGGTGGAAAATAAAAAATCATTTAAAATGTCACGTCGGCACCATGTCAACATTTTCTGTTGATAAAACCGACGGTGTTAACTTTAGAACTCAATTGAACCATATTAAAAAAATTTAGGATTTGATTGCATTTTTTGCAAGTTTTATGACTCAATTGTATTTTCGTGACAAATTTTAGAATTTCTATAGTATTTATCCATTTTTTAAAATAAGGATTCAAAATAAATCTTAAGGCCATGATTATTTCAAATAAGAATTATCACACCAATTGCCAACCGACATAATATTCTAAACAGCTAAAGGGTACTTTTGTCTAAATACAAATTTAATTTTAAATTTTTTATTCTTTTCTTTTCTTTTTTCCTTTTTTCAATGAGAGCCGACAATTACTGATAAAGTCTAGGCAACCTTCACCGACCACTAGTAAGAACTGACAAGGACTTGCAAGCCCTCGCCACCTCCTCCAAGGCAAGGCCATCCCTCACCAGATTGGGTGTGGGCCACAGATCATGCCCCATCCTCTTCGACTATCAACAAAGAGGAAACAAAAATCGTAAAAAGGCAAAAAAGAAGAAATAAAGAAAAAAGAAAGGAAAAAATTTCCAAAAAAGGTTGTAGAAATATGATTACTTTTTTTATCGACGCGGAGAGAAAGAATCTTGGATTTTCTTTCCTTTTCCCTCGGTCGAAAGTAAAATCGTTGTTTACTCTGGTTCCGCTGTGTGTCGTGTACTTCACGGCAAGAGATTCGCCAAATAGCATCTCGACACGTGGCATTAACGCTCGCTTTCTCTTCCCAATTTGCCGTCACTGTATGTCATTGTAAGAAGACTCATCAACTTGCGAGAAAGTTTTCTTCTCGATGGCGGAGTTTCTGGTGTGTTTGGATAAATATTTTATTTTTACTTTTATTATATAGAATTTTCTGCTCATGGGAATTGATATGCCTTGTCATTCAGTCGTAAATATTTTTACATTGACATCCATCATATCAATTTAGGGCAAAAATCAAAACCATAAATGTTAACTGTCTTACGTGACATTATCAACATTTAAATGGATTTTTTAACAATTTTATTCTTTTTTCTTTTTCTTTTCATTTTCACCAATGAGGGCAAGGACTGAAGGCCCTCTCGCCCATGGCCAACAAGGCCGCCAAGGCCTTTGGCAAGGACCTATTTGAGGACCGTAATCCTCGCCAATGGCATGCCGGCCAAGATGAAGGAAAGAAAATTTTCAAAAAAATTATTAAAACATAATTAAAAATATTTATGTCAACATCAACTATGTCATGTAAGACAACTAACATTATGCCAACTATATCTAGCCTAAATTGGGCAGACAAACTATATTAATAATAATGAGAAAATATTTAAAACTAAATCGATCCGATTAAAATATTTAATATTAAATCAGTACCAATATGATAAATTTGGTACCAATACAATAGGCTTGTGACTTTTTTAGTACATTTCTCAAGCACAGCAAATGGGCAAAAGGGTGAGAATGGAAATTGCACATTTTTGTCTTTGATTCTCTTGTCAAGATAGATTCTCTCTCGAGATTTTCTTAATCTATTAACTTAAGCATCGGAGGGTCTCCACAGGCCAAAACTATGTAGCTTTCTTTGTTTATGGTGCCTAGGCCGACCTGATTTGAGATAAATTCGAGCAAGCTCAAGAGATCGAGAAAAACAGCACATCTAACATGTCCTAACAAGAAATCTCAAACTTGCCTTCTAGCCAAAATCAAATTTATAAAGAGCTCCTATGCCACATTTACGTAAAAAGTAACAAAAAAGTCTTAAACTTCTTATATTATATCAATTCAATCACGTATCTTTAAATTAGACTAATTTAATTGTAAACCTTTTGAGATTTGTACCCATTGAGTTTCTCCAATCAATTTAAGCTGGAAATTGCTAGCAAAAGCACAAATTGCTACCAACGTGGATGTTTTTAAAAAAAATCAATTTTTTATTTTTTATTTTATTTTTTTCCTTCTTTTATTTTTTCTTTATTGCCGCTAGTTGCCAGCCTCTGTGATGGTCGGTGGATGTTGCCAGCCTCGCGAAAGGCCAGTGACAACATCTCAAAACTAGATTGATCCTCAATTACAATTTTCTGGAAGCGGAATACATAGGCCAGCCAGCCCGCCCGACACATGCACATTCCTATGTACAACATGGCTCAAGAAAAAAGCACAATGGTCGCAATTAAAACAAATGAGACCAACTTTAAGTCTTGCACAGAATATTAAGGAGCTGTCGCATCTAAATTACAGAATACAGCTCTGGCTTGCCCAATCTTTAATAAAAGACAATTCTTGACATGATGCAAAAGACCATCGTCGACAACAATTTAAAACAGTATATCAGAGCAAATAATTTTGGGTTCTAGCATTGCACGATAGACCCCGGTATATAACTTGGAATTTGGAAAAGAACTACAGAACCCCCAAAAAAAAAAATAATAATAAACTGATGTGGAACAGTGGTAGAACACAGAAAACATAGAATGAAATCTTGATTCTTGAGATATCAACAATAAGTTTCATCTGTTTTTGTCATCCGGATCAGAGTATTTACATAAGATATTCCCTCCTCGTCACCTTCAAAGGGAATTACAACCGTCTTCAAGTCAAGTCTCTTTCACAGACCGTATAAAATATGAACATTTTCTTCATCAGGTAGCTTCGTAGCCTCTTACGCAGAAGAACTGATCTTCCAAATACAGATTCCTCATTAAGCTGCAAGCCTAACATGGCATTGAACAGAAACTGTCCACATGCATGTTGGGAATGAAGATTAATGAGGAAACTGTACTTGGAAGAGCAGATCTTTTGCATAAGAGGCTAATAAACGATCGGAAGAAGAAAATCCTCATCATTTTAGACGATCTGTGGAAGGGACTTGACTTGACGGCAGCTGGAATTTCCTTTCAAGGTAACAAGGAGGGAATTTCTCATACAAAGATTCTTCATCCAGACGGCAACAGACAGATGAACCATTAGTATGAACTACAGATTGCTGCATACATTATACACCCACCACAGCTCATGTACATTCTCTCTCCCCTCATACCTCTGCTTCAACCATCATACACCCCCAAAAAGTGAAAAAAAAAAAAAAATTCAGTATTTACTGAGCTTTTTGACCAGGGGAGGAAGAAGAAATTGTGTGAAATGAAAGGCTAAAGCTTTTAACCTATGTAAAATCCTAAGCAGAACAACACCAAGCTTTCCTGGGTGCTGCATCGGTTTCCTGATTACCATCACCCTGTAAAACAACAGTCTTTCCATTACCTATCCATATCGGATCCTGCTTCTTCAGTTCTTGAGAAGCCATGACTTTCCGGCTTAATATTCCGTATATCTCTTCAACCACAGTCCTGAATGCAGCAACAACATTCGAGGAATCAAGGGCTGAAGTTTCCATGAAAAACAAGCCTTGAGCTTCTGCCAAGGCTTTTGCTTCAGCAACTGTCACTTCCCTTGCATCCTTAAGATCGGACTTGTTGCCAACAAGAATAGTCACAACATTCATGTCGGAGTGAGCTGTTGGATGATAAAACTAATTTTAATTCTCAGCAGTACATATTAATCCAAGCATTTTTTTTCCCATAGCCATAAGAGATGTGGAAACAGAACACCATATGCAATATACAAAACAAGACCTTTGGTTCTCAGTGGTGATACTAATGCAAGCATTCTTCTTTTTTCTTTCCATAGACTTAAAAAAAAATGTGGAAAAAGAACAAATACAAGCAATTATGCTCCAAGTCGCATGAGTTTTAACTGGCCAAAGATATGATTATTTAGACGGAAAAAGGAAAAAAAAAACAAACAGATTACAATGTTCTGAGCATATACTACACTTCAGTTTAGTCAAGAAAAGGGAATAATGTTGATGAACTAATTTGCTAGCATACTGATTCAGGATTAGCACTAGAAATTAATGGCCATCAATTTCCACCGTACACATTTTTTCAATGACCAAAGACTAGTTTCCAAGCCAATGCACTAAACATAAGAATGAAAAAGTAACCAGAGCAAAAACATGTCAAACTAGAAATAATTCACTTACTGTGAAGTTCATTAAGCCATCTACCAACGCTATCAAATGTTTGGCGTCTGCTAATATCATAGACCAAAAGAGCTCCAACTGCTCCCCTATAGTATGCAGATGTCACAGCCCTAAATCTCTCCTGGCCGGCTGTATCCCAAATTTGTGCCTTCACCTCCTTTCCATTGATGTCCATCTTCTGCGTTTGGAATTCTACTCCTATAGTTGACTTTGAATTTGGGTAAAACTCATCCCGGGCAAATCTCGCAAGTAAGTTTGATTTCCCAACAGCCGAATCACCAATAAGAACTATCTTGAACAGGTAATCCTCCGTCTGCTCGTCTTCACCACGAAAAGCCATCTTCTCTCGTCACGGTTAGGTATCTATGCAACCATAACAAGAGCATATACTCTGACAATCTGCAAAACCATCGAGGCGTTCAAAATCATAATCAAAGCCAGGCAATCGAGGCAGATTAAATAGGAAACTTCCAAGCCAGGCAAGGAAAATGCAGGAAAAAGCAACGAATTTTTACTTGAAGCAGCATAAGGCAAGTCGATCTGAGATCCTCTCCGAATGCAAAAAATGTCGGGCCAGTGTAGTAGAGTAGTGTGACTTGCAAATCAACTCGATTTGCTTCACACCATGCAATACTGCTGGAAGCTTTTTAAGATTCCACTCCAAAGCCAGTCCAAACGGTCGATCTCCTGCAGAAAATTGCCAATCAAAGTCCAGAAAGCCGGCATTGATATTGATAGAGAAGATAATTGCACCAGTTGCTCCAAAAGTTTAACAACAGGATCTATCCATTGGATGCATAAAAAAGTCCAGCCGCCCTTAATAATCGATGCGTGCAATCCGACAAAAACAGATCACTGAAGTAAGCTAAAAGCTGAACAGAATCGGCACATGACACGCATTCGAGCCTTTCACCAAAAACTCAAAGTCTTCCCCTTCCTGCAACATAACACTTGGAGCAACAGGCTCTGTCAAACTGATAGACCGGGTGGCCCCTACTCAATCTTTGACATTCTCCAAAAAAATCTTACCTTCTCCCCCAGAAACAAACGGTCAAGAACCCTTAAAAATCGCGACATCACTCCTCTCCCGAAATGCTAAACTAGAAAAACTTGGAAACGGCTCTCGGCGGGGCGGCTTTCAGCACTTGATCATCCGAAAAAATCAGAACTTTACGGCAATCAAGAACTCCCCAATGCCACACTTCGCTCTCGACGACAAGCATAACGCAGATCACATCGACCCGAAGACCAAAACACAAAGACGGCGCGAGAGGGGTTTGGAGTTTTCGGACAAAGACCCGCGAACCAACCGACAACGTTCGACTCCGACATAGCACAGATCATCAAAACGAAAGCCGCAATCGACCAACGCGCGGAAACCCAAAAACGAACACAGCCCAATGTAGTACGCCGCTCAAGCACTCCGCTCAAATCCGAAACCATACCGATTACGGAGATCAAGCGCGCCCTCCGACGACGACGCCGACGAGAAGACGATCGAGGGCGCCCTGCTCCGGCGTCGGATCGGCAATGCGGGATCGGGGACGGATCGATTCGGCGACGCGCCGATCGAATCTGGGAGGTTAGGGTTTGGATGTACGAACGATGGAGAGAGAAAGAGACCCGGATTTGACCAGAAGGGTCGGATTCGGCTTGCGGGTTTTTTTCCCGTTTTTCCCACCGGATCTGATTGAGGATGACGCTTTGCTACGACTTATGTAGGCGACCGCGTTCCGGTCCCGAAAGTCCCTTTTATGGACAAACCCCCGATGCTTGCCGGATTGTCCCCCTATGTCGTGCTCGCTTTGGTTTTGCTTTTCTCTCTCGATTGATCTTTTGGGGAGCAAAAGGTTCGATCCTATGTCGGAATTTCGATTCTATGTCGGAATTTCGATTCGCCTCGTCTATGCAATCATTCATCTATAGTGCTCGGAACTCTGAATCGACACCCATTTTAAGATGATGTATTATAATTCGGATCGAATATTTATCGGTAGCTAATGCTGAATTCGCAATGTTTGATTATGATCATCAACATTAGAAGTAGTCCCTCATTTGGTTGGAGTAGTACTTGCTCCCTCGTCAAAATTTGGTTGGCCTTGACCGGATTCATCTATGGACTAACTCTTTGTTGAGGGGAGCTTAGGACTTGGTATGGCTGCATTTTATGAAGCATTTACAATCGGCTTTGGACCTCCAAAGGCCCTTGAGCCGAAGTATTTGTGTTCGGTAATACAATCTCAATGGTCTTTGGTGCAAAATTTTGCTTTAGAAATACTTAAAGCTAATCACTAGATTTGCCCCAACGGCCATTCTTCTCACATGAGATAGGGGAGATAGGGGAGATAGGGAATTTGAAACTCCACATTCTCATAAGATTGAGATAAGGATAATTTAGTATTACAAAAGTTAGAATAAGAATAAAGTACAATCGACAAAAAAAAGAAAAAAGAAAAATCAAAGCTTAAGGTTGATCAACTTACTTTGGGCTTTTTTGCATTTTTGAGATGCATTTGTGTTTGGTAACTACTAAATTTTTTCCTTCTTCCAACTTTGCATTCATTTGCTAAAAAAAAAAAAAAAAAACTTTGCCTTCATTAAATTATCTAACTTCAAGTTTTAACCGTAGAAACGGAGCAATAATGAGTTGCACAACATGGGGTTGCGTGACCTCGATGACCCGTCACTTAGCGCGATGTCGGCACCGCATCACCTCTTGGGCTTTCCTCCATTCTCCCTTTCTTTTCTTAGTTTAAAAATTGCTTTGAAATATTTATATTACAATTGAAATATGAAGACGAGTTACAGTGACATTCGACGGCTTATCGCTCTTTCTCGTCCGTTTCCTGGCTCAATTAATGACTTTACTTTTTAAATTTTCATTTCATTCAATCCATTACAGGGAAAAAAATGGTGTGGCCCGGTCGCCATCGCTATCCCCAAAATGCATATGGTAGATGAATATGTGAATTTATTAAGTTTACTTTCATTTAAAAAATAAAATTTCAAAAACATTAAGTTATCTTCAAATGAGATGACAAACTTCAAATTGATACAAGCTCACTAAAAACATCAAGAACAATATGATAACTCTATCTATCTATTGCTCCAAGGGGTGTACACAGGAACCACTTCCAAGTTCAGAATCGAACCTGGCCAAACCAATCTAATCGGCTCAATCTAGGTGTCAATTACTCTTAATTTCGAAGTATTCTAATGTTTTTTTATTTTCATTTATATCTAATAATTTTCGCATTGATAAGAGTATATGTGTAATTTTAAGATTGTTTGGTTTCCCGAACTCCGCTGAGATACGTTTTTCTATCTTTTTGCAATATACATTTTATTATTCCCAGGACATAACTCCTTTGTCTGTTTAGAATGATTATTTCCTAATTCATAATTATCCAATTCTGCATAAAATAGCTCTTTTTATCATTTATTCCTGCGAAGCGGGTTCATGTCGTTGCATATAACATTCTCATTTGCAAAGATTAACCATTCTCCTCGCAATAATGTTTTTTTTTTTTTCACTATCCACTCATTTTGCTTTCAACCAAAATTTATACTTGCCTAATTCCATTCCTTAAGTATTGTTCGAAGAATAATTTAAAAAATAATTTTTAATGAGTTTTAATGCTATAAATTATTAATTCATGAAAATTCCACCTTTTTGTAACTCTTCCGTATAAAGATTTTTCCAGAAGATTTTCACTATTTCTATCGATATTACAATAAGGTCGTTTCCAATCCAAAATGTCCATTAAATAATATAACGGACAGTTTTTTTTTTCCGCCCTCTTGAGTTTTTCAGTATAGATATTCCCAATAATTCTCACCTTAGACGATTGAGCATATGAAATGGTTAAATTTTGGTTGTTTTCCTTTCTTTCTTTTAATTACCCAAGTTCCAAAATTTTGTTTTGTTTTTTTTTTCCGTTTCTATTAGTCATTTGGATTATTTTGTAGTTGTATTTGATTAAGCACTAAAGTATCAACAAAAAATTATGATTGACAAAAGATGATGACAATTGTACATACGAGTTCTAACTTTTGATTTTCTCCTTTTCAATTTTGTTTTCATTTTATGCTTGTCAATTGAAGGTTTGTATTCGTTTATATGGTCGAACCCTAATTTATTAGACGAGAAAAGGTTCTTATTTTCTTGCACAACGACAACTATCATTTCATGAAAATTACACTGTCGTGTGTTGCGTACACTTAAATCACTATAAATTTGTCGTGAACTTCAATTAATAATACTGTTAAATTTTCTAGATTTCGTTTATGAATCTCTGAGTATGAAACGATATATTCTTGTATTATTTAATTTGCATATTACATATCCATATAAATTAAAATGGGGAAAAAGTGTGCATAAATCAATTTCTACATGCAATGTATCGAACAAAGGTGTAATTAACTTATGCCAAACACCATCTACATCAATCAACACGCAACATATTAGCAAATCCAATGGCGAGAATCTTGACTTTTCGTCTCCATTCGCCCGTTGTATCTTGAACAAATCATCGAGATCCCAATTAAGATGCCAACGGACACGACTATTCCTTTTCATAAATGCAAATTAAATATTACTTTTTTCTCCTACTCTTCTACTTGGAGAATAAGAACAAGAAAATGAAATCAATAGTCTGGCATGCAATAATACAAGAAGAAGAGTAGAGGACATTTTTTGGATGACATTGAATGTGATTTGCATTGAGTAGTTATGGAAAAGGCCATTAAATATTTTGATGCAGCTAGAAGCTTAGCTGGGGATGGCCCGAACGGCCTATACGCACAGCTACAGATGGCTGAACTGGACCACGTCCCCCATTAACTTTCTTTGGTCCATTTTCTGTCAGAGCAATCTGGAAGTAGAAGTAGCCCAATCCTCATCCTCTAGGGTTTGCTGCTCATATGGAAGGAACCCCCATTAGAACCAACCAAGAACAAAAGAAAAAAGCAAATTTTATTCTGTAGGCATCTTTATGTGGCAACATGATGTTTTGCTGCATTGTTAATGAGATTTTATGAAATAGAGAGTGATACATCATGGTCGATGAGGTTGAGAATATTCGATAGCAGTGAGCATGTGTGTCCACCCAATACATTTGAGCCATGAAACATAATCTAAGGGGTCGAGATTTCACTTTATAACCCGATGGGGCTTAGAAAAAAACTCTGGCAGTTGGGTTCGACCTTATTGTGTTTTGAAGACATTAAAAGTCAGGGCTAACTACTGAAAATCCACCTAATTTGGTATTGTTGCATAACTGTCTCTGAATTTTCAATAGTTACAGACTATCCTCGAACTTTTGCTTTTGTTGTAATAATTAGTTTTCTACCTTTATAGCCGTTAAGTGCTACTCGAACATGAACTGATTTGTTTTTCTCGATGAAAATGAGCTTTATTGAGTTTTCTTAATTTCATCAACCATGCATCCTCTCTGTTTATTTACTTTGTTAACCATGTAGTACACATTATTTTGATGTAAAAATGAAAAAAAAAAATTCAAGTAATGTTTAATGGTTATGCATGCTAGAATAACTAGTGACTGCAACCAAAATAAAAGCTTGTGGACTTTTCAAAGTCAGAGGTTGTTCTGCAATATGGTACCAAAATTCAAGATCATACTATGTCACATTTTGAATGCAACGAAATCAAAATTCAAACGTTACATTTGATAATCAGGATAAAATTTCAAATACACGTGTTTGGTTCTTGTCTAAGACCAGATAAAATCAAATATATATAAAGGATATAACCTGGATAAGACTATTCAATGGGAAGGTAAGATAAAGGTTGATATAATTTCTAATATCGATAATATAAATTTTTTTTTTATGGAACAACAAACTTCTTAAATTAATAAAAAATTAAGATAATATTCGAATTATAATATAAAAATTCAAAAAAAAAATTCTATTTTATTTATATATTTAATTTTATTTCTATCTTATAATATAAATTAGATATATAAATATATATTTAGTATTTAGATTTATTGTATATTTGAGGTATTTTAGTATTTTAAGTATATTGGAATAGTTTACTAGTTATGAAAATTTTATTAGAGAATAATGGAAAGGGAAAAAAAATAAAAAAGAGAGGGTAAAATAATAAAAAAATAAGAAAATAAAAATGAAGTGGGCAAGAATGATGTGAGAGATTCTTATCATTTCCATTTGCACAACTATTAGATTTATTTACACCACTATACTATTCATATCAAACAATGGAAGTGACAAAAAATAAATATTCAACTTTATCACCAAACAATTGATAGGATATAGCAAAATTCCTGAATTTGAAATCTCATCCTATCAAATCTTATCATAACTAGAAATCTATATTGCCAAACACAGCTAAAGGGTTTTCAGTAATTATGCCTCAAAGTCCTAGGCAATATATTCTCTTAAAATTAACAGGCTTGGGTATTAGGCTTGGCCCGGTCCAACCCGGCTTGACGATTGGGCCTGGAAATTTCAAGAGTGTGGACCGGGCCGGTTCAAAAATGTTATCCACAAAGGAAAGCAGATCCTATGGGCCGAGTTGTGGCAGACTGGGGCTGTCCGATGGCCGTGACTACTGGCGTTTGGCAAACAAGCCCTAGATGATCCGCTCTTGATCCAATTGGTCTTGCATTTACTTAAGCTTGACAAAAGAAGAAAATCCATAAATGGGCCGAATCCAGTCGAATTGGATTGCCCTCTCTTATTTTATGGCAGATTAATGAGTAGGCAATAAAACAAAAGGTTGATAAGATCAATGGTCCTTCAACTTTCACTGATTATTCAGTCCCATCCTTAACTCTCTTTTTTCCCGTATTTGGATCTCCATATTACCCCTTTGCTTCTCATATTGGTCCTTATGATTAAAAACCAACGTCAAAGCTGGGGTGGATTTGGTCAGTACCTTCCCACAACCTATGTAGCACCGACACGGACACGCGACACGCGACACGACACGACACGACACGTCGACACGTCATTTCTTAAAAATAGAGAATTTCGACACATTCTAATACGTTATATATTAAATATATTTTTATATATAAATACATAAATAAATAATAATAAAAATAGCCTCGAATTAATTTACACAAAAAATATTAAATAATATCATTCATTATTTTAATTTGTTACAATAATACACAAAACTTAGAGGAAAAAAACATTGTTTAAAGAAAAATGCTGAAATGATATTTTTAAATTTATTTATTTATCATATATAGCATTTTTTATTTTTTCTTTCATAGTAAAAGACTTTTTAAAAAAATAAAATAATTCTAAAAAAAACTGAAAAAAAAATTGACTCATTGCATGTATATTTATAGCAATTTTATTACTTCTTTTATTACTTCTTTTGTGTATATTTATATTTTGACCCCTCAAGTATTAGAAATTTTTAAAATTAACCCCGTGCGTGTCGGAATTGCGTGTCGGAATTCTGGACTCGCGTGTCGGAGCGTGTCAGAGAGAGTTGACCACGTGTCGGATTCTTCGACACTCATTGACCGCGTGTCGGAGCGTGTCGGGACATGTCGGAGCGTGTCGGACACGTGTCGGAGTGTCGGACACGACACGAAGGCTTCCGGAGAGTGTCCGTGCTACATAGCCCACAACCCATCCTCACTTCAAAATTCTCCATAGGATAATTGTTTCCTATTTCAATTGTGAAATATTCCAACGATGAATTCTTTTTTATTCTCGGCTTTGGTATAGTCAGAATTTTTTATTAGACGATAAAAGAAATCTAAACTTATGGTCATATGGAGAATGCCGATGCCGGCCCCACTCCCTCCTCGCTCCATTGTCATCCTTGCTGATAATTACTTTTACCGAAGATCAAGTTAGGCAACTATTGTTATCATCCCCCTCTCGTTCTTTTTATCATATAAAAACCCTTCTCTCTGAACTTTGAGATAATATTATTTTATCTGTTACCATATGCTCTTTTCAATTTATAAGATTTATATAATTTGCAGAAGATGCCAACGTTGCCATTGATGGCAACTTGATGGAATTTTAAGTCCCAACTAGCACTTTTGTCTTTCCTTCTTTTTTTTATTCCTTAGAAAGAGTCAAAACGAAAGAGAACTCCAACGTGGCTTAGAAAACAATGGAACGAGGGAAAACAACCAAGGACAGCACAGAATAATAAGGGGACAGACAATATTGCTCGGGTATCAATCCTTCTAACCATGATGTTTTGTTTTTACAAGGTATATTATTTTATTCGTCACACACACACACACACACACACACACACACACACATCTTATCTTGTATCACAAAAATTTGGAAAAAAAAAAAAGATTGAGAAATATTGAAGTAACAAATAATAATAAATAAAAAAATCAGCATGGTGATGGTGCAAAATTTTCTACAAATTAGCGTGAAAATTACACATCAAGTAAGACATCAATGAGTCGATCATTTGAAGATTTTTTCCTGATTTTTTTTATTCAATTTCCATGTAGATCAAAGTGTTATCTTTAGGTTATCTCTCTATTTAAATTGTACAATATATCAATGAAAAAGCGCATCATTGACTCAATTCTTTGTTTTCTTTTAAAAAAATCTTGCTCCGCACCAATTTAAGATATCTATAATCTCATCAAGCTAGTCTATCTAAGTCGGATGACCAAAAAAGATTGACTCTACTTATTTTTCTTTTCTTTTCTCTCTTTTTTTTTTTTTTTTTCCTGTTTTGTTCTGGAGGAGGATGTATTTAGTGCCTGCATCGGTCATCTGCTATTGTACATTTAATGTATGAAATGTTGAACAATCTTTTTCCAAGAGTAGATTAGGACAATGCAAGTAGAAAGGTCCAACCCCACTAAGAAAGCCCTTAAAGATTACGTGGGGAGGCGCTCAATGGAATTGAAGTTAGGCAGGTTGGTCCAAGTGCTGCTAAAGAGTAAAACTTCATCATATCGAACGAGAAAGGTCATGCATCGAGTCACATGTCATTGGATGATGCCTCCTCACCTTTTGGAATTGATCCCTCTCCCACCATGCGTAGAAACTAATCAATTTAAAAATGATTTCTTGTCGAGAAACTAAACACCGAGTATCATAACTTTCAATCCACGAGCCGGCTTTTCCCATTATACGAGTAGTCGATTTGATACTATGTCATTAGATTTGCTTAATTAGTGTCTCGAGACAATCATAGCAAATGCACATGTCAAAACCCATGAGCTGTCTTTCTTGTTGCAATTTGTAAACGATGCATATGACATTTTGGGGATCCGATTCAGATTCGACAAAAAGAAATAAAAAACCTCTTGATAAAGCATCAGATTCTAGATGAACACTCTCGATTACAGTTCATAAGCTTCTTCCATGGGAGCTCGAACCTCAAAAGCTCGGAAGGAAGAAGTACTTGGAGATCCCAGACTTTCTTTTCGTCTATAATGCTTTCTCTCATTACTACGATGGAAAAGATTCATAAGATGGTACAACATCATAACAAAAATAAAGAACAAAGAAGGTGGGTTGGTGGCGGGGGTTTAGACAGCCAAATTCAAACAAGGAAGTCAATTCGATGGGCCTTCGCCACCCAATCCGTGGCCCGATTTACATCTCAGGACTAAGATTACCTCTTATGTCGTTGAGAAAGAATTATTTATATTGGAGTAAATAGTGGGCCCCTGCCATGAGACTTTTATTCCAATTCTTACCTTCCTCTCCCAGGAACATTAATTATGTCGTGTTTTTTGGACGGTAATGTGTATTCTGAAGACACTTGTTAAATCTCAATCGAGAAATACATGCAATTTGTAATGCATTATCGCTGTAGTGTGACATTTAATCATTACATTGAAAATCAAAACTATGACAAGACAACCCTCTTACTTTTTTGTAACAACTCTAGCAAGATGGTAATCTCGTCACTTTCTTTGAAATTTGTGCTTACGGTATTTCTTGGGACAATGACATCTTATACAATCAAGTACTTAATTTTTTCTTCAGCTCAATCAAGCATCTCAGCTTTTCAACTATGGATTAAAAAGATTATCTGTTAAGATCATGGATAGAATATGTCAACTTGGATATAAGCGTTATATAGCTTTAACTTGAATAAATGCACCAGTAAATGGCATTTTTAACTATCCACATTAGCATTAGTGTGACAGCTCGAGATAATGCAACATTCGCAAACATATAAATAGTGACTCCCATCATCCAAAACGAGACTCTCTCTTTTTATTAGAATGATTAAATATTAAACCACACATCCATCTAACATCTTAAACTTTTAGAACAATCGGTAGTGATTCAACAAAATCTTCTTTATTAAAAGCAAATTGAAGAAAATCTTGTAAGGCCCGGAGGACTGACTCAGACGAGTAGCCAAGATGGGCATGCCATAAATTGTGGGTAGGTGGCTGGGTAGATAATCGATGCATTCGAGAGGGAGCTCCAAGTAGTAGAGACCACCACATTCAAGGCCCCAACCAATGATCTTCTTTGTTGAGAGATCTTGAAACAAGCAATAAGAGGGGGAAAAAAGTAACTGAGCAATTTAAGTCTCGAGTAATTTTTGAAATGGATAGGAGATTAAACTTTAAGGTTGGAGCACAAAGAACATCAGTAAGGGTGAGGGTAAGCTTCAGAGATACCAAATCATGTGAAGTGACGAGAACTCCAACCCCGTTAGGTATGCCAACAATGGGAAGAGGTTTCGCGTATACTTGTGCATATTGAAGTGATTCAGGATTATGTGTGATGTGATTCGTGGTTTGGGCATCAATAACCCAAGTGCAAGAATTTAATGAATTAGAATTCAATTCGAGAAGAGTACCTACCAGATTTGCCTTGGAAATGTTTACCTTTTAGAGTAATTGCATGATTTGTTTATATTAGAAAATATTATTTTGTATACTGTTTCCTATTGTACATCCTTCTTATGTTATAAATAGGCTTGTAATACATATGCAAAAGTAGAGAGATATACACAATTAAATTTTCTTCAATATTTTTCATTTTCTGTCTAGAAACATGGTTTCGGAGTAGGAGGTCCTGAGTTAAAATCTTACTAGGCCTCGATTACTTTCCCAATTAAACATGTCCATCCTTGATACTAGGTAAAAAGATCGGACTAAGTATGGAGAGAGTGTTAGAATAATTAAATATTAAATCATGCATTCATCTAATAGCTTAAGTTTTTAAAACAGTTGATAGTGATTCCACAAAATCTCACACTTTCTAACCATGATGTTTCGTTTTTACAAGTTTTTTTTTTAATTATTCATATTATATATATATATATATATATATATATATATCTTATTTTGTATCACAAAAATTAAAGAAAAAAGATTGAGTGTTGAATTAATAAATCAAAAAGAAAAAGGCTTTCTCCAATAGATGCAAATGGAGAGGTGGGGAATTTGAAATTCCTCCCCATCCAGAAAGAGGGGTTTATGGGTTTATGAGATTTTCCTGGGTGGCTCACTAGTGGTCCGCCAAGCTAATCATAAAGGAGCTCTAAAGTCTAGGAGTACACCTAGCCGATAAAAAAAATAAATAAATAAAAAATCAGTAGGGTGATTATGCAAAATCTTCCACAAATTAGCATGAAAATGAGGCATCAAGCAATTAAGTGAGACATCACCAAGTTGCTCATTTAGAGATTTTTTTTCTTGATTTGTTTTTATTCAATTTCCATGTAGATCAAAGTGTTATTTTTAAACAATCTCTCTATTTATATTGTACGATATATTAATGAAAATGTGCTTCTTTGATTCAATTCTTTGTTTTCGTTAAAAAGAACTTTGCATTACACCAATTCATGATATTTATAATCTCGCCAAGCGAGTCCGGCTCAAGACATACGATTAAAAAGATCGACTCTAGTTACTTTTTCTTTTTCTGTTTTGTTTTGGAGGAGGATGTATTGAGTCCCTACATTGTACATGTAATGTATGCAATTTTGCACAAGCTTTTTCCAAGAGTAGATTAGGAACATGCAAGTAGAAAGGTCCAACTCCACTAAGAAAAATGTGAGAGGCACATGTCATAATAATTATATTTAATGTATGCAATGTTTTGGTGAAGTTAGGCAGGTTGGTCCAAGTGCTGGTAGAGAGTAGAACTTCATCATATCGAATGAGAAAGGTCATGTGTTGGGTCACATGTTAAGGGATGATGCCTCTCACCTTTTGGAATTGATCCCTCTCCTGCCATGCGAAGAAACTAATAAATATAAAAATAGTTTCTTGTCAAGAAACTAAACAAGTATCATAACTTTCAATCCATCGACTTTTCCCATTATAGGAGTAACCGATTCGGTACTATGTCATTAGATTTGCCTAATTAGTGTCTCGAGATAATTGTAGTAGATTGATATGTCAAAATCCATGACCCGTCTTTTTTGTTGCAAGTTGTAAACGATGCATGTGACATTTTGGGGATCTGATTCAGATTCGACAAGAAGAAATGAAAAACCTCTTGATAAAGCACCAGATTCTCATAATTGAGATAAGTGAGAGATGAACACTCATTATCCAATATAATTTTCGTTGATTTCAGTCCATAAGCTTCTTCCACAGAAGGTCGAACCTCAAAAGCTTGGCAGGAAGAAGGTACCTACGATGGAAAAGATTCATAAGATAGTCCAACGTCATAACAAAACAAAGACCAAAGAAGGTGGGTCGGTGGTGGCGAGGTGGGGTTTAGACAGCCAATTTGAGATAAGGAACTCAGTTCGATGGGCCTTTGTCACCTAATCCGCGGCTTGGCTTGCATCTTGGGACTAAGGTCACTTCTTATGTTGCTGAGAAAGAATCATTTATATTGGAGCAGATAGCGGGCCCCTGCCATTAGACTTTTGTTCCAATTCTTACCTTCCTCCACCAAAAAAATTAATTATGTTGCGTTTCTTTGCTGGACGGTAATGTGTACTCTGAAGACATTTGTTAAATCTCAATTGAGAAACACATGAAATTTGTAATGCATTATCGCTTTGGTGTGACATTTAATCATTACATTGAAAATCAAAACGATGACAAAACCAACCCTCCCACTTTTCGGTAGCAACAGTTCTAGCAAGATGATAATCTTATCATTTTGAAATTTGTGCTCGCGGTATTTTTAGTAGCGTATAAAAGACATGCCTTTTTATTCCTTGGGACAACGACACTATATACAATAGAGTACTTAATTTTTTTCTTCAGCTCAATCAAGCATCGCAGGTTTTCAACTCTGGATTTAAAAGAGTATCTATTACAATCATTGATAGAATAGTTCAAATTGAATATAAGTATTAAATAGCCTTAGCTTGAATACTTGCGCTGTTAAATGGCCTTTTTCACTATTAACATTGGTATCAATGCGACATCTAGAGACAATGTGACATCCGCAAAGATATAAATAATGACTCCAATCAACCGAAATGACACCCTCTCTTTCTCCTCATCACCCAATGTCTAAATAAAGATAGACACAATTTTTGCTGCATAAGTAAGTCAAGTCATCAATGGTAATTAGATTTATCTAAGTAATACAAATAAAATTCCAGGTATTTAAGGTGTAAGGACGTCCCTCCAAAAATCTAATAAGCAACTGATTTTTCTTCACAATCAGAATAGTTATCCCACACTTATTCAAGACACAATAATAACAAAAAGAAGTATATGACAAGCTTTTGATATGCACTCAAAGACCGTGTTAATCAGATGAAACTTCGATTTAAGTAAGAGTGTCTTGTCATACCTTTTAACTATTCGCAATCCTTTTTAGCTACGAAATAATCAAAACCTTTTGAAACATGCACTATTAGCTAACATTGAATAATAAGTAAATTGAAATGTTCATATTTTCTCAAAACTGGAAAAGGAAACTTCCGCTTGTGTAAATTTTGAAGGAAAAGGGCAAAAAAAAAAAAAAATCAAGAAGAAGCGAGTAGCCGTCCACAACCGGGCCATACCGCCATGGCCAGATCACGGGTCAAAAACGAAAACAATCTATTCTCAATGTGACCAGAGAAGTATCAAAATTCTCTTCATTTTCCGTGTGGTCATAATGGATCGCACGAGAAAATCATTAAAACCAGGTACTTTTTGTCCAGCCCACCGTGCACCTGGACCGTCGCTAAACCAAAGCCGTCACGATCGTGCAGGCAAAAATATTATAAATAATAATACAAATAGTTTTCTAACTTTGACGTAATTTGATCTTAGAATTTTAATGTACTCAATATAAATTCTGGATTTTAGCTCAATATAGACCTTTAATTTGTTCAATACAGTGTCAAAACTTTTGATACATACCACTCGCCGCAGTGACTCTACTAGATAAGACTCCATTGATTCTTGCCTTCAAGGTGAGGGGTTTAAAACCCAATGAAGGCGCTTGGTGTCTTAATCGCTTGCACAAAGTTGATACATATTTAATATGATTATTATATTTAATATTTTATATAAATTAAAGATTATATTAAACATTTATTATAAGTTCAGATATTATGTTGAATGAATTAAAATTTCATAAATTTTAAATTTAAATTTTGTATTAAATAAATTAAAAATTTAGAACTATTTGTTTCATTTTACCAAAACGTTAACAAGGTCTTGGAAGAACAGATCGAGAAGAGACGACAGCAACATCTCCACCGACACTCCTCACATCAGGTTTGTTCCAGTACAGAACAAAGCTCGAGGCTCGAGGCTGCAACAGCAGCCGTCCAACAGCGAGACCACACGCGCACGCACACGCACTCGCACCAAAAGCGAAGCGCACACGCACCTGCCTTGCCAGCTAATGCGCCAACGGATCGACGACAGAGCAACACGGGCCATAAAAAATCAAATGAAAAATTGGGGTGGATTCGAGAGAGAGAGATAGTGTCCAAAATAGTGGTTGGGGAATTCTGGACCAGTTGGTGGCCTGGCAAGTTCCCCCCCCGGCATTTAATACGAGTTGGTCTAACGATGGGGGCAGGGCAGGGGCAGGGGCAGGGGCAGGGTCGCGATTGGCAATGTGCATCGTGCAGATGCAGTGGATGGTATCGAGTGAGGTGACATGAATTGAAATTTGAAATGAAACGGAAGCCTCCACACCTTCTCTCATCACTTTCTCTAGTGTCGTCTTAGCAAGCTTCTCACCGAAAGAACCCCAGATGGGACCGGACCGGTCCTTTCCCTTGCAGAGCAGCAATCATCCCATCTCCAACCCCACCACCCATCATCAGCATATGCACATCCGTTCATGGACATCAGAGAACATTTGTCACATCACAGTTCAGTGGCAATGAAATTCGCCATCGCGATTCAGCAATTCGATCGACGAGAACGCCTATTGGTCTGGGATAATCTGAGTTAACATGGGTTCGTGGCCGAAGTTCGGATAGTCCTCTTGAGCACTTTGCGTTCCGCAAGTTGTGGAGGAATTGAAAGGAGAGAAAGAAGGATAAGAAGGTGGGCATCTGTCGATTTCGTCCAGCCCTTTTTTCAGGCTAACATCAGCATACAATACATGCCGTGTGCTTCCAAGAAACCCGAGATTCCGGCGACGAGAACGACGTCTCGTTCACACTTTCAAATTCTTTATTCTATACATTCCAGAAGGGAAATACGAAATGCGTAACGTGTGTACGAGAGAAAAGTCCCGAAGCCAAAGAGGGGATCGCTAATTCTCCTTCGCTAATCAAGAAGGCGACTGGCATTATGCGTTTTGACAAAGTACAAAGTCATCCCCCAGGACCAGCCCACCCCCCAAAATCAAAACACGAGGAAAACGACCCAAGACGAGATATATCATCCCTCTTTACAAACACCCAAAATCCACAAAGACAAAAACAATGTGTTCCACCCCCAAAACCCACCAATAATAATACCTGGTCACCAAAGAACAAAATATAATCTAGCAGTCAGTCTCGTGCTCAGTCTAGGCTTTAGCTTAGCTTAAACGCTTCTCCTTCCTAACTAATGATGATCTTCCCTTCTACAAAGATTCCAGCAACTCCTCAACCATGGCTATACAAAATCCAAAATCCCCAAAGCACTCCCTATTTACAGCATCACAACAACCAAAGAACCCTCTGTATAATTTACCTCTCCTAACTAGGACGATCGACAGCCTTCAGGGAGTCGAAGATGAAGCCTCCGCTCTCGGTTCTCTCAAGTACCCAAGAAGCGTCTCGGCCTGTCCAAGAGAAAAAGAACCAAAACGAGAAACTCAGTTTCAGCAAAAACCCAGTACAGGCGAGGCGTGAAAGTTGACAATGTTAAAGCTCAGACAAGAACCCAAAACGAGAAACTCGGTTTGAGCAAAAACCCAGCACAGGCAAGGCGTGAAAGTTGACAATGTTAAAGCTCAGACAAGATTCGGACATTGAATGGATGACTGAAAGGGGCAAAAATCACGGGGACAGAGAAGTTCAGACTAAATCCTGCTGTTATTATAGTCGGGTACCTTGGAAAGGAACGGAAGAACATTGACCAAATCATCAAAAATAACAACTTTTCTTGCCCTCCCTCTTAAAGAACTTGCTACTCACTTGGGTTTAATTTGGAAAGAGAAACAAAGACATTTGTACTTTGACCCAGTTGTTTAATCCAACTGCTGGTGATATCATCACTCAGAATGTCAACCTTGAACTAATTCCTAGACAAAACACACATTTAAACCTCAAAACTTCAGAAAAACCATACCTTGTGCTTGGCCTTGACACTGCCGGTCTGAGACAAAGCAACGAGAGGGGGAATGCCACCTTCCCGCACGAGCAATCCTCTGTTCCTGACGCTGTCGCTGCACATCTGCAGCAGCGTCATCACCGCGAATTCCTTCCCCTTCACCGACCCGTCCTCGATCACTTCGACCAGCGCCGCCATCCCGCTCTCCTCCACGATCGCCTCCTTCCCTTCCTCGATCCCGGCCAGGCTGCTCAGCACCACCATCGCCTTCTCCGCCATCCCGGTCCCCTGCTCCCCCACCATCAGCACCAGCGGCCGCACCGCCCCGGCGCTCACCGCCCTCTCCTTGTTCACCTTGATGGTGCACAGCTTGTACAGGGTCGTCAGCGCGTCCTTCTTCCCTCTGTTGGATCCGTTCAGGAGCAGCGACACCAGCGGCGGTATCGCGCCGCAGGCGCCGATAGAGGTCTTGTTCTCCTCGACCAATGCGAGGCTGAGCAATGCGCACGCCGCGTTCTGCTTGGAGGTCTCGGTACCGGTCTTGAGCACGTAGACCAGCGACTTTATCGCGCCGGAGCTGGTGATCAGGACCTTGTTCTGCTCGTGCAGGGAGAGGTTGAGCAATGCGGTGACGGCGTGCTCTTGAGTCCACGGATCGGTGGAGCGGAGCAGAGGTATGAGCGCCGGAATCGCGCCGGATTCCCCGATCAGAACACGATTGTCGGCCCGATTCTTCGCGAGCAACCTTGAAGCAAAAACCCAATTGCAGAAACAATCAGGGGAGAAAGCTAAATTCTTCTTCCAAACGGTGAACTTGCAGATGCTAATCCTAAGCAAATTGAAGGGAACACTAGGAATTTCTTAACCAGTAACTGCATCGAACCTGAGTTTAGCAGCAGCTGAACGCTTCACGGCCAGCGAAACAGACTGCAACCCGTCCACGCAGATCTTGACCGTCGGCTGGAGATCCTCCGGCGAGATGCTCTCGATGATCTCCGTCGAGAAGTTCTCCCTCTGCAGGAACCCCAGGCACGGCGAGAAGTCCTCCGGGTTCGGATCCGCCTCCGCCCGCCCGCCGTCCCCGCGGCCGCCGTCCTCCGCCGCCGGCAGGCTCGCGAGCCGCTGCAGCTCCCCGGAGATGTCGCTGCTGAACGAGGAGAAGTCGCTGAAGGCCTGGGACAGCTCCAGCTGCTCCTCCTCCGACGCGCCCGGCTTCGCCCCCCTGGCGGCGGCGGCGGCGGCGGCGGCGTTGCTGTAGCGGGCCGCGAGCTCGCCGAGGCGCATGTCGACGACGGAGTCGGTCAGGTTCTCGGAGACGAACTCGGGCCGGTGGTCGGCGCCGGCGGAGAAGGAGCAGGCGCTGTCGTCCTGGTAGAGGTTGGAGCGGACGGTGCGCATGGAGCGGCCGGCGCGGCGGTGGATTTTGGAGGAGGAGGGGGAGAAGTCGCGGGGGAGGGGGAAGCGGGTGGAATTGGAGCGGGAGTCCTCGAGGGAAACCATGGCTTGGGGCCGCCCTGCCGCCCTTGCTGCTAGCTTCCTTCCTCAGTTACCGGGACGGATGGAGGTGGGTTTCTTCTGGTTCTGCGAAAAGGCGAGAGCTTGACGGGGTTTTCAGAGGTGCTTCGATGGAGGTTTCGAGCTCGTTTTCATGGCGGAAAGAGCAGAGGAAATAAAGAGGTATGATAGCTGTTGCAGGAGATGATGAAGACGACGGCCAATTTTTTGATTTTTTTGATTTTCTTTTTTGAATTTTCGATTCTCACGGGTGACGCTAAAACGACCGGGATGCGTCGGGGAAATTGGATCACAGCTGTGATGGATGACGCGATTGGGTTCTGGGTGGTGGGGCCCGGGTCAGATCGGACGGTCC
Organism: Eucalyptus urophylla; assembly: GCA_026873135.1. Classification (NCBI taxonomy): domain Eukaryota; kingdom Viridiplantae; phylum Streptophyta; class Magnoliopsida; order Myrtales; family Myrtaceae; genus Eucalyptus; species Eucalyptus urophylla. Next base: position 16,083,886 of record CM049469.1, on the reverse strand, counting down.
CGCGAGGTGGGGGAGGCATTTAATGGGGCGGGAGCTGTCGTTTTTGGGGGCGTGGGGGGCCCGCCCCCACCCGGGTGAAAGGACGGCGGATGCGTTGTCGCTTCTCTTTAGCGACCGCGCCTTTGCATAAAAAGAAACCCCATGAGAAATGAGATGCAAAAGGGGTAAATAAATCTTCCTTTTGATTATAAGTCTTAATCACTTAGATAATCTTTTTATCAAAATGTTGATCTGGGTGTTTGACTTTAAAAAAAGGTGCTTCTTTTTCTTTTATTTTTCCAGCATATTCTGAGAGAAAAAAAAATAATTTAGGTTATGTGTTTTTCATAAAAAATGAATAAATTGGGAAAAAATTATGAAAATGATTTATTGCATCGATTGAAATAATTACTCAGTGAAAAGAGTTTTGTGTCTAAACATCTCTGTGAATAGTGTAAATATTTTTCGTTCATTCGCTCCGTAAACGATAAGAGTAATCATTTTCCTAATCATTCATAGTTGTTAATTACATTGGATCTTGTATAAAATCTATTTAGAAAAACCCCCAAAATTGGTATGATTTGAAACAGTGATTAATTGCAATTTGGAAATAACTCCTTACTTAAGCTTTTTAGGAAAAGTGAGTTTAATTAAATATGTTTACAGGTTATCTTGTTTAAAGGTGTCGGACTATTACTGTTGTTGCTCATCATAGATGATATCGGAATTAATGGTTAATTGGTTATCCATTTCAAGTATGTCATAGGGGGTCCTCGATAGCCATTGATATTGCATTTACGTGGATACAAAATATATGTGAATGTCAAACACATCAATAGCAACCGTGAGGCATGTTATTAGGGCCTTGAATCTTCAAATGCTAAATAGTAATTGAGGGTCCTTGTCAATTTAAAAATTTATACGCTTTTTGAATGTCTTAATCATTTAAGTAAGCTGGTCAAATACTCAAGCCCTTCTTTGAGCATTGCTGCAGTCTTCTCCTTGTGCCTTGTTTAGCCGATCTCAAAGCGCACCGACAAATGCCGAAGCACAAATCCCTATGGACGTGAAACATGTTACATCCCGAATTCTATTTAGGTAGACAATTCATGATCGTCGCTTTACAATGTGAAATCAAGTCTTATAAATGAGAACGCTCTTCGAGTCCAGTGTTGTTGAGGAATCAAATCGTATTTGATAAACACTAGTACCCTATTGACATCGCCATTTGGAATCTGATTCTCCCTCATTGCAAAAAGAAAATTTGTGCCTATACAGCAGATATAAGATAGGATCACAGCTTAGGTAAAAACCAAACACCTGGACCTAGGTCGTGCACTTTTCACACCAAAAGCAAAAATAAAATAATAAAAGCTGTGTGGATTGGGTTGCGTCTCCGGTCCTTCCTCCTTGATTCTTTTCGAAATTAATATTTATAATTATTTAACGATAGTTTAATTCACTCTTTTGTTTTTTTGGCTAGAAATAGTTTAATTCACTTATTCCGCTTTAGTTGTTGAGTTAGGTGGCTGCTTCATGTATTAAAAAAAAAAAAGACATAAAAATGTGGTTGCCCAGCCTACTCAAATGTCCTATGGTCTTGACTCTAAGTGATTAAATTAAAAATTTAGGATTTCATTACATGTCCACGTACAAAACAGTCCAGATAATCATTAATTATGCAATTACTAATTAGTAAACGAATTTGTCACAATTGATTAATGGCCATGATGTAATGTGTCCCCACATGATGAGTTGTACACCACATAAATTTTTTGATTATGGCCCCTTAATTGGATTCAAAAGGGACCGTTTGTCCCGACAACTCAGGCACATAGGCAGAACCAAACAACAACACTGCTGCCTTGTCAAATGTACCTTTTTATGTACTAATGTTCAGGGTTTAATTTATGATCAGTATTCCACACAATAATACTCCTCGAAATCATTTAAGAATTTTGTAGAGACGATGGACTCGATTGTTCGGCATACATTTTTATAAAAATCTAGAATTAGATGACACCCGAAATTAGTAATGGTGGCCAGTTAAATCCCACCCAAATCCTAGAGGATTGTAATCTGGTTGAGGGTTCTGGATTGTTGCACGGGATTGTGTTTTCATTTTGACAACCCTCACGAATTTTCGGCTTCGGCAACTTTTTTCTAAGGTATTTTGTCTTAATCAAGTCAGTACCACATATATGTATCTAATTGTTAAAGAATCCTTTGGAATAGGGTTGGTTTTTTTTTTCTATGTGTTATGTTAAGAATTTATTTATCAAAAGTATTTGTGAGATTATCTTCCTTGAAATTAATTAAAATTTTTATAAAGACGATCAATTTGATTGTGCAAGATACGTGTTTATGAAAATCCAGGGTTAGCCAACACCAAGGGTTTGGAAAGATAGCTCGTCGAATCCCACTCGAACCTTAGAGGATTGTAATTCGATTTGGGATCTTGGATTGTGGAACAGGATTGTGTTCCCATTCGAGACATTTTTTGAGAATTTTCGGCCATATTTTTTCGAAGGTACTTTATCTTAATCAAGTGTGTACATCACTCATCGCCCTGTTCATATGTCCATATGTTAAGAGTACCACTTGAAATAGGTTTGGAGTTTCTTTTTGAATGCGATGAAGGGGAGGTGAGATGGAAATCCTCGGGAATCAGCCACAGGGTTCGACGATTCTCTCTAAACTTCTGAAAGTCTTGAAGGAAAAGACTCGTCATTTCTTCAAATTATAAGCTCTTCCTACTTTCTGCTGATTTTGTCACACTCCACTTCGTAGCGTTCGAAGTCATTTGCCCTATGCTCAGCAAGCATTCGTTCTGTTCTCGGCGATGGCACCTTGACTTGGGCAACCTTGATCTCGGAGACCATGCAAGCACAAATCTATAGTTTAGAGAGAGGCGGCGAATAGTGTTTCATGTGGACAAAATCAGATTCTGAAAAGATCAGTGAGGGTAAGATTGGAAAAATAAAAGAGTCATTAAGGGTAATTTTTTTTTTTTTGGTTGAAAAATGAATGATTTAGAGAAGATTTTCTTATTGTATTGCTTATAAGATGAATTCTCAAGAATTGGTCACAGAGCTCGATGATTATCTCTGAACTCTTGAAGGTTCTAGAGGAAAGACTCGTCATTTCTCCAAATTTTAAGCTCTTCCATTTCCTAGGGATTTCGTCTCACTTCCCTTGGTCGTGCTCGAAATCCTTTCCCCTAAGTTCAGCAAGCTTTCGTTCTGCTCTTGATGACGGCAACACTCGACCTTGGTCAGGGCAACTAAGGGTGCGAATGGTAACATTTTTGTTCCGGGAAATAATTTCTTTTTAGATAGTTTTTTTTTCCTGAAATAACTTTTTAGTAAAATAATGTGTTTGGTAAATATACAAAATTTATATTTTTGGAATAGAAAAATAATGGGAATGTGTTTGGTATAATTCATAATTTTTTGTTTTTATTCATTTTGCTTCTTGCTCACCGATCGTCGACCGCTGATCTCTATCCATTACTGCCGCTACTAGCGGTTGTGTGGCGAGTGGCGATCGGCGAGCATCGACACTTGGGCGGCAATAGGCGGCGGGCGACGGCAACAGTCGCTGGAGGTGGCCAGTGGTGGTTGCAAGGAGCAACGGCCACGGCCACGGCAAGGAAGAAGAACAAAAAAAAAATAGAAAAGAGAAAAATGGCTTATTTCAAGAAATTGTTCTTGAGAATAATAAGCTACTTTTTTTTACTTATTATTTTTATTCCAAATCCATTTCCTAGCCACTTTTTTATTCCCGCCTGTTTTTCTTATTTCTCCATTTATCATCATCATCATCATCATCATCATCATCATCATCATCATCATCATTATTATTATTATTATTATTTATTTTTATTTTTTTCACATATATACATTTTGACCCTTCATTTACTAATTTTTTTTAATTGATTTTGTATGTTGGAAACTTGCATATTGGAATTTCGATTAGAGTGTTGAAAAGTGTCGAGAAAGTTGATTAGATATGGGATTTTATGACATATATTGATTCCAAGAGTGTTTGAGAGTGTCAGACATGTGATACGATATGAAGGCTCTTGAAGAGTGTCGGTATTTCCTAGCCCGCGACCTCGACCTCGGTGACCAAGCGAGTATAGATCTAAAGTTCTAAGAGAGATGATGAAAAACGTTTTCATGTGGGCAAAACTAGATTCCGAAAATATTAGTGAGGGCACGATTGGAAAAAAAGAGTCATCAATGGCTTGTTTGTTTCACAAAAAGTAAACGATTTGAAGAACATTTTCTTAAAAAATGATAACTTGTAATACTTAAAAAGATGAATAAACAAAAAAAAGAAGTTATAATCCACGGAAATGTTTACATATAAATTATTATTAAAAATATTTTTCATTGATTAATTATTTCAAATGATACAAATAATTATTTTCAGGAAGAAGTCATGCATATCATTCAATTTTGGCTCAAGAGTTATAAAATTATGTTGTCAAACACCTCAACTTTATATATAAAGCCCAAAATCTTTTACAAATGCCAAACTGAGCACACCCCATAAGATTCTACGAATAAAATCGATTAGGCCTGAATTACGACCTTCATTGGAGTAAATTACACATAATCTCATCATTCATTAACCTAAGCTAAATGGATTTTTTTTGTTGGCAAATAAGGAGTGGTGATGTGTACATTTGCGATTGTAATGATAAAGCTCACGCGTATTCGACAAGCATGGGGTACCGGCCACTTTGTTGGCAGAAATGAATAACAAATGGCGTGCTCGAACACAGCCATGGCGTCACAGCCACTCCATATACCATATGCCCCTTTTTTTTTTAAATCTCTTTTTCAGAAGAATTCAAGAAAAATGATAATTAAGATAAAGTGGACCACTTCACAAAAAGAAACCCCATAAAGCGATGGTAGAGCGCCACGCGGATTTATCCAAAGTCTTGTGCTCTGTTCTAGTGAGCCTAATCATGATTAAGCAGACCTAAGTAAGTTCATCACCGTGCCACCTCCTAGGAAATAGCTAATGTAAATTAGACAGTCTTAATAGTCAACATGTTGATTTTTCCAACAAAACATGCATATGTTGCACATATAATCCCATCTTGTTTCAAATATTAGACACACATTCACTGACAATAATTCCACAAAACCTTTTATGGTATCAAAGTATGGGATTTTAAATTCAAATTAATAGTGGTTTCTCAATATCTTTCATCATTCGAGGAAAGAAAAATGATAGAGATGAGCCTTTCTCCTTAGATTGAATTTAATAATACCTTCAAGTGGTGAAATTATTGAGAGTACTACGGTGACGGAGACATTGCGTAAAAGAAAAATAACAAAACAAAAATGGGAATTTTGTTCAATATGTAAATATTAGTTTTCGGTTCAATCCTAGTAATTACCCATTGTTAAAGGAGGAGTCGGACCAAAAAAAAGAAGGAGGAAACTAGGGTTTGTATATGTTCATCCTTTGTTAATATATTTGTAAAGTTTTAATTAATTCCCTGAGCAGATATTTGGGATTTTTTTGGGCCATTATTGGAAGCCGACACTCGTGTAACCCAGAATGTCGGTGAAACTCTAAAATGTTTGAAGAGGATGTGACCGCAAAAAATGTCAGCGGAGAAGCTCAACTTGAACAAACCCCAATTTAATAGATGGCCCAAACTAAAAAAAAAAAAAACATATAATATAATTTTCTTTCTGGATTTATATTGTTTTTTCAAAGTCATGTTTGTCCAGGAGAGACAAAAGGGTTGGCTGGGCGGTTCAAGAAGATAAGAACAGTTCACAAGAAGCCGAGTTTTGATCAATGTGGTTTTGGATTTGATTTGCCAAATCCAGATTTCTCGGTTGACCACAGATTGGGTTCTCGTTCAACAGTTTTCAAGCCACGTTAATTTTGCATCGCCACAAGTTACAACCTTTTCTCCTCAATTTCATACCCACCTTCTTTGGTGCACCAAATCAATCTCTAACTTGTCAATTTAATAGCCTCTTATCCTATCAAAGCTGGCAAGTTGCAACCTATGTCTCTCCATCTAACTTGCGTCCAGAAGTCACTTTCAATCCACTGTCGTCGAAAAAGTATGTACTCATTCCGAGCTAGGGATGGCAATTGATCATAATAAATCAAGTTCTCAAGTTGCCCGAGTTACCTAGGATTATGTTTGGAATGATTTTGGATTGGAGGATGAATTTGGAGTTGGTGGCTCAGTGAGGAAAACCATTTAGGTCTGGACCATGCTTGATATTTGGATCAACACGCACCTTCAAATCCAAACTTGACTTCTTGTGAAATATCATTATTCTTCTTATATGACTTAATTGTATAATTAAATGAATTTACTCAAGATACTGAAAAAAGCATACAAATAATAGGTTTTCAAGCAAGCTTCAGGTCTAGTATAACTAATCAGAACAAGGGGATCGATTCAGAAATTATTACATGGGACATTGGATTAAACATTCATCCCTCCGCCATTCCCCTATTTAACAGCTTAGAAAAAGACAGGTTCCATATGAACTTATAAAAAGTCGGCATAGGATAAATTAAGGAGGTGATAGAAAAAACTTCTGCATTTAATAGGAAAGAAAAGAGCATCGATTGTTTGATTTTTCAAAAAACGAGATAACATTAAATTACTCTAAACGAGGATGTATTAATTTCACAAATCTAAACTCATTTGATATCAAATCCAAGTCAAATCCGACGTTCTTTAGGATAAGAGAGAGAGCAAGCAAAAATATTTGAAGCCACCTCAAACGGAGGATAAGCCTACGAAGCTGGCTTGCTACCTGATCCCCAGAGTATCAACCTACGACAAGATAGATAGCCCCCTCGATTATTGTGATAGTATTTTTATTCGTTTTTTTTTTCTTTTCAACAGATGCTTTCAGCACAAAATGGTATTTTTCTTTTCCTTTTTGACGATTCACAAAGACAGTGACCTTTTCCAGTAGACCGAAAACGAGAGAGAGAGAGAGAGAGACAGGAGACTGCCGACCCGGCAGTGATGGGTCGAGTCCTGTCCCATCCCATGCCATCCCATCCCATCCCATCCCATCCCGACCCTGTTTCCGTCACGAGAGCTAGAGTCGAGAGAAAACATCGGATCGTTGTGATGATCATGTGTTGGGTCCCCTCCATTTTTGGTGGAGAACAGCCCACTGTCAACCCAAAGCCATCTCGATCGTTCGATTGGCGAACACGGCCGTGATGATGGGAGATGGCATCTGGGACACGTGCCTGGCCCTTCTCCAGGTCCACGAAAGAGCATCTCGTCATCTTAAATCTCCCCCCCCAAAAATTGGTTTTTGAAAGGAGTGACAGATTCCATGGGACCAGCTGGAGATCTTAGGAAAACCCCCCTTCTTTTCATAGGATTTAATTTTTGTGGGGGGAGATAATTTACAATCAAGTGTGCGTGATTTCACATCATGGGAAAGCTTGGCAAGCAAATACAGGAGAGAAGGCCAAGGACCGTGACCACAAAACATGAAGACCTGACCCGGATGTAAGGAGAAAACAAGGATGGATCTGATCTCATGTCTGCGGCTCGAGGGCAGCAATTTCTCTCACGACTTGAGCTTTGTCCGCCTCGAACTGTTCATTTTCTGTCAGGAATTAGGCAAAAGTCGTGTGATAAGGCTCCGGAGCTTTGTTTTGTAATGTGCTGAATAGGAGAGGATGAGGGAAAAAAAAAATGAAGAGCGGGGCAGTACCTTTGTCAAACTTGAAATCCGCAAATAACCGAAGGAGCTTACTTCGGTTTGCAACGAGTATGCTGACAATTCCAGGAGGCTTGTTTTGGTTAGCAGCAAAGAGCTGTAACAGATTCAGAGTTGTGAGTGAGCAAGAGATGTGGCGGGTCATTATGCCAAAGTCGCAAATTTCGGGGTGCGGCTGGCACATAATACCTTGAAGACGTGAAATGCTTCCATCTGTATGCTTTTGCTCGTCTCCTGCAAAGATGTGCACCATTCATTCATTCATCGAATAGTTTTAGCTATGGAAAGATACTGTCTTGTCTAGGACATGGCAATAAAAGCAGACTCAAATTTTCCCTTCCTAGATTACGGAGTTGGTTATGTGTTCTAGGAAAAAACCATAGATTGCTCTGAAGTTCATTTACATCGTACTGTTAAGAGTGGATATGAGCTTTCATTCATGTTCTAGGAGGGAATGATGCGTATTTGATTAAGTGAAGAAATCTTGATAGACATATACCCTGAGAAGATTCATGAGAATCATCAAATTATCCTTCGAGCTCACATAACGTGACATGACAGCTGAGTTAGAACGATCCAGCAAAATATCCCCTAGAAGCTGTCAAAATGAGATAACAATAAGCACAGGTAATAGAGATAACATGAACTTGGTCAGGACTAGACATTTAAAGATAAAATTAACCCAACTTAAAGCATACATGGCATGTGAAAGACCTTGAAAATATTATTAACCAGGCCGGACACAAATCATGGATCCCCAAAGGAATAAAGGAAAATTTGTTTGGCTAACCCCACGCAAAATCAAAACAAAGGACCTTTTGAAATATTTTAAGATAACCTTTCAGCTGACTATGAAACAAGAAAACATTTTGGCTGATTACACGACTACACTATAAATTTTTATACCGGATTACACAAATTATATGCTTCCTTCATCTGCACCTAGGGACAAACCAATTTTCCGGATTCTCAAAAGCATATGCCCCGAGGATTAACTTTGTGTCATGTATTAGGAAAAACTATCTTCCCGGACTAGACAAGACAACCAAGAGCAGATCTCTCATAGCAATCGACAATCAATCACAGGAAGAAGACAAGAAACACCAATGGCCAGGCTCACAGAATAATAGTGCCAATCAATTTGCACCCCAAAGGCCTAATGACTATAAGCTGAAAGAAAATGTGAATTGTATGTTCCCATTTAGAAGAAAACAGTACAAGACCTACATCGACCATATAGACCTACAAGACCTAAAGTGCTTCCTGTACCAGTGATTGCCCTTTTCTAATCCTCCAAACCCAGTTGTTAGAATGGAAAAGGCTTGCAACTTTCACATGAATAGTGGTCAGAGGAATCTTGCATTTCATAAGTTAAAATGTCCTAGTTGTTGACTTCAAAAATATATGTCAGTAACCATCAAATTTACCTTGATAGCTTGTCTTCTGGTAATGTAATTGGAAGATTGCAATAGCTTGGAGTTATAATCAGCAAAAAACTGCAAGAAGAAATCAACAGTAAACAAATCAGTAGCACTTACATAATAGAAAGGCAAAATTCAGAGTAAGAACAAACCGCAAAAGAAGTGGGAGAAAAGGTCATTCGCATTCACATCATCGCAACTCTTGATATTATGTTCATATGGTTAAAATTGCTATCTTGAGGGGGTCTGAATCAAACAGCTGATACGTAAACAATGAACAAATCATATGTATACCTCTCTTTAGATCTCAAGAACACCCATTGAGGAGTCAGTCTAAAACATGGCAAGCACATTTTGCCCAGGTCAGAATAAACGTGTACCAAAGAGAATTATGAAATCAGATGCTTGGATAAGAGTATGTCAAGTGTGCATGCCATAAACAAAATCAACAATTACATTCCACATCTCTATCATTACTACTCATCGAAAGATAGACATCCTCAATGTGCTCTCTCATAGAAGGACTGAAATATACTTCTACAACTCCTCCAAACAGGCTCAAAGGCATACTAGAACAACAGTCAGCACCACCAAGCCTTGCTTCAGTAAAAGGGGTTGGCTATATAGCTCCACTTTATGTGTATACACTCTTTTGTCACGTTAAGGCTAAAAAGGAACATAAATAGAATGAAATAAATTACACAGAACAGCATGAGCATGCATGTTGATCAGTTAATCTGATGGCAAAACATTCGAAAGACAAAAAGTACGACTCTGGGTACATGCACAAAAGTGAAACAGAGATGACATTACTCACCCAGTCATAATTTTTGGTCAGAAATTCAGCTACAGTAGATTTATGCCTGGTCAACAGTTCCTGAAACCAAATGCTAAAAAGGGTTCACAGAAGTGCAAGTGTAAGCTCACAGGCCTTGTACAATCATTAGAACAGGCAATAAACAACAAGTCTGAATGGATGAAGCAATTAAATGGCAATGACAACCACGGATGCACGCTTGACAGAGAGAGAAAGATCCAGGTAAAGATTTGACCTTGAACGTTGCAGCAGCATCTGCGGCAATATCGAAATTTGGAAGCTGTATATAGTCGAAAAACTTCTTCACATGCTCAGATTCTAACACGTACCTGAACAATATTATGAGAATCTTCACTGAATCAAGGAAAGATGCCTATGTTTCAAGATAATATTGCAAGACGACTTTTTTAAGAAAAGATAGGACATAAACATCTTTTGAAAACCTTAAACATAAGAAAAAAGAAAAAAAATTGCTAGCTAGCTTCGATCAAATTTATTCAATGGACTTAGGATGAATCAGCCATCATCAGGACATGTGACAGGATCCAAGTCCGGACTCCCATTGAGTAGCATAAGAATTGGACCAAAAAAAAAATTGAAAACAAAATTCAAACTGAGACATCACCCTATAGTAGATACTTCCAACATCCATATATGCAACTACTGAACACCCAGAAAATATGATCTATTCTTAGTACTCCAAGAAAATAATTCCAATTATGCTACTGCTCAACGAGATACACACAGAAATAAAATTTTAGAGGAATTGGAGAAACTGCTATAGTTAACCGAGCAAAAGAAAAAATTTTGAGGTGACGAAAACCAATTTCATCAATACAATATACTCATTACTCAAAAGAAGATTACAACTGATAATAACCTTACTCTCTCTAGGAAAAAGAAAGCATTTCATTTCATGGGTAATTTGACCTCAAAATATCCAAGATATGCAACGCTGCCCATAATTCGACAATGATACGGCTAGTTATCACAAATTAAGAGGAAATTAAATTGCTAACAGCAGATGAACAGAATTAACTACTGCAAGCCAATTTAAGTCAAACCAAGTTTTGCATGCTCACCTTGCAACAGTCTGGTGACGAATGCACTCCCTCAGCATTGCACCATAGTGCAGAGCCATTTCTGTGTCATCATAACTAAAACAACCAATATTTATAAATTAGAGGCTGCTACTGGTGCAGAAAGAACAAAATGCTGATTGATGGACAAAGCTCAGTAGAGTCCCAAGCAAAAATGAAATAGCAAATAGGCTCAAAATAAGTTTGAAGAACTCTACCGGTCACCTTCTACTGTCAAAAATAAAATAGCTACTGATACTACTCAAGAGGTATCCAAACTTACCAACTTAATGGACTAATTCCAGTTATTTCAGAATGTAAGGACCATATGGGCATCCACCAAAAAAAAAAACTCTCTTTCCAGGTTCATGTCCTAGGCAAAATGTACATAGTAAAGAAATTCCAGTGTGCAGAGAGCTCTCAGCTTGACAGTATATGCAGTACGGTGACATTTATTACTATTTTTTTTTTTTTTTTTTTGGTGAAGTGACATCTATTACTATTTCAATGCAAGAAATGCATAAACACCTAGTTCACAAACATGTGGAGAGCTTTCTAGCTACAGACATGGCAACAAACAATACGGAAAAGTTTCACATGGAAATTCTAAGAGTCGGCAAATTTTCTTCTGGTAATGAAGCTTATCTAACAAAAAGCACTACCTATTCCCTATACAACGTGAAGATGAAAGTAACCACAGAATTACATTTCCAAAACTCTAGACTGAAAAGGTAGCTTACCCTGCTACCAGGATATCTAAAAGATCGAAGTTTGCTTCCAAATAATCAGACGCAATCAATCGTGACTGAACTTGCTGCCTTTGAAGATTTGCAACAATCTGAGTGGCATCTTTTCGAGCCTGCACAAAAACGTCCTTCTCAACGATCACCGCAGAACAAGACCACTCGAAATGTATGCTAGAAAAACTGTCCCGCAAAATTGGCCTCAGCAGCAACATCAAAAGATCTGGGCAAGATTACCTCCAACTTTAGCTTCGGAAGGCAAAGAATCACTAGCCTCAGTGTGTCTTCTCTGAAGAACTCTTGTGTCAACTGGGCACATGCTTCTGCGACTGGCTCGGATTCACTATCTCCATAAAGAATCGACTTCATCTCCCTTAAATTTCTGTACAACTCATCCATCTGGCAACAGTATAAATGCATTTAAAAAGTCATCCTCTTAGCGAATAAAACACGCAAGACTCGTGACAGCATAACTCATCTACCATAAAGAGTCGTACGTGCGGACCGTGAAGCATCAGGAGGAACTTTTAGTTCAATCCTCACCGTGCTACGAACAGCTTTTACACAGAAATACAAAAGTGGACCCTCCGAGCGTTTCACTAGGCACGGGCAAGTCGCATAAAGGCCATCCGATCGATTTCTCATGTCGAAGTAAAACTAGCGAAGGTAAAACAAGTACGAGCTTCGACCGAAAGCTCCTCAACCCAAGAAATGTTGACGAGCAAGCTCTCTAATAATTGAAAAATCCGAGCTTCCGATAGGCCCGATGTGGTAATTATGAGGAGATTCGCAATGATGAATTGGCTGAAAGCGAAACACAACGGTCCACTCTTTATCAAACACGACCGTGCAATTCCAATATAACCAATGCGAATCGCAAGGAATCTCAAAAGCATCCGAATTCAATCCAAAGACAGAACGAACAAGTTCCCCCCTCAGCTGCTGACTCCTCTTCAATCATCGACATCTTCATCGCGAGAAACACATCTCAAACGCCACGCCATCAGAAACATCATCGGATCATCTCAAGCTCATCCACCGCCGCGCCGAAATCAAGACACGACAAAAACGAAAAAGAGAGCGGGGGAACAGGGCCGGACCTTCTCGTCGCGCTTGGTCTCGCGGGGCTCGGCGGCGGCGGCGCCGCGATCGACGTAGACGAGGAGCTCCCGCGCCTGCCGGACGACGTCCGCCGGGGTGCGGGGCTTGTTCTTGAAGATCCCCTTCATCTTCGGATCCGGGAGGAGCGGCGGCGGCGGGGTCGACGACGGCGCCGGCGGGTGGTGCTGCGGCGAGGAGAGCCGCCGCCGCAGCGCCGCCGACGAGGACCCGCCGCCGCGGGCCTCCGGCGGGCGGGAGATGCAGATTCCTATTTTGGCGGCCCTCTGCAAATCCCCCCCTTCCCTCCCCTCCCTCCCTCTCTCTCTCCTAGGGTTTCCGTTTCTCCGATCGAAGAGTTCGAGGTAGGAGAAGGAACAGCAGGCGCAGAGAAACACGGGGAGCTCTTTGTTAATTTTTTTTTTAATTTTTAGTTTTAATTTTTTTAATTATTATCATCATCATTCATCACCGTCATTACTACTACTATTATTAATAATATTGTTGTTATTATTAAGGGTAATGACACATATAGGGTCCGTTTGGTTCGGTTTCGGGGAAATGTCATTGGAAGAATGCAAATACCTTTGAGTTAAAGGGGCTTTAGAAAATGTTAGACCGTTTGATAAATTATAGCATTAAAATGCAATTTAGCATAAACACCGTTTGACAAAATTTACATTTGTAATTAGCTTTTGTTTTTTTTTTTTTTAAAGTTTGAAATCAAATTCCGGCGGTCGGCCACCGCCGGACGGCCAGATCTAGCCTCGCCTGGTCGCCTGGCTCATGCGAGACCAGGCGACGCTAGCTAAGGTTGTGCGACCTCAAACAAGGCTTCCTAGCGGCTAGATTTGGCCGCTCACGGCTGAGTGCCGCCCACCACAAAGAAAAAGACGAACAACGAAGAAGAAGGCGAACGGCGGAGAAGACGATGAACATTGACCCGATGAACATTGAAATCGCATCTCCGGAATGCCCAACGCTCAAAGCTGGTCCTCCCCGGTATTCGGCTTTCAGCGTTTAAAATGCCCGCATTTCGTAAATGGATACTCCAAAGCCCTTGCCAAACACCCAAAATTTCCCCCACAACCCCTTGGGAATGCCCAACCAAACACTCCCATAGTGCTTTAATATTTGAACTTTCACTTAACGTGCAATCTGGTCTATAAATTTCAGTTTGTTTAATTTGATTTCTAAATTTTAATCCATGTACAATTGATTCTCAAACTTCTAATTTATTTAACATAATCTCTTAATTTTTTATTATATATATATATTCAATGCGATTGCGTTGAATATTTTCATATAGTTCGAGAATTATTGAATGACTATAAAAAAGGATCATATTAAAAAAATTCATACAGATCAGAGAATATATTGAATGTGTACCAAAAATTTAGGAATTATATTGAATAAATTAAATTATATTACATATTGAGTTAAAGTTTAGAGACGATATTGAATAAATTAAAAGTCGAATGATTAAATTGTACATTGAACTTAAGTTAAAAGAAGCTGTTTGTGTCATTTATTATTATTATTTTCCACTTTTTTTCCTCTTTTAATGTTTTAATTATTCATGTGTTTGACGTGGTATGAGCGACGGAGACGACCGGTCGCGACTGGCGGGATATTATAATATTTTATAATTATTTTTTAATAAAATCTGAATCACGCTGGTTGCCCAGACGGTTCTGGTCGTTATTTCTTAGGCGCGGTCCCGGGTGGCGGGATCAGCTGCGGGCGAGCCTACTATAGCAAGGTACGTGGCGGATTGTCATTGCACGTAGCAGATCAGCACGAGATTAGCCTCGGCTCTAGAATATTAATATATTAAATATCTTGCACTCCATCACGGGATTAGGTGACGGATAAAACGGGATTAGAAAGGAGGGACCCAAGAACTTATTTCTTGAACGTATGACAAAAAAAATATGTTAGACTTTCGACCAAAAAAAAAAGTGAGACCGAATAGTTGGCCAACTTATTTACAGTTGGTGAATTCTTTGTTTTTTTTTTTGGTAAAATTCTAATTCAAAGTTGATAACTTCGTGCAATTATTTAAGGACTAAATTAATAAAATTGAATTAGTTATTTAATAGTGATTGGGGTAATTTTCCCGTCTTCTTTTGATTGTATAAATAAATAATGCACTTGAGTTATAAAATTTATAAAAAGTGCAATCAAGTTTTAAAGTTTAATAAATTGAGGCAATCAAATCTTTTTGTTAACTTTGTTCAATTTGATTAAAAAAAAAAAATTTTGGTGAGGGTTATTAGGTCTTCCACAAGCCTCACCAAAACCTTTTGGCGGCGGTGAGGTGGTGGCAGGGCAGGTTCTTCCCCTTGCCTCTTTTTGTTTTTCAAGGCCGAAATGACATCATTTTAGTTTTATTTTTCATATTTTAGTAAGATTAATGTCACGTAAGAGAGAAAATAATAAATAGCTACGTTGGCATTTTCCTTTAGTCTAATTGGATGGAGTAAATGAAAGGACTTAATCATATCAATTTTCTAAGTTTTAATATTTGATTATACTTTTTATAAGTTCTATGACTTGGTGACACTTTTTAAATATTTTTGAGGTTTCTAATTCACTTATCTCCGCAAGAGGGTTTCGAAAACACACCATAAAGACGGTCGTAAATTTTATGAGAAGGTTTAGAAAAGTAATGTTTCCTTTCCTTATGTTCTGGATGACAACTTCCCTTCCTTTTGTGCAAGAAAGCTACAGAATTGCTCATTGTTTTGTGAGTTAAGGCTCACTTACATGTCCAAAACTTTTCTCGATAAATATTTAATGTTGAGGACGTTTTTCATTCATTTTCTTTAACCATTTCCGATAAAATTGCTGGTGGTGCCTTTGTGGTTTGCATCTTTATGCATCAAGCCAAATTGTTTCGATTAAGAGTCCATTTGTTATTTTAAAAAGATTCTTGCTAAAAAATTATTTTTCGACTTTTCGGTATTAATTGATATGTAGAAAACATTTTTCATGAATTGAAAGCAATGGACTTAAATTGAGGAAAAACGGTTACCTCTTTCGACAAGAATGAAATCACTTCTCTATGCGCCAAGCCGATGCCGAGCATGGAGAGAGGGAGGATGGGCAAGGAGGAGGAGGAGGAGGTGAAAACCTTTGCGACATGTCATTTGTCAGCCATCCAAGGCCAATTTACCAATGTGCTGATGCTCTTGGAAAGCATAAACATTTTCTTGGACAAGACTTCATTTTACATATATGGCTCTCACATGGGCGAATTTTCTGTCATCCGACAACAACTTAGAAGAGCATGGATTTTCCCTTTTAAGATTTAAAGGGAATGTTATAAATAGTTCATGAACTTTCACTCGATGTGTAATGTATTTCTTGAACTTTTAATATATTTAATATAGTCCCCGAACCATATGAAAAAAACAATATTGTCTATGATGTTGAATTAATGATAGGAGTACATTGAACATTTTTATATAGTTTAGGGATTACATAGAATATGTATCATAAGTCCAATGGCTACTCGAACAAATTAAAAGTTTAGGGATTATATTGAATATTTGGCTAAAGTTCAAGCACCACATTGAACGGATTGAAAGTTTATGAACCACATTATACATTGAACTAAAATTTAGGAAATGTTTATGTCATTATTCCTATTTCCTTAAAAAAAAAAAACTTTTTTTCCTTATTTTTGGGTAACATCTTTTTGTTTCTTTTTGAGATTGGTCAGAGAGGGGGCCATCTGTATACCATCCAAAAGACTAACTTATCGGTGAGCTGATGCTCTTATGAAGATCAGATTTTCCTTCAACGAGACTCTGTTCTTGTAAGTGCGCAGATGCTCCTGCAAAGCACTGATTTACTCTCTTGATTTTTGTTAGATCCGTTATCGGCGTAATTATTGATTTACACATTTACCAGGGTGAAAATGCTAGCCCTTGCACCACTGTCTTGTTGTCCTTACCCTCCTATGATGTGAGTGGAGAGCGCGAGATTAGTATCCAACCATACATCTCAGCCTGAGACTGTCTTTCACAGATTAAACAAGATTTCGCGAGACAAAGGATATTTAATACCGAACTTGTGTCCTTTGACTCGCAAATCATGTCATAGACCACGGGACCAATCCCCACGGTGTCATTAACTTTTTTCAGGTATTCACAACTTCATTAGCTTATTTTACCTGAGCCCAAGCTCTTAGATTGGGCTAACGGAGAATAAGTGTCTAATAATTTTCCCTCATAAAGTCCTAATCTTAGTAAAGAGGCACAAATCAAAATAGAGTTGTACAAATTGGTCTAACGTGAAATGTGAAATGAGCTAACGTAATTTGGAGTATCGACAATACTGAGCAAATGTAGGACGAGAATATCTAGTAGTTTTCCCTATGAAGACCTAATCTTGCTAATTAAGGCAAATGCGAAAACAGATTTGTACAAATCCAAACTTTCCAGTGAACAAACCGAGAATTGATCGATCATAGCTACAGTGCCCAATGCGAGATTTGTAAAGATACTAGACTTTTAGATTTCCAAAAAGCAAAATGCAAGAATCAATAACCACACGAATTGTCGAATTTATATTCTCATGGACAGAAATGTTTGGAAAGTAAATTTAATGAGAGACTAAGAAAAATTAAACGACATATTTCTCGAATACATAATTAATTAATTGATTAATGCCATTTTGCCGAGGATTTCACACATAACACTAAAAAACAACGAACGAGAATTACTCTTCCTACAATATTTGGTTGCCCTAATAAAGTTCCGTTGAAGTTCGAATTTTTCAAGCGTATAATTTGTAGAAAGTAAGATTATCACCGAAATATTAGGTAAACGATTACTGAAAAGACGTCATAGTTTAGTATATTTTGCAATAAATTCTTCAAAATATTAATATTAAATTGATATAACAATGTGCACAATATTATTTGGAAGGAAATGAACAATATCATTTTCCGTGATCACAATCTTTTTCTGCTAGCTGTGAAGAAGCGCCTACACAAGATTGTCAAGGACAAGGCTATGACCTTCCAACAAGTGGCGGATACCCTAACCAATAGGAGGATGCAACAGAGTTGAAGCCTTAGCCCATCTAGTTTCTCAATTTGGTTACCATGAAACCCTTGCACTCTTATCGACATTTCCTAATGTCACCATGAGTGCAAGTTCCGTCTGTTGGTGTCGGGTCTCCTTCTTTTGTAAAGTTCCTTTTTGGGTTAAAGTTAATACACACCTTACCTTTACCAAAAAAATAAAATAAAATTGATATAACAATGTGATCTTGTGTGATGATTTAAACATTTTGGCTACATTTGATTGTTTCGATTTGAGCTTGAATAGGATAACAAAATATCCTATCCAGTGTTTGATAACTTTTTTTGAACTAGATAAATCCGGATAAAATGGTGGATAAGAAAATCGAGCTAAGAAGTGGGATAAACTTGGATTGGATAAAAAAGTTTTTTTTTTTTTAAATAACAATTTCCTTCCATCGATGGAGTGATGGAGTTCGGCTTCACCGGCTACTGTGCAAGGACCACCACCACAACAACTTGTCACTCCCGACCATCGTTGGACGCTAATTGTCCTCGGTGTTCAGCCCATTGTCATTTGTTGACCGTCGAACCGAATCGGCTATCGATGATGAATAATCAAAATTGATGCATTGACCCAAAAAGTCATCTTTGAAAAGAAGAAGAAGAAGAAGCAAAAAACCAAAGTGCACAAAATTTTCGGCGCTCTATTTTGGTCCCAAGCGGTGGTTGTTTGATTTTGCTGTAATGTTTCGATGTCCGATCCTATCCTCTACTCAGATTTGAGACTCTGTTAACAATTGGAAGATTTCAAAAGAGGAGGAGAAGCTTGGGCGAAGCTCAAAATGGTGCTAGTAACAAGATGCTGCACTAGAATTGAAAGGTTTCACCATTGAATCCTAATCTCGGATTACAGCAAACATGGGAAATGGTTTTTTCACGATCCAGAGGATATTTGAAAGAGTTGTAATCCTATCTTATCCTATCCATTCGATCCCAATCTAAATCCAGGCAATCGAATGCAGATTAAGGATTGCTCTAATAAGCAAAAGTGAACCGAAATTCTTCATGCTGTGAAAAGTTCAAATCTCGACCAGCATTAACAATTTTACGACGTCGTATTGAATCGCAACTTATTTCTCATAAGATTAGAGAGAGAGAGAGAGAGAGCTACATGGCTCTTACATCGAATTCTTCGGATTACGCTTGGCAAATCTCGCTTTCGAAGAACTCGAACTCCCGGTAGCGCGGGCCCTTCTTCCGGTCGCGGATCATGGTCCTGTAACACGGCGACGACGTCTGGTTCACGACGATATGCAGGAGATAGTTGATGAATTTGCGAGTTTCCTGAGTCTCCCCTCCCACGACCTCCTTCAAAATCAGGTAGCGGCGGTGCTCCAAGTTGTAGGAGTTGACCGCGACTTGGGCGAGGAATTGGACTTGCGGATCGTGCGCGTCCTTGATCGGCTCCGGGGGTCCGACCGGGGAGTCCGCGGCATCGTCGGCGGCGGCGATGGCCGAGAGAAGGAGGACCGCGAGGGAGGTTATTAAGAGGAGGATTTGAGGTCTCATCGTCTTTGATGTTATGTAACTGATGTTATGCAACAGCTGCTGCTTCCTTTTTAACGATGGAGTCGATGGTTGCTTGTCGGCAGATTTGTTCCTTTATATGTGAAAACTACAAGATACTTTAGTGAAAGTGCAAATTTGTCAACCGAAGATCTGTCTTTTTATGATTCTGATTTTATTTCTTTGCCATATTTTATATTTATCCTTTACCAAAGTTTGCAACCGTATAATTCCTTTTAGGGAAAATGATGTAAATGATTATTAAACTTTGATTCGATGTACAATTTGGTCTCTTAACTTATAATTTGTTTAATGTGGTCCTTGAACATTAGCTTAATGTGCAATATCGCTGTTGAACTTTTAATTCATTTAACGTAATTCTTAGATTTTTTATACATGTTCAAATTTAGTCCTTGTACTATATGAAATGTTTAATGTTGTCATTGAACTTGAATTAATGAAAAGACAATATTGAATATTTTCGTATAGTTTAGGGATTACATTGAACATATATCAAAAGTTGAGAGATCATATTGAACAAATTAAAAGTTTAGGGATCACATTATATATCAAGCTAAATATCATGGACCATATTAAACAAATTTAAAATTCAAGAACTATATTGCGCATGGAGCCAAAGTCCGTGGATCATTTGTGTAATTATCTCTTCTTCTTTTATTTTTTCCAATGGTTGCTGAATGTTCATGATTAATATCAATCGGCTAGGGACGGATTCTAAGTGGGCCGGTCCTGCTTTATCAAGAGAATTACAAATAAATCCAACTATGTTCTGAAAATCTCCAATTAGTTTTCTAGACTTTATGTGTTTGTTGGACCAATTTCTATGAAGTGGTTCAACCTACTGCCGGATGTTTCCTATATAATTTGCACGACTTGGGCACCGATTTTGTAGCCAAATTATAGATAGTAGAAGGGCGTAGTGATATAAATACATATTTATATTTATACATTGGTTGTCCTAAATTATGTCTTGATGGAGCATTGGAGTTCTGTGGGATAATTGAGCGGCGATCTAATGTATTGTGAGAGATTAATGTGTTTTCACAAGAGATATATAAATTGAGATATAATAATGTGCGTTCTCCTTTTTACTTTATGCGATCTAGTTCTTGAAACTTTCGAAAGTCCACTCAACGTAGCCTCCAATTAAAAATTCTGACTCATTTAGATGACATAACCATAAACTATGGTTAGCTTGACATCGTATTGGCTTATAGGTAAACTCCACTTCATATAAATAATATCTCATTATTTACACTAAAAAATAAAAGAATTAAGATTTGTTGAATTATGAATATAACGTGACAGTCCACATTTGAAAAGTACGCAAGACGTGGCGTACACTTAATCGAATGACTTATGAGCGCATTTAAAAAAAAAAAAATCAATAATTAGATCAATGAAAAAAAAAGTTCAGATATTACATTAAACATTGAAAAAAAATCCAAATACTGCCCATATCATCGCTCTAGAAATACACAATTAGAATCATGGCCAGACGATTGCGTGGATTTTTATATATAATTTTGTGATAACTGAACTTAGGTGATAAATTTGATGGGTATTTCATCCTTGTGGTTTGCAATATCGATTCTTTTCCGTATCATATGCTTGGAAATGATGAGTTAATAGAAAAGGTTCAGGTTGCCAAACCTATGGCACCGTGACTTTCCATACCTATTAGTCTAATTTACAATAAATTCTTCCAAAAAAAATGTAGATTGATATCACATTAAGAAGTTTTGTGATGATATAAACTTCTTGAGATACGGGATTACTCTAAGCGAAATTGAGGTACTAGGAAACATTGGACCCTCCACCAACCATAGCGATTTTAGGATGTCTCATTGAATCGCAACTTTCTTTTAGTTTCCTGTTGAATTCTCAACCAACCGTAACGATTACTCTCAGCAAAATTGGAACGGATTTTTTCATACCGGGAAATATTCAAGTCTCGACCAATGAACCGTAACTTTTATTTGTCGTTCAAATAGCAAAAGAGAGAGCTACATAGCTTTTGAAATCGATTTCTTTGTATCAATCTCAGCAAGTCTCGCTATCAAAGGACAAAACCTCCCAGTGGTGCAGCCAGTTATACTCCAGAACCACAGCCTTGTAACATGACGGCGGCTGTTCCACGTTGAGATGCAGGAGATACCTGTAGTCGGAATCACCCGCCGCGGAATTCCCTCCTCGGATGGCCTTCAGAACCAGGCCGGTGTGGCTCTTCCTGTTGAAGTCGGCGACTGCGAATTCGGCGATCGCTATGATGTGCTCGTTTTTCAAGTCCTTGATTGGCTCCCATATACCGCCGGCGATATCTGGGCCAATGGCGGCGATGGCCGAGAGAGGGAGGACGGCGAGGAAGAGGGCCAGGAGGAGGATTTGAGGTCTCATTGCCGTAGTTTCTGTGCTTTTTTCTTTCTTTCACGGTCTAGTTGGTGGTCGTTTGTTAGCAGGCTTGCTGGTTCTATAGGCTTATTTTTGTCCTAATCTGGAAAAATCCTAGGAATCCTCGATTGACAATTGCTTTTCAGGAGTGTTATTTATTTTGTTATCATATGGTATCTGTTAACACCTAAATTTTGATTAGATTTTTAATTAGGACTTAGTTTATTTATTTATGTATTTTTTTTCGGATAATAAATAATAAATAACAAAAAAAGAAGAAGCAAAAGCAGTAGCCATCAGGGCTGGCCCTTCACGCCCAGCCCCCTTTCCTTCCCCATATTTTCCCAAAAAAAAGCCAAAAAAATAACAAAAAAAGACAAAAAATGATTTATATTTTCAAAAAAAGATCAAAAATCAAAAAATGCTTTTATATCCAAAAAATGAGAAAAAGACTAATACATATATATATATATTTTTTTTTTTTCCTCCAATGCATGGAAAACCCTCTAAAAAATCCAAAAAGCCTTAGGATTTAAATAAAGATGAGGTACTGAAAGGACATTAATGATTAATTAGTGTGATTAAGTCTTCAAAATAGTTTCTCTAGTTGTGCAGGAGTGTTTCTCCTATGGGTTTCTAATTAACCTACTCCAAATTGATTAGTGGCGACTCATTTTAAAAATTAACTTACATGTTAAAAATTTGGACTATTAAGTCGTGAATTGGTAGGTTTGGGAGAGTTCAGGCTAAGCCTAATAGACCTAGCTAAATCATTAGTCTCTGCCAGCGCCAGTCCCTAATTGAGCGCCGAATAAAAGAGGCCGCGACAGTATCTTTATGTTTCGTCAAAGTTTGCAACCCTATATTTTACATTGAATGTTCAAACTAGCACTTACACTTTAAAAAATATCCCATATTTCATTTCCGTTGAAAATTCTAACACCTTAAATTGACGTGACCGAATATTGTTTGTAAATTTGCAATGCTGGCGTCCACGCTTACATGTATCTTCCATGTCATATATATATATAAGAAGGAAGGGAAAAAAAGAGTTGAGGATTCCTTTTTTTGCTGACTTCGGAAAATAACGTGATAGTTCTCATTATTATTTTGGCCCAACAAATGCTAACGTGGCAAGTGGAATGACTGTGAGCGATTTTTTTTTTTTTTTAAAGTTTAGGGATTAGATTAAACAAAAAAAATCTAGAGACCATATTAAACATCGAATAAAACATTTAAAAAACCATTCATGTCATTACTTTGGTAATACACCACATTAGAATCAAGATCGTGAGATGTATGGATTTTCATGTGTAATTTTGTGAGAATTGAAGTTAGGTGATAAATTTGGTGGGTATTTTATCCTCGTATATTGCAAGATCAATTAATCTTTTATTTGTAGCACACATAAACTTAGATGATAAACATGATAGTTATTTATCCTTGTATTTTTGCAATAACAATATTTTCTTTGTATATATATTGCTTATGTAGTGATGACTTGAAACTTTCACGTCTTGGACATGGTAATTTGCACACTTTCTTGCAATAGTTATGGTCTCATTTAGAACTGACGTTAAATTAATCAAATAAAATTTAATCAGTTAACAAAAATTGATCACTAATGCAATGTAATCATTCAGGATACGAGTGAGTATGACAAGAGTACCATCATACAAAGTATATTTTTATTTCTTTTTCGTTGATATAGTGAAATATTCTTGAAATATAAATTCATTGTCGATTTAAAATAATGCATTTTGATTTTTGAAAGTAGATGGTAACGTTATGTAAATCGATAAAAAGGTGTTAGATGAATCTCTTTCTACGCTGTAGCAGCGCAAAAATTGCCTTCTCTATCTATATTCATTTTTGTGGTGATATGACATAGATGGATACAATGGAAAAGTTCCATTAATGATCGATTTTGTTTTGTTAGTGTAGTGTATTAACATGGTATAAGAAAATGGACGAAATTCTAGACTCGTATTGTCAATTAAACTTTGGCATGTTTTATAATTGTAGTTGTTAGATTTACGTTGTCGATTAAATTTCGATATATATTGTTATTACATATCTTAGAAGCCTCGTCGTCGATTAACTTTTGGCATTGGATCTTTGCGTTCTCAAGCTTTATTATGGATTAAATTCCGATATACTTTGTGTACATTCACTTATGTCTAAAGTGTTTACAATCTCAAGCTTTGCGTCGTTTCCGACACAGTTTGTGTATGTTTTGTTCCGTTTGAAGTGAAGTTATCAACTTTTTTAATAATCTATAATATTTCCTATCCAGAGTTACCATAGAAATAATAATCGAAAGACGATTTTCAGTGAAAGATATTTTGTTGCCGACTTCAATTTGCGCGAAAGAATATATTGGAAGATATGCTCCTGTATTTGTCCGGATTATAGTTGATACATTTAATCAATCTGGGATTATGACTGATTGACTAAATCAATCTAGGATTAGAATTGATATACCTAGATTATAAAAATCTATTCTTTCTTTGTATTTTATATTGGTCCTTTGTACATATAGAATACAATCAATTAGAAGAGCACAGTTTTCCCCAATTTTTCTTCTTCTCTTCGTGTCATTTACACCTCAATTTGTGACAGAATATGATGTGTTGTCCTTTAACTCTCTTTCTTTCAAAATTCAAAGTAGCCTCAAAACTTTTCTTTTTTGCAATCTAATTCTTGTTATTTTTAAAAATCTACTCAATATAGTCCTCCAGTTAAAATTTCTAACACCTTTAGCTGACGTAACCATAATTCTCTCTTTAATTATTTTCACCTAAAGAGAGGAAGAAAAAAAGATTTATAGCGTTGTGGGAGACTAATGCGATTCCACCAGAGATGTATAAATAAAGAGGTGATAACACATGTCCTCCTTTGACTTTCTTTCAAAGTTCAAAGTAATCTCTAAATTTTTATCTTGTGCAATGTGGTTGTTGATACTTTTAAAAATCCACTAACGTAGCCCTCCAATTAAAATTTCTAAACACATTTAAATTACGAGATTACGTCACCGTAAACTATGGTCAACGTAAATTATGGTTAACTTGACGGTATATTTGACGTGGCGATTGTATATATCTCATTATTTTCACCTAATAGGAAAGGAGAAATAAATAAAGGAGCAGAAATTTGTTGACTTACGAGAAAAAAAAATGCTACAGTCCATGTCATTATTTTGACCCTATAAACGTTGACGTGGCAGTCCACGTTAATAAAAATGCACGAGACGAGACGATCTATGTAATCGAATGACCATGCGCAGATTTTAAAAGATTCAATGATTACAATAAATTCTCCCAAAACATAGATCGATATTACATTTACGAAGTCGTACGATGATATAAAACATTTCAAGATAAAAGGATTACTCAAAGCGAAATTGAAATAAACATCTTTTCGTACCGGAAACATTCGATCCTCTGCCAACCTTAGCAATTTTAGGAGATCACATCTACTTTCTTTTATTATTTATTTCTTGTTCGATTCTCGACCAACCATAACAACTACTCCGAGCGGAATCAATATCGAATTCATGGTGTCAACCTTAGCAACTCTTACTGTCAAAGTACAAAACCTCCCAGTGGTCCAGCCAGCGGAACTCCAGAACGACGGTGTCGAAGCAGCTCGGCGGATCCCCCTCCACGGCGAGATGCAGGAGATACCCGGTTTTTTCGCTGTCCACGACATCATCTGTTACTGTTAGGACAGCTTTGAAAATCAGGCCGCCGTGGGTCTTCCTGTTGAAGTCGGCAACCGCGAATTCGCCCATCGATTTGATGCGCGGATCGTCCACATCCTCGATCTGCTTCCACCCTTGGCCACGGGCGGCGATGGCGGAGAGAGGGAGAACGGCGAGGAAGAGGAGGAGGAGCAGGATTTGAGGTCTCATTGTCGTTGTTTCTCTATGCTTTTTTTGTTTTTTCCTTTTGACTTGCTGGTTTTTATAGGCCTTTTTTTGGGTCCTAATATGAAAAAAAAATCCAAAGATTCCTTGATTGGCAATTGCCTTCCAAGACTGTTATCTTTCATGTTTTGTCAAAGTTTGCAACCCTATATTTCATCTTGAAAGTTCAACCCTATATTGAAAGTCGATTTTGTTTGGGTCCTAATATGGAAAAAAAAATCCAAAGAATCCTTGATTGACAATTGCCTTTCAGGACTGTTATCTTTCATGTTTTATCAAAGTTTGCAACCTTATATTTCATTTTGAATCTTCAACCCTATACTAGAAGTTGATTTCGTTTTGTTGGATGTACGTAGTGCATTAACATGGTACAAGAAAATGGATGAAATTTTAGACTCGTGTCGTTGATTAAATTCCAACGTATATCTACTTTTAGATATTTATATATTCTCTCATCCCAAAAAAGTAGCTCAAATGACGTGGTTTTCCCTCACATATATAAACGGTTTACCAGCATATTCCACAATCGATGTAGGACAATTTTAACACAAAGTCACTATAGACCCTGTATTCTCTAACAAAAATCGAAGAAGGACTTTCGGTGAAAAATATTCCATTGCCGATTCCAATTCGAGCAAAACAATATGATAGGTTGTCCTTTTAACCTTTTTCTTTTTTCAAAATTCAGAGTTGTCTCTAAACTTCTCTTTTTATGAAATCTAGTCCTTGAAATTTTTAAAAATCCACTCAATATAGCGCTCTAGTTAAAAAGTCTAACATCTGTAGTTGACATAACCATAAACTACTGTTACCCTGATACTTAGGGGGCGCATGACAACATTTCTGTTCCAGAAATAGTTTCTAGAACATAAATGAATTTTTCTATTTCTATTTCTGGACGAGTTTCTGAGGAAAAAAATCTGTTTGATAACGATACAAAATTTCTGTTTCAGAAATAGAAATTCGTTTGATAACTGAATAAAATTTCTATTTCTTAAAACAATTTTTTATTTTTTTGGAGCAAATGAGATGTACATTCTTACAAATTTCATATGCTTATGAAATCATTGACCCAAATACAAAGTATGACTCTCTTTTTTAAAGTAAAGTCTCCCTTTTTTGCAAAAAAAAAAAAAATACAAAGTAAGAGATGTTATATAAAATTTTCTAAATTTTCACACAAAATTCTTTAGCATCCACGTAGATAGGTAATTACGGTCAAACAATGTACTTATCAATAGTCTCCATACAATAGAAAAAAGAGATCAATATGCATTACTCTTGAGCATGATATAAAGTTCCCAAAATTCTAGTAGAATGAAGGCGGGCAACCATATTCTAATCCCCTTCATGCTAGTGTTTCACGTTGATCGCCGCCACGGTTTACGATATCGAGCAATCGTTTTAGAAAGAAACACTAAGAAGTGTATTGGGTAATTTGCGGCAAATTTTACAAAATCGGCTAATTTTACGAAGTGTAACAAGGAGCATTACAAATAAGGGAAATCATCAAGTAGAACATCACATTACAAGAATTGAGATAGGAATCATCAAATACATTATCACAATACAAAAGCAAAGATTGTAAATCCCCAAATACAAAATAATAGAAATACATTACAAAAAGTAAAAACACGATTTCATGGAATCTCCGGCATATTATGATCCCTTGCCATCTTATTGGCAATATTCTTTCTAAGCATATTCATCTCAATTTCCTCCTCGGTCGATGTATCACCTACAACCTCATCTTGTACAGGTTCACATGAGTACTCTGGATCTCCATATAAGGAAAAGTTTCTATCCCTCCTGTCTTGATCACAGATGTAGTTATGGATAGCACAATATGCAATTACAACATGTGCTTGCTTTTGACTTGCAAATGCAAGCATGTGTTTCAAAATAAAGAAGCGATTCTTTAATGCCGCAAATGATCTCTCAATGACATTCCTTAGTGAAGAATGCCTATAGTTGAACAACTCTCTTGCTGTTCTTGGTTGTCTTGCTCTACCTCTATACTCATTTAGATGATACCGTTCGCGTCTAAAAGGAGTTAAGAATCCCGGCATTGATGCATAACCAGAATCTACAACATAGTATTTGCCTATAACAAAATATTCATATATTAGTAGTGATTTGTAAATACAATACAATCTTAAAGAAAATTGATAATTCTAGAACAAGTAAAAATACCTAGTGGAGGTCGAGGAAATTCCAAGCGAGGAGTCTCGAGTGCTGCTGATAACACTCGGCAATCGTTGACAGATCCTTCCCAACCAACATACACAAAAGTGAATTTCATATCAAACGAACATACACTCATCACATTTTGAGTGGTACCTCCTTTTCTGCCTCTAAATGGAATTTGCTTTGACAAAGGTATAGAAGCATGAACATGAGTACCATCAATAGCGCCCACACAATCCTGTCGTTTTATCAAAGACTAGTGTTATATAAGATTAGCAACAAAATGAAACCGATATTGTAAATGAATGTATGAAAATCTTACCTTGAAATGAAGTTTATGGTTGGGATCCATAAGAATCTCATTTGGGACCACATCAAAGGAAGGCAGTACGATAATCTCTTTTGCAAGTTTGAGAACTGCTTGCAACACTATAGTGAAGTATTTGCTAATAGTTTGTCCCGAACGTTGGAATCTCTCGCATAAAGTTCTATTCGAGTTCTTGTGACAAATCATAAATAAGAATATCCCAATTTGTTCATCTACCTTTATATATCGACTATCTTTCAGCCAACCTCTTGCCTTCATCAAATCACAAAGATTGAGAAAAACGTGTCTCTCCATTCTAAAAGATTCATATATTCTATCTGAATGTCCTTGAAGAACCTCCATCATCCATTCGGGTCCTGACAATATGCTATCCCTAATAGGTTCTCTCGAATGCAAAGACATATCCACCGCAACCATGCTCAACCATGCTATCATAATATCGATATCAAAATCATCAAAGATTAGTTCAACCGATTCACCTGTTGCTACTTGATCAATACACATGCTACTTTCATCCCCTTCCATATTACCTATGCCTTCACATGAAAAAAGAAGAAGAAGATAAACACAATATATAAGTAAGGAATCTAATAATAATTAACAATAGCCACAAAGTTTTCATAATTGCATCATAAAAAGACCAAAGTATCTCAAATACATAAGTCATAGAGTGAAATTAAACAAAATATATAAATCCATAGCATACTACTCAACATCTGTTTAAAGAGATTCAAGAAATCCACGTCTCCTTTCAGGTAGCATTGTGATAAAAGCCTCTCTCCAACTGGCATGAAGACATGATTGGTTCACAGCTTTGTTGTAAATATTCTGCTCTAAATCAGGCATACTATTTAAGACGGCAACCACGGCTGCTGTGGAGTAGGGGTCTACAGTTGATGGGGCATCTGAGGTCACAGAGCCACTTGTTGATTGAGCCGTCTTGGTTTTAATCATTTCTTGAATGGCTTTGCAGGTGTCACTAACATCATATCTGGTACTCTTCCTCCTCCTCTTAGAATTTGGAGTCCTATCATGCTTGTGTTTCTTAAGATTTGAGGTAGTAGTCGTATCAGGTATGAAGGCCTCCTCATCAAAACGCTGTTCATCAAATTCCTCTGGATCACCTACTGCATAACCACTACCACCATCACCATTGTCACCACCATTGTTATCTCTCTCAGAGGACACTACCACTTCTTCAGCATATCCTACCACTTCTTCTGCATTTCCTAATGCATAGTTCCCAGTAGCTTATGTATCACCAAACACGATACATAAATCAGGATACTGAGGAAACCCATCATTTCTGAATTTAGCCTATTCGCTATTATTCTGTAATTTATACAATAATGACAGATGTCAGCAATATAATCAAAGCTTGCAATACAATATGAACAAAATGACATTGGTAAATTGATACCTTGATGTGAGACTCCCACACACTTTGATCATCCACAACAACCTTATTATTTATATTATCCCATCCAAATCTAGATTGTGATAAAAGTTTCTTGAAACTACTATACTGTTTCTTCAGTTTGTTGACCCTGTTCTTCAACTGAATTATACTAAAGTTGAGTCCCATCCGGCTATTGAATTCGGCATGTATGTTATTCCATCCTGTTTTGTTGAAGGTAGAAGTGGTGCGATTTCCCTTTGTTACCTCTGTTACCAACAAGCTTACAAGCTCATTGGTCAAAGGCTCAGTCCACTTTGCCATACAGACCTCTTTGTGGGAAGCCATTTAACCTTAACTACTTGAGCATCAAATGAGCCATATCAATTGGTATACCAGTTCAAGCGCGTAGACTTTGATGTCGATATCACATCAAGCAAAAAGAGAATAATCCTCATATAAAATTTTACAAGCAACCATATATTACAAGCAAAAAAAAATCATTCCCACCAATCAATGCCCCATCTATTTGTTCATAATAACTAGTAGTGAAATAGAGACGGCATTTGACAGAAAATTCAAAGACAGGCGAATCTACCCATCTCTTATTCATACCCACGAGTAGCAAAACCAACTCCAATCTCTTATTCATATCCACATGCAGCAAACCCAGTTTCAATCCTAAGATTCATATGCAAAAAAGCACACGAACTCATGCAAAAAGAAGAGGAATCGGCACGAACTAGAGAAGGGAGGAGACAGGTAGTTTTGCTTCTTTGTGCACTTCGCGGTCCTGGGCCTCGTCGGATGATTTCGAGCGGCTCAAGTGTCTGCTGCAATGACATTTATATGATGGTTAGAATTATACCCATAGACCAGTCACAATTTGATGTGAATTAAATATTACAACAAAGAAAGCTTATGGCAAAAAGAAAGCTTATACAATCAGATCGAACCCAAGCAGCAAACTGTGGTGGACTAACAAAAGCAGGTCATAGCATCAATCAGATGGAGGGAAGTAGATAACATAGGCTCCAATAAAATTTGATTGCCAATCCACATTTGTAACTTCAGGCCAAGTACAAATATAATCATCCCAGTATTGGACTACGTAGGTAATTGGTTTACAAACAGCATTCAGCCAATGAAAACAATTAATAATACAGATCTCAAAATCCCCATCTTCAGTTTCGATCGAAAGCTTCCTTTAAATTGAAGGAAAATCACTTATACGGCTAGAAAAACCAAACTATATGAATCCTAAATAATCTCTTTCAGTCCTCTTAAAAGCTAGATCACTAAAGACTCTATCCAGCTTTAGTATAATACAAAGAATAGCAATGATGAAAATAATGAGAATAATAGCAGTAGCAATTATATTATTAACAATAAGAATAGTCCCCATCTGAATGAAAGTCCTTCGCTGCTGCGGAATTAAGAAGATATTTATTTAATAGGTGTTCAAAAAAAAATTACAATATGATTAGGTAAAAGTTTCTAAATTTTAGTATTTCCAAGTCTGCTAACTTTTTGAAGCCACCGTCAAGAAACTCTCTTTTTATCTTTCCTGTTCTTGAAAACTGCCAACAAATGAGATGTAAAGAATTTCCAAGGCACTAACCTGAGACAAGAAATTGCCGTACGCCAAATTGTGCAAAATGTTCCACGAAGAAGAGCTACCCGTAAAAACACCCTGTCTCGTATAACCTGCTAGTTTTGTAATACAGTAACAATGGAAACTGAATAAATAATTCGGAAGTATTGAGATAATACCCTCACTGTCATGAAGGGCAGTCAAGATGAGACATGCAATGCACTCCGAAAAAATACATGTCTAGGACGAGAACAATAACAAGCAATTAATCCAACATCGGGTATCAAGAGAAGGGCAACACTGTAGCTCCAAAAAGTGGATCGTGCTTCCTAATGTCTTTGAAACGAGTGGACAGGGAGTTCAACTAGGAAGGCTCAAGTTCTACGTGTTTACCCACAATGACAATGGCTCATGGTTCTCAGAGACAAAGGTCAAGGTGCAAAAAACAAACCAAGATATGTAGGGGATAATACAGTATAGTGTTGAACTACTGCTGGACAGGCTGAGAAGCATCATTGTCCAAATGGGCTATAACAATTTTTGCTTTACACGGATAATTTTGAGTTACTTTCAAGCATTGATTCAGTGCAGACGCTGCAAGGATTCAAAAGGAAAGTGCAGAAGATTAGATAAGTGCAGATTTCCAATACAAGCAGGTAGCACATATAAATAATCAAATTAACGTGATTAAAAATTCCTTAGACACACTTTCCATTCGTCAGCACCATTGCAGAGATCAACTAAGCACAAAATTTTCATTCATTTTAACAAAACAACAACACCGACGCAATCACATTCCCACAGTTTTGTGAGCATCAGTATTCGCTGCACGAGACCAAATAACACGGAGCGACACTAAAGTTATCTCTTCATCATTCACGAAGTTTCAGGTTTATTCGGTTCAGCTTCCGAAGCAGCAAAACACCACGAAACACGAGCACAGAGTCCACGAGCTACCGACGAAAGCGGAGGCGACGCGGTGGACGATCCTGAACCAAAAGGCTAGCGAGAGAATGAAGGAACTGCACGCGCGCGATTCGCAGCACACGAGCTCGAAAGCTTCCAAAAGGAGCAACGAAGCACTCCTTCGCCTAAAATCTCCCGATAACAACCCCAATCATCCAGAATCGCGGCACCGAATCCGGCGTCTCGGCCCATCGCTCCCGCCTCAAACTCGACGCGACCAAAGCACAATGCAGCAGAGCACTCAACAGAGAGAGAAAAAGAAGAGGAATCGGCACGAACCAGAGAAGGGAGGAGAAGGGTAGTTTTGCTTCTTTGCGCACTTCACGGTCGTGGGCCTCGTCGAATGAACTCGAGCGGCTCCGGTGTTTGCTACAGAGGGCTTCTGGATGAGGCGAAGGGGCGGATTCGCGAGCGGTGTTGCTGAGCTCGCACTCCACGGTCGTGGGCCTCGTCGAACGAACTCGAGCGGCTTCGGTGTCTGCTGCAGAGGGCTTCTGGATGAGGCGAAGGGGCTGATTCGCGAGGCGCGTTGCTGAGCTCGCACTCCACGGTCGTGGGCCTTGTCGGACGAACTCGAGCGGCTCCGGTGTCTGCTGCAGAGGGCTTCTGGATGAGGCGAAGGGGCGGATTCACGAGCGGCGTTGCTAAGCTCGCACTCCACGGTCGTGGGCCTCGTCGGATGAACTCGAGCGGCTCCGGTGTCTGCTGCAGAGGGCTTCTGGATGAGGCGAAGGGGCGGATTCGCAAGCGGCGTTGCTGAGCTCGCACTCCACGGTCGTGGGCCTCGTTGGACGAACTCGAGCGGCTCCGGTGTTTACTGCAGAGGGCTTCTGGATGAGGTGAAGGGGCGGATTCGCGAGCAGCGTTGCTGAGCTCACACTTCACGGTCGTAGGCCTCGTCGGACGAACTCGAGCGGCTCCGGTGTCTGCTGCAGAGGGCTTCTGGATGAGGCGAAGGGGCGGATTTGCGAGCGGTGTTGCTGAGCTCGAGGGGCGATGTTGGCTTTTGGTGAGACGGAGCAGAGCAGGATAGGTGGAGGAGACGATGTCTCGAGGATATGAGCAGAGGCGGAGGAGAGGCTGAGGAGACGATGTCTCGAGGAGATGAGCAGAGGTGGAGGAGGAGGAGGAGGCAGAGAAGAGGAGGCAGAGACGTACGAGGGAGAACCGAGTGAAATTAGGGTTAGGGGGAGAAATCAGAAATTGATTTCTGGAAGAAATCAGAAGTAGAAAATTTCTACTTCTTATTTCTCCTCTATTTCTATTTCTGGAATAGAAACCTATTCCAGAAATAGAAAATTTCAGTAACGTTATCAAACAAGTTTCTGTTCCAGAAATTGGTCTGGAACAGAAAAATCATTTCTGGAACAAAAATAATTTTTATCATGCACCCCCTAAATATACCATGGCTCATAGGAAGACTCCACGCCATATATCTCTCTCTTGGGAAAATAATCTGACAATTCACGTCACTATTTTGACACAATAAATTCTGATATGGTGGTCTATATCATTATTTTTACAATAAATTCTGCCAAAACATAAATTGGTGTCACCTTATAAATTTGTACGATGATGTATACTTTTTTGAGATAAACAATTACTTCGAGTGAAATTGAAATGAAAATTTTCATATTGGGAAAAAATTGAGTTCTAACCAATTGCAGCGATTTCATGATCACATCGGAGAAAATATTAGGTAGAGTTTGGGTACCCAAATATAAAAATACTACTTCGTTCACCGAACGTCATGTGTTATCTGAACCCAAAAAATTTGTGCCCCTCTTTCTCCCTCCCACTCGCGACCATTCCAACTCATGATGAAGCTCGTCGTCTGACAAACTGCACTGTTGCCTTTGCATCCGCCTCATCCGTTGCCTCTGTTGTCCAACGAAATCACACCGAACAATATTGTGTGTTCTCTCCATCTCTCTCTCGATTAGCTCTGTCTTGCCCTCTTTGCCACCCAACGAATCATGCCGTCGCCGCCTCCGGCCTTGGTCCAAGAACAAGCCCAAGCCCCCTCATCATCCGCGACCTTGAGCACTCACTCAACCCCTGCATCCTTGAGGTACCCCGCCACTCCGATGTTGTTGCCTCCCGAGTTCTCGCTAGATTTGGCAAGGACAACCCTCGCCTTGGCCACGAGATTCAAGCCCCCGCCAAATCTGACGACCCTTCGCTTGTGGATGACGAGGACCGTGACACCTCATTGATGTTGTTGCCTCCTAAATCTTGCCAGATTCGATGAGGGTGACCCTTGCCCTAGCAGCAAGGGTTGAGTCCTTGCTAAATCTGATGAAAGACGCTTGATGAAATACGCTTGTTGGTCCTTATCTGTGGCTGGCTGAAGGAAAGAGAAAAGATAGACATGGAGAAGAAGAGATAGAAATGAAGGAGAGAGAAGGGTTTAGTTTTCTGAAAGGCGGGCTCGCGAGTGACACATGCTGCTTGTGGAATGGACTTGTGTAGAGTTGTGGTGACTCCTCCAGCACTATCTAATATTTTCTCATCATATTGAATTACAGCTCTTATTTCTTGTTCGATTCTCAACCAACCCTAATGATCACTCCAAGTGAAATCGAAATGAAACTTTTCGTGTTAATCTCAACCAACCATGGCGATTTTATGACTTCACATCGAATTGCGACTTTTATTGAGAGAGAGAGAGAGAGCTAAAATAGCCTCTTCACATTAATTTCTTTGTATCAAACTTAGCAAGCTAAAATAGCTTCTTCACATCGATTTCTTTGTATCAAACTTAGCAAGCCTCGCCTTCAAAGGACAAAAGCTTCAAGGGGACGTGGAGCCAGAAGCACACCTGAACCGTGGACTTGTCACACGGCGACTACGGCTGGTCCGTGACGAGATGCAGGCGATACTAGACGTTGTTCAAATCGGGGTACTGAATCTTCCCTCTCGTGACGTCTTTGAAAATCAGGTAGGTGTCGTTCTTCTTGTTGAACTAGAGTACCGCGAGCTGGGCGGCCCTTCGGACGTGCACATCTTGCACGTCCTTGATCGGCTCCCTCGCTCCGTCGGGGAAACCTCGGCCGATGGCAGGGATGGCCAAGAGGGGGAGGACGGCGAGGAAGACGGTTAGGAGGAGGATTTGAGGTCTCATTGCCGTCGTTTCTATGCGTTTTTTTCTTTCTTTTTCACAATGTAATTTATGGTGGCTCGTCAGCAGATTTGCTGGTTTTATAGGGTCCTTTTTTGGTCCTAAAATGGAAAAATCATAAGATTCCTCGATCGACAATTGCTTTTCGGGACTGTTATTTATTTTGTTGCCAAAGAGTGCGGCCCTATATTTTATCTTGAATGTGATTGCACTTTCAGAAAAACCAATCAATATATTCCTTTGGTTAAAAATTCTGACACCTTAAATTGACTAGACAAAAAATTTGCGTTTAAAATTTGCAATGCTAGAGTCCACGCGACTGATATGTCATTATATATATCTCAATATTTCGACACGAAAATGATTCTTTTTTTTGCTGACTTATGAAATAACGTGATAGTTCTCATTATTATTTTGGTCCAAAAAATGCTGACGTGTTAGATGGAATGACTATAAGCGATTTTTTTAAAGTTTAGGGATTAAATTAAATAAAAAAAGTTCAGGAACCATAATGAATATTGAAGAAAAAAAATTCAAAGACCACTCGTATCTAACCCACTGCAAATTCTGGAATTCCCACTATCATATGTCACTATTGTAGTCTTTCTTCTCTAATTGGCTTGTTAACAACTTTTCCATCAATTGCCGAACTTGCTGCTGACGAAGGGAAAAGTGCAGCAACTTTAGCGGCTTGCTGAACTTTGGCTGAAGAACTCATAGAATCACGATTTCCAGCTCCTAGAATACTGGCATTTAAGGTTTATCCTCCTTCACACTTTTAATGTTTAATTCGTCTTATGTTATTCACGTGATGAGATGCTCATATTAGTTTTCCTATTCAACAGGAGGGAAGCTCTTAGGCCCGATATTTTGTTTCCCGTTTGAAAAAATCCTTAAACACTATCCTCTATGTTCTCTGTTGAGGTAAGCTGGTGTTTTCTGTTATGTCAATCTGGGATACCACGAGTCAAAGAACTTGAGGTGGAGATCACCGCCTGAAAGCTTTGTTACTATAGTTGCTGAAGTCATTGGAAGCTGTAAAACAATGAAGGATATGGCTTTATTTTGGTGCAGGGTTGTTGCTGAGGTAAGGCTGGACTTTTTGTAGTGAATCGCTGGACTTTGCAAAAGAGAAATAGTTACATTCTAGAAGAACATTAAACGTTTATGAGTATTATAGATTGTGTTTGTGTTATATTCTCTTTGATGAATGACAAGTTTGTTTATTATTGTGGCATTCATTTCCATTTTTTTTAACTAAAAAAGAAAAAAAAAGAAAAAAAAGAACCTGTTGGAACCTGGAATCGACCCCGGAACCTGTGACAGGGTAGGTTTCAGGTTCTTGGTTCTGACGGGTAGGTTCCAAGTTCCAAAAAATGAGGAACCTGTACCCGAGGGTAGGTTCCAGGTTCCAAGTGGAACCTGTAAGGAACTTGGAACCTGGAACCGCTCACCCCTAGGTGTGTGTGTGTGTGGGCCCAACAAGTCAAAGTCTTGACTTGGGTCCCCACGAAGATAATTCTTTTTCCGTGCAGGGGCATGTCTTCGGCAACCTCACTTCAAAGACCAAAAATTCATCTCCAGTGAAGCCTTTTGATTTTTTTTTTTCATCTAATCTTCAAATTCGAGACCTTATTTAATAATTCTTCACCTTGGCTCGATGTTTGAAGCCAAGTTATAGTGCTCATCATCCATGCTGCTCTCCCAACGCCCCGATGGGTGCTCACTCTCCACAGACGCCAATAGAGCTCAAGCAAAGACATCTCAGATGAAGTGGTACCCAATGTTGATATGCTTCGTTCGCTCGTGATAAACTGAATTATACGCCAAATATATTGCACCTTGGTTTCACAGTGTATATCCACACTTTTCTGTTTTAACCCAAAGTCCGAGAGTAAACTTTGTAACCATATCGTCTCCTTCGCTACAAAGGTTAGTGCAATGTACTCTGCCTCAGTTGAAGACAAGGCAATGTGATCCTGTAAGGATGCTTTCTAACTAACTGCACCACCCACTAGCGTAAACACGTACTTTGCTAATGACCTACAATCATCCAACTTATCGGCGTGATCCGAATCCACAAAACTAGTGGTCTCATTGCCATTGCCGTCCCTTCGGTATACTATACCCATGTCTGTTGTTCCCTTCAAATATATGAGGATCCACTTCACAGCTTCCCAATGAGCTTTATCTGGACGTTTCATCTAACGACTAACCACGCTTATAGCTTGTGTAATATCATGCTTAGTGCACACCATAGCATACATAATACTACCAACGACACTAGAATAAGGAACACGGGACATATGCTCCTCCTCACCCTTAGTCTGCGGTGATAATTTATCTGAAAGTTTAAAGTGCTTCGCTAAAGGTGTACTTATAGATTTCGCCAACTGCATATTAAAACGTGCCACAATCTTCTCAATATATTTCTTTTGAGACAGACGTAAAACTCCTGCAGCCATGTCACCCAAAATCTCCATACCCAAAATTTTCTTTGCTGCACCTAAATCTCTCATCTCAAATTCAGCATTCAACTGCCTCTTCAGCACATCAATATCACATATTTTTAGCTGCTATCAATATATCATTAACATATAAGAGTAGATAAATCAAAGAACCATTCTCCAATCTCCTATAGTAAATGTAGCTATCCATCTGACTTTTTGAATAGTCTTGACTAATCATGAAAGCATCAAAACGTTTATACCACTGCCTAGGAGACTGTTTCAGCCCATACAAAGATTTCTTTAACAAGCAAACATGATCTTCCTTACCCGGAATTGCAAATCCCTCTGGTTGCCTCATGTAAATCTGCTCTTCCAACTCACCGTGAAGAAACGCAGTTTTCACATCTAGTTGCTCTAATTCGAGATCTTGCGAAGCAACTAAGGCAAGTAAAACACGAATAGAAGTATGTCTTACCATAGAAGAGAACACCTCATTGTAGTCAATGCCCTCACGCTGTGTATACCCCTTCGCCACAAGTCTAGCCTTATACCTCGCTGCCTCGACACTAGGAATGCCCTCTTTCCATTTGAAGATCCATTTACTTCGGACAATCTTTTAGCTCTTTAGTACTTTGACCAACTCCCATGTCTGATTTCGATGGAGTGATTCCATCTCTTCACTCATAGCCCCTAGCCACTGCGATGACTCCGAACTAGCCATCGCCTCTGAGTAAGACGAAGGCTCATTCGTCTTCACCTCATCACCTACAGTCAATGCATAAGCAATATCTGTATAACCATAACGTATCGGTGATTTAATTTGTATTCTCTGTCTATCTGCGGCTATAGTCTGCTGCAGCTTTGCTGGTTGTTCACTATCACCGACTTCAGGAACTGCGGCTTCATCTGCAATCTCAACTTCTGTTACCTTCGAGGTCTCCGGAGTCTCCACCTGAAGCTCCACCTTACTTATGACACCATGATTTGTCTTTTCTGCTGGTTGTGTCTCAGAATTTCTTTGTTGAAACATTGCAGTATCGTAAAAAATCACATCTCTGCTGATTAGAAAACCGGGTGATCTGGGATCGGTGCACCACAGCTTGTAGCCTTTCACTCCATGTGCATAACCCAGAAATATGCACTTCTTTGCTCTCGGCTCAAGCTTACCATAACTCGCATGAGCATACGCAGGATATCCGAATATACATAATCCGGAATAATCAACAGGTTTTCCCGACCATACTTTCTCAGGAGTCTTCCACTCGATAGCAGATGATGGAGATCGATTTACCAGGTAACATGACATATTTACTGCTTCGGCTCAAAATTCTTTGCCAAGTCCTGCATGCGAAAACATGCATCGAGCTCGCTCAAGCAAAGTTATGTTCTTTTGTTCTGCCACGCCATTCTGCTGTGGTGTCCTAGGTACTGTGCGGTGTCTTACAATACCTTCTTTCTCGCAGAACTCTGTAAAATCTTTACTACAGAACTCCATGCCATTATTGGTTCTCAGGCACTTGATCTGCTTATCTGACTGCTTCTCAATCAATGCCTTAAATTTCTTGAACCGATCAAACACTTCATATTTGTGCTTCAGAATATATACCCATACCTTCCTCGAATAATCGTCGATAAAAGTCAGCATATATCGAACACCTCCTTTTGAAGGAACTGAAGACGAGCCCCAAACGTCTGAATGAATATATTCAACTGGTCGTTTGGTTGAATGAATAACTATTATAAACTTAACTCGGTGCTGCTTCCCATAGATGTAGTGCTCACATAAGTCCAGCTTTCCTGTTTTCTGACCACTCAGCAACCCTCTTTCACTCAGCATGGTCATTCTTGCCTCACTCATGTGCCCTAAACGCATATGCCATAACTGAGTCAAATTAGAGTCTGACTCACCTGATGAAACTGCAGCGGTTCCAGTCACGGTCTCTCCTAGTAGATGATAGAGAGTATTTACTTTCTTCCCTTTCATTATTGTCATGGCACCTCGAGAGATCTTCAGTACTCCACCTTCAGCGGTGTACCTACACTCGATGTCATCGAGTGTCCCCAGAGAAATAAGGTTCTTCTTGAGCTCTGGTACATGCCTCACATCTGTCAATGTGCGAACCACCCCATCGTGCATCTAGATCCGAATTGTCCCTATCCCTACAGCCTTACAAACTGCATTATTCCCCAAAAGAACCCTACCACCATCTGCAGCTTGGTAAGTAGTAAACCACTTCTTATGAGGCGTCATGTGATAAGAACACCCTGAATTTAGCACCCATTCGTCTCCTGACGAAGTAGTAGTTACACATAAGACAGCTTTTGCATCACTAGTGCTCCCCTCAGCAACGTTTGCCACACTGCTTGTGGCATTCTGCTTATCAACTTTATTTCTCCGCTTTGGACAATCTCTCCTGATGTGCCCCTCCTCGTGACACTCAAAGAACTTCAAGCGTCCCTTGGACTTTCTATTGCGTGATTTTGATCTGCTTTTACCTCTGCTGCTACTAGGTCCTCGATATTGTTCTCTACCCCGAATCGTTAGTGCTTGCGCTGCTCTTTTCGCCAGACCGTCATCTCACAATTTTCTCTGCCACTCCTTAGAGAATAAGGTAGACTTTACATCTTCTGAAGTAATTGCAGTATGCCCCTGCAACAGCGAATTAGTAAAGTGCTCCCATGACTCTGGTAAAGAGGCTAACAACATCATGCCCTGTTCTTCATCATCAAGTATCTTACCGACGTTCTTCAGATCCAACATGAGTTTATTAAATTCATCTAGGTAGGTCCTGATAGACTTACCTTCAGTATATCTAAATTAAAACATCTTCTTCAGCATATACAAGTGATTGTTCAAACCTTTCTTCACATAGAGTGCTTGAAGTTTTGCCCATAATGTTGCAGCATCCTTCTCCTTAATAACTTCTAGTAAGATCTCATCTGACAAATTTAACAGGATTATGCTCTTTGCTTTTTGCATAAGCTCTACCCTCTTTGAGGCTTTCATTATAATCGGCAACTCATCTTCACCATCTAACTCATCTTCACCATCTAGTGCCTTGGCCAAACCTTGTGTTGTTAATAAAGCCCGCATCTTGATGCTCCATAACACAAAGTTATTTCTCTCATCAAACTTTTCAATCTCAGATTTCCTCTTAGATATAATTGCAATAATAGAATTTCTAGATAATAATCAGACAAGCAAAAACCCAAATCACAAGCTCTGATATCAATTGTTGGGATATAATATGTGGAAACGACAGGATCTTGCAATTTACGTCAACGTGAAATCGCCAGAGAAATAAACGAGAAAATCAGGATACCAGAAATTTACGTGGTTCAATCCGAGTATCGGTACCTACGTCTACGGGGAGAGCCAACAGCAAATAATCCATTAAAATCGGAGAATCATAGTTTACAATCGCTTAATTGCTCAAGTATTTCTCACACCTTGATTTAACCCCAAACCCAAAGTGTTTATAAATAAACAATTTCAAGGGTATAAACTCACGGCTCAAAATTACCGCGCATTCAAAGCTCAAACGAAACGCTCTACGTATGTCAAAAACAAGAACAGCGTCTTCACGTATGTATCCTCTTCGTAGGGCTTCAGCAAATGGCACAGACGTGCGGCTCCTTGCTTCGTAGGTCTTCGGCGTGCAGCAGCTCGTACGTAGCTTTGGCGGCCGTAGGTTTTCATTGGCGTCTTCTACGTAGGTTTCTTTCACAGACTTCACGCACGCCAAAGAAGGGAATCATGTGCCCACAGGTCAAATAGTTGACCTGGGCCCACCAACACTTGCTTCTCTTGTCTACGTGCAAGGGCCTCTTCCTTCGGCGTGGAGTGTGGGTGTGTGTGTGTGGGCCCAACAAGTCAAAGTCTTGACTTGGGCCCCCACGAAGATAATTCTTTTTCCGTGCAGGGGCATGTCTTCGGCAACTTCACTTCAAAGACCGAAAATTCATCTCCAGGGAAGCCTTTTGATTTTCTTTCATCTAATCTTCAAATTCGAGACATTATTTAACATGCTGAATGTTCATGATTAATATCAATTGGCTAGGGACGGATTCTAAGTGGGTCGGTCCTTCTTTATCAAGAGAATTACAAATAAAACCAACTATGTTCCGAAAATCTCCAATTAGTTTTCTAGACTTTATGTGTTTGTTGGACCAATTTCTGAGAAGTGGTTCAACCTACTGCCTGATGTTTCCTATATAATTTGCACGACTTGGGCACCGATTTTGTAGCCAAATTATAGATAGCAGAAGGGCAGTGATATAAATACATATTTATATCTATACATTGGTTGTCCTAAATTATGTCGTGATGGAGCATTGGAGTTCTGTGGGATAATTGAGCAGCGATCTAATGTATTGTGAGAGATTAATGCATTTTCACAAGAGATATATAAATTGAGATATAATAATGTGCGATCTAGTTCTTGAAACTTTCAAAAGTCTACTCAACGTAGCCTCCGATTTAAAATTCTCACTCATTTAGATGACATAGTCATAAACTATGATTAGCTTGACGTCGTATTGACTTATAGGTAAACTCCACTTCATATATATAATATCTCATTATTTACACTGAAAAATAAAAGAATTAAGATTTGTTGAATTATGAATATAACGTGACAGTCCACATTTAAAAAATACGCAAGACGTGGCGTACACTAAATCGAATGACTTATGAGCGCATTTAAAAAAAAAAAAATCAATAATTAGATCAATGAAAAAAAAAGTTCAGATATTTTGAAAAAATCCAAATACTGCCCATGTCATCGCTCTAGAAATACACAATTAGAATCACGGCCAGGAGATTGCGTGGATTTTTATATATAATTTTGTGATAATTGAACTTAGGTGATAAATTTGATGGGTATTTCATCCTTGTGGTTTGCAATATCGATTCTTTTCCGTATCATATGCTTGGAAATGATGAGTTAATAGAAAAGGTTCAGGTTGCCAAACCTATGGCACCGTGATTTTCCATACCTATTAGTCTAATTTACAATAAATTCTTCCGAAAAAATGTAGATCGATATCACATTGCAAAGTTGTGTGATGATATAAACTTCTGAGATACGGGATTGCTCTAAGCGAAATTGAGGTACCAGGAAACATTCGACCCTCCGCCAACCATAGCGATTTTAGGATGTCTCATTGAATCGCAACTTTCTTTTAATTTCCTTTTGAATTCTCAACCAACCGTAACGATTACTCTCAGAGAAATTGGAACGGATCTTTTCATAGCGGGAAATAGTCAAGTCTCGACCAATGAACCGTAACTTTTATTTCTCGTTCAAATAGCAAAAGAGAGAGAGCTGCATAGCTTTTGAAATCGATTTCTTTGTATTAATCTCAGCAAGTCTCGCTATCAAAGGACAAAACCTCCCAGTGGTGCAGCCAGTTATACTCCAGAACCACAGCCTTGTAACATGACGGCGGCTGTTCCACGGTGAGATGCAGGAGATACCTGTAGTCGGAATCACCCGCCGCGGAATCCCCTCCTCGGATGTCCTTCAGAACCACGCCAGCATGGCTCTTCCTGTTGAAGTCGGTGACCGCGAATTCGGCGATCGCTATGATGTGCTCATTTTTCAAGTCCTTGATTGGCTCCCATATACCGCCGGCGATATCTGGGCCAATGGCGGCGATGGCCAAGAGAGGGAGGACGGCGAGGAAGAGGGCCAGGAGGAGGATTTGAGGTCTCATTGCCGTAGTTTCTGTGCTTTTTTCTTTCCTTCACGGTGTAATTGAGGGTCGTTTGGTAACAGGCTTGCTGGTTCTATAGGCTTATTTTTGTCCTAATCTGGAAAAATCCTAGGATTCCTCGATTGACAATTGCTTTTCAGGAGTGTTATTTATTTTCTTACCACATGGTATCTATTTACACCTAAATTTTGATTAGATTTTTAATTAGACCTTAGTTTCTTTACTTATGTATTTTTCCTTTTTTCGGATAATAAATAATAAATAACAAAAACAACAAAAAATAAATAAAAACCAACAAAAAAAAAGCAAAAGCAGCAGCCGTCGGGGCTGGGCTTCCCCATATTTTCCCAAAAAAAGCCAAAAAAATAATAAAAAAAGACAAAAAATGATTTATATTTTCAAAAAAAGATCAAAAATAAAAAAAATGAGAAAAAGACCCAAAAAATATTTTTCCTCTGCAAATGCATGGAAAACTCTCTAAAAAATCCAAAAAGCCTTAGGATTTAAATAAAGATAAGGCACCGGAAGGACATGAGTGATTAACTAATGTGATTAAGTCTTCAAAATAGTTTCTCTGGTTGTGCAAGAGCATTTCTCCCATGGGCTTTTAATTGACCCACTCCAAATTGATTAGTGGCGACTCATTTTAAAAATTAACTTACATGTTAAAAATTTGGACTATTAAGTCGTAAGTTGATGGGCTTGGGAGAGTCCAGGTTAAGCCTAATAGACCTAGCTAAACCATTAAACTTCGCTAGTGCCAATCCCTAATTGAGCGCCGAATAAAAGAGGTCGCAACAGTATCTTTATGTTTAGTCAAAGTTTGCAACCCTATATTTTACATTGAATGTTCAAACTAGCACTTACACTTTCAAAAATATCCCATATTTCACTTCCGTTGAAAATTCTAACACCTTAAATTGACGTGACCGAATATTGTTTGTAAATTTGCAATGCAGGCATCCACGCTTACGTGTATCTTCCATGTCATATATCTATATATAGGAAGGGAAAAAAAGAGTCGAGGATTCCTTTTTTTGCTGACTTCGGAAAATAACGTGATAGTTCTCATTATTATTTTGGCCCTACAAATGCTAACGGGCAAAAGAACGCTTCAAGTGCCA
Organism: Eucalyptus urophylla; assembly: GCA_026873135.1. Classification (NCBI taxonomy): domain Eukaryota; kingdom Viridiplantae; phylum Streptophyta; class Magnoliopsida; order Myrtales; family Myrtaceae; genus Eucalyptus; species Eucalyptus urophylla. Next base: position 16,039,173 of record CM049469.1, on the reverse strand, counting down.
TAACTTTGGCCAAAGGGACACTTAAGTGCCATAACTTACGAAAGGTACACTTAAGTGCCAAATTCGAAAAAAAACGGATCACTTGAGTGCCACTCCGGCCAAAGTCCGGCCAAAACGCCAACGTGGCGTATTTCCGGTGAAGCGCGCCCAAAACGACGCCGTTTTGCACGCTGACGTGGCCAAAACGGCGTCGTTTTGGGCTGACGTGGCAAAAAGAAAATTAATTAAATTAATTAAATTAATTTTAAAATTAAATTTAGTTAAAATATTTAAAATTAATAATTTTAAAATTAAATTTATTTAAAATATTTAAAAAAATAATAATTTAAAAACCTTTAAAAATATTTTAAAAAATTAAAAAAATTAAAAAAAAAAGGAAATGGGAGGCACCCCGCCGCCGCCGCCGCGCGGGAAGGGTCGGGAAAACGCGGGCCACGGCCGGCGACCCACGCGAGCACGAGGCCCTCGCCCGAGATCCGGAAGCAGTCGGCGGCCCTCGCCGGGGGCCCCTCTCGCCCCGGCGGCCTTGAGAGCCGGGCGGCGAGGCGCGCGCCCAGATCTAGCGGCGAGGCTCGCGGCCCTCGCGCGAGAGCTCGCGCCGCCGAGGCCGCGAGCCGCCGAGGCGGCGAGTCGCGGGGCGGGCTCGCGAGCCTCGAGTCGCCTCGCGGCCCTGCTGCGCGACTCTTCCGCGGCTGGCGGGCCGGGCGGCGCGGGTGGGATCCTCGGCCCCTGTTCCTTTTTTTTTTTAATTTTTAATTTTTAAAATTTTTAAATATTATTTTTTAAAATATATTTTTTAAAATTTTTAAATATTATTTAACTAAATTTAATTTAAAATTAAATTAAATTATTTATTTATTTATTTTGTTCCACGTCAGTCGAAACGACGCCGTTTTGGCCACGTCAACGTGCAAAACGGCGCCGTTTTGGCCGCGCTTCGCCGGAAAAACGCCACGTTGGCGTTTTGGCCGGATTTTGGCCGGATTGGCACTCAAGTGATCTCTTTTACTCCGATTTTGGCACTTAAGTGTACCTTTCGTAAGTTATGGCACTTAAGTGTCCCTTTGGGCAAAGTTAAGGCACTTGAGGGGTCCGCACGTCAATGCTAACGTGGCAAGTGGAATGATTGTGAGCGATTTTTTTTTTTTTTTAAAGTTTAGGAATTAGATTAAACAAAAAAAATCTAGAGACCATATTAAACATAAAATAAAACATTTAAAAAACCATTCATGTCATTACTCTGGAAATACACCACATTAGAATCGAGATTGTGAGATGTATGGATTTTCATGTGTAATTTTGTGAGAATTGAAGTTAGGTGATAAATTTGGTGGGTATTTTATCCTCGTATATTGCAATATCAATTAAACTTACATGATAGTTATTTATCCTTGTATTTTTGCAATAACAATATTTTCTTTGTATATATATTGCTTATGTAGTGATGACTTGAAACTTTCACGTCTTGGACATGGTAATTTGCACACTTTCTTGCAATAGTGATAGTCTCATTTAGAACTGACATTAAATTAATCAAATACAATTTAATCAGTTAATAAAAATTGATCACTAATGCAATGTAATCATTCAAGATACGAGTGAGTATGACAAGAGTACCATTATACAAAGTATATTTTTATTTCTTTTTCGTTGATATAGTGAAACATTCTTGAAATATAAATTCATTGTCGATTTAAAATAATGCATTTTGATTTTTGAAAGTAGGTGGTAACGTTATGTAAATCGATAAAAAGGTGTTACATGAATCTCTATCTACACTGTAGCAGCGCAAAAATTGCCTTCCCTTTAGTCAAAAAGATTTTTTTCTTTTTAATGTTCTATATTCATTTTTATGGTCATACGACGTAGATGGATATAGTGGAAAAGTTCCATCAATTATCGATTTTGTTTTGTAAGATGTAGTGTAGTGTATTAACATGGTATAAGAAAATGGATGAAATTCTAGACTTGCATTGTCGATTAAACTTTGGCACGTTTTATAATTGTAGTCGTTAGATTTACATTGTCGATTAAATTTTGATATATATTGTTATTGCATATCCTAGGTGCCTCGTCGTCGATTAACTTTTGGCGTCGGATCTTTGCGTTCTCAAGCTTTATTATGGATTAAATTCCGATATACTTTGCGTACATTTGCTTCTGTCTAAAGTGTTTACAATCTCAAGCTTTGCATCATTTCCGACACGGTTTTTGTATCTTTTGTTCCATTTGAAGTGAAATTATCAATTTTTTTTAATTATCTATAATATTTCCTATCCAGAGTTACCACAGAAATAAAAATCGAAGATGATTTTGAGTGAAAGATATTTTCTTGCTGATTCCAATTTGTGCGAAAGAATATATTGGAAGATATGCTCCTGTATTTGTCCGGATTATAGTTGATACATTTAATCAATAAGGGATTAAGACTGATTGACTAAATCAATCTAGGATTAGAATTGATATACCTAGATTAGAAAAATATATTCTTTCTTTTTATTATATATTGGTCCTTTGTACAAATAGAATACAATTAATTGGAAGAGAACAGTTCTCACCAATTTTTCTTCTTCTCTTCGTATCGTTTCCACCTCAATTTGTGACAGAATATGATGTGTTGTCCTTTAACTCTCTTTCTTTCAAAATTCAAAGTAGCTTCTAAACTTTTCTTTTTTACAATCAAATTCTTGATATTTTTTAAAAATCTACTCAATATAGTCCTCCTGTTAAAGTTTCTCACACCTTTAGCTGACCTAACCATAATTCTCTCTATAATTATTTTCACCTAAAGAGAGGAAGAAAAAAAAATTTATTGTGTTGTGAGAGGATATGATAACACGTGTCGTCCTTTGACCTTTTTTCAAAGTTCAAAGTAATCTCTAAATTTTTATTTTGTGCGATGTGGTTGTCGATGCCTTTAAAAATCCACTAACGTAGCCCTCCAATTAAAATTTCTAAACACATTTAGATTACGTAACCGTAAACTATGGTTAACTTGATGGTATATTTACCGTGGCGATCGTATATATCTCATTATTTTCACATAAAAGGAAAGGAGAAATAAATAAAGGAGCAAAAATTTGTTGACTTACGAGAAAAAAATGCTATAGTCCATGTCATTATTTTGACCCTATAAACGTTGACGTGGCAGTGGACGTTAATAAAAATGCACGAGATGAGGCGATCTATTTGATCGAATGACCATGCGCAGATTTTAAAAGATTCAATGATTACAATAAATTCTCCCAAAACATAGATCGATATTACATTTACGAAGTCATACGATGATATAAACTTTTCAAGATAAAAGGATTACTCAAAGCGAAATTGAAATAAACATCTTTTCGTACCGGAAACATTCGACCCTCTGCCAACCTTACCAATTTTAGGATATCACATATACTTTCTTTTATTATTTATTTCTTGTTCGATTCTCGAGTCTCGACCAACCATAACAACTACTCCGAGCGGAGTCAAAATCGAATTCATCGCGTCAACCTTGGCAACTCTTACTGTCAAAGGAGTAAACCTCCCAGTGGTCCAGCCAGACGAACGCCAGAACGACGGTGTCGTAGCATCTCGGCGGCTCCCCCTCCACGGCGAGATGCAGGAGATACGTGCTTTGTTCGCTGCCCGCGGCCTCCTCTGTTACTGTTAGGACATCTTTGAAAACCAGGCCGGCGTGGCTCTTCCTGTTGAAGTCGGCAACCGCGAATTCGCCCATCGATTTGATGCGCGGATCGTCCACAACCTCGATCTGCTTCCACCCTTGGCCACGGGCGGCGATGGCGGAGAGAGGGAGAACGGCGAGGAAGAGGAGGAGGAGCAGGATTTGAGGTCTCATTGTCGTTGTTTCTCTATGCTTTTTTTGTTTTTTCCTTTTGACTTGCTGGTTTTTATAGGCCTTTTTTTGGGTCCTGATATGGAAAAAAAACATAAGAATCCTTGATTGACGATTGCCTTCCTGGACTGTTATCTTTCATGTTTTGTCAAGGTTTGCAACCCTATATTTCATCTTGAATGTTCAGCCTTATATTAAAAGTGGATTTTGTTTTGTTGGATGTATGTAGCGTATTAACATGGTACAAGAAAATGGATGAAATTTCAGACTCGTGTCGTTGATTAAATTCCGACGTATATCTATTTTTAGATATTTATTATGTTCTCAAGCCATTTGTATATATTCTCTCATTCAAAAAGTAGCTCAAATGATGTGGTTTTCCCTCACACTTATAAATGGTCTACCAACATATTCCACAATCGATGTAGGACAATCTTAACATGAAGTCACTACAGACCTGTCTTCTCTAACAAAAATCGAAGAAGGACTTTCGATGAAAAATATTCCATTGCCGATTCCAATTCGAGCAAAACAATACGATGTGTTGTCCTTTTAACCTCTTTTTTTTTCAAAATTCAGAGTTGTCTCTAAACTTGTCTTTTGCGAAATATAGTCCTTGAAATTTTTAAAAATCCACTCAATATAGCTCTCTGGTTAAAAAGTCTAACATCTGTAGCTGACGTAACCATAAACTACTGTTACCCTGATACTAAATTTACCATGGCTCATAGGTAGACTCTACGTCATATATCTCTCTCTTTAATTATTTTCACCTAAAGAGAGCGGAAAAAAAAAGATTTGAGATTTTTTTGCTTGGGAAAATAACATGACAATTCACGTCACTATTTTGACCCAATAAATGCTGACATGGCGGTCTATATCATTATTTTTACAATAAATTCTGCCAAAACATAAATTGGTATGACCTTATAAAGTTGGACGATGATGTATACTTTGTTGAGATAAACAAGTATTTCGAGTGAAATTGAAATGAAAATTTTCATATTGGGAAAAATTTGTGTGCTAACCAATTGTGGCAATTTTATGATATCACATCGGAGAAAATATTAGGTAGAATTTGGGTGGCCAAATATTACTTCATTCACGGAACGACATGTGTTAACTCACTACAAGCTATAACCTTCTCTTTCGGGGGCCCGCCCCCCCCAAAAAAAATTGCGCCCCTCTTTCTCCCTCCCACTCGCGACCATTCCAACTCATGAGGAAGCTCCTTGTCTGACAAACTGTTGCCTTTGCATCTGCCTCGTCCGTTGCCTCCGTTGTCCGACGAAATTACACCAAACGATGTTGCATGTTCTCTCCGTCTCTCTCTCAATTAGCTCTGTCTGGCCCTCTTTGCCGCCCAACGAATCACGTCGTTGCCACCTCCGCCCCTTGGTCCAAGAACAAGCCCAAGCCCCCTCATCGTCCGCGACCTTGAGCACTCACTCAGCCCCTGCATCCTTGAGGTACCCCGCCGCTCTGATATTGTTGCCTCTCGAGTTCTCGCTAGATTGGGCAAGGACAACCCTCGCCTTGGCCGCGAGATTAAAGTCCCTGCCAAATTTGACGACCCTTGCTTGTGGATTACGAGGGCCGTGACACCTTGTTGCCTCCTAATGGTGCATTTGGTAACGTTCCTGTTCAAAAATTGTTCTAGAAAACATAAATAGAAAAAATTATTTCTGTTTTGGGGAACAATTTTTGAATAGAAGAATGCATTTGGTAACTGCACAAAATTGCTGTTCTTGGAATAGAAAAAAAAAACAGAAACACATTTGGTAAACTTGTATAATTTTTTTGTTTCATTTAATTTTTTAATTTTTTAATATTTTTATATTATTTTTCCTTTTTCCTTTTTTATTTTTATTTTCCTTTTTCCTTTTTTTTTTTTTTCCTTTTGGCCAGCAACCTCACCCAGCCACGGCGAGCTCGGCCTCGCCGTCGGTCGCCGGCCATGGCCGAGGCTGGCAATCGGCCAAAGAAAAAAGAATAAGAAAAGAAAGAGGAAAAAAATAGGAGAGAAAAAAATTGTTTCTCGAAAGTATACCAAGAATAAGAAACACATTTTTCTTGTTTCTTATTTCTGTTCCAAATTTATTCCCGGGAACAAAAAATAAATTTGGAACAAAACGTAAACAAATGCGTTTTTGTTATTATTTTTGTTTAATATTCATTTCTGTGGCGATACAACATAGATGGATATATCGGAAAAGTTCCATAAAAAGTCTTGTAAGATGTAGAGTAATGTATTAACATGGTATAAGAAAAAAAATGAAATTGTAGACTCGCGTTGTCAATGAAACTTTGGCATGTTTTATAAAAAGTCGATTTTGTCTTGTTTAATATTCACATTGTCGATTAAATTTTGTCGTGTATCTTTATCGCATATCCTAGAGGCCTCGTTGTCCATTAACTTTCAGGATTGCATCTTTGCGTTCTCATACTTTGTCATTAACTAAATCCTGATATAATTTGTGTATGTTTGGTTTTGTCTAAGCTTTGTTGTCGACACAATATGATTTTTTTTCCGTTTGAAGTGAAATTATCGATTTTTTTAATTATCTATAATATTTCCTCTCTGGAGTCGCCGCATAAATAATAAATAAAAATCAAAATAGGATTTTCGATGAAAGATATTTCATTGCCCGAATCCAACTTGGGTGAAACAATATGACGTGTTGTCATTTAACTCTCTTGTTTCAAAATTCAAAGGAGTCTATAAACTTTTTTTTTTTTTTGCAATCAAGTAGTTGAAACTTTTAAAAATTCACTCAATATAGGCTTCCACGTAAAATTTCTAACACCTTTAGCTGACGTATCCATAAACTACTGTTGACTTGGTGTTAAATTCGCCATGGCTTATAGGTAGACTCCACATCCTATCTCTCTCTCTAGTTATTTTCACCTAAAGAGAAAAAAAATAAAGAAATAAAGATTTATTGAGTTAGGAAAATAACGCGACAGTCCGCATCATTATTTTTAAAATAAATTATGCCAAAAGATAGATTGATATCACCTTGTGAAGATGTATAATGATGTATATTTTTTGAGATAAATGACTACTAGTGAAATTGAAATGAAATTTTTCACACCGGGGAAAATTCAAGTCTCTACCAATCGTATTGATTTTATGATATCACAATGAATCACAACTTTTATTTCTTTTCCGATTCTTGACCAACTGTAATAGCTAATCCGAGCGAAATCAAAACAAAACTTTTCGTACTGGGAAACATTCGAGTCTCGACAACCCCAGTGATTGTACGGCATCACATCGAATCGTGACATTTACTTCTCGTTCAATTAGGGAGAGAGAGAGATTTTCACATCGATTTCTTTGTGTTAAACTTAGCAAGCGTAGAGCCTTGAAAGGACGAAGGCTCCCAGGAGTGCAGCCACCACCGGGACACCAGAACGGTGGCCTTGTGACACGGGAAGCCGGCTGGTCCGTGACGAGATGCAGGCGATGCTTGGTGTTCGTGTAATCGGTGTGCTGAGTCTCCCCTCTTACGACGCCATTGAAAATCAGGTCGGCGCAGCTCTTCTTGTTGAACTCGATGACAGCGACCTGGGCGAGCCCATGGACATGCTCATTGCGCACGTCCTCGATCGGCTCCCGAGCTCCGTCGTGGAAATCTCGGCCATCGGAGGACGGTGAGGAAGAGGGCTAGGAGGAGGATCTGAGGTCTCTTTGCCGTCGTTAATATGTTTTTGTTCTTTTTTCACAACGTAAATGACGGTGGCTTGTTAGCAAACTTGCTGGTTTTATAGGCCTTCTTTTTTGTCCTAATTTGGAAAAATCACGAGAGTACTCGATTGAAACCATGGCTCTTCGCAGAGTCAAAAATGCTAATGTCGTGAACCGATAATTGCTTTTTCATGACTGTTTTTTATTTTGTTGCCATATATTATCAGTAAAAATTACTTTAAAAGTCTAAAACCTATTGTACTATGATTGATTCAATCATAAAGTTTTCAATTATGCTAATTTATTTCAAACCAGTCCAAAACTTTTAGATTGTACCAATTTAGTCATAAACATATTATTTGGATAAATAGTCAAAAATATTATATTGACAAATCATAAAAATGTTTAAGATTAAATTGACATGATTAAAAGATTTTAGATTGAACTGGCCACCGTACAATAATAGGTTTATGAATTTTTGGACAAATTTCCATTATATTTATGTTTTGTCAAAGTTTGCAATAATTGAATGTTCAAATTAGTACTTACACTTTATCCATTCAATATATATCCCTTTTGTTAAAATTCAAACACCTTAAATTGACGTGACAAATAATTGCTGTTAAATTTGCAATGCTACATGTATCCTCCACGTCACATATATCTATCTCACTATTGCAACACGAAAAGAAAGAAAAAGAGAGAGTAAAGGATCCTTTTTGGGCTTAACTTTAGAAAAATAACGTGACAATTCATATCACTATTTTGACCCAATAAATGCTGTCACGGCAGTCTACATAATTATTTTTACAATAAATTCTGCCAAAATATAGATTGATATTACCTTATGAAGTTGTACAATGATGTATACTTTTTTGAAATTGAAATGAAAATTTTCATATTGAGAAAAATTTGAGTTCTAACCAATTGCGGCGATTTTATGATATCATATCAGAGAAAATATTAGGTAGAGTTTGGGTGGCCAAGTATAAAAATACTACTCCACTCACTGAATGACACGTGTTATCTAAACCCACTACAAGCTAGAACCTTCTCTTTCTTCTCCCTCTTTTCAATATCTCCATCCCTCCCCCTCCCCAAGTTTGCGTTCCTCGTTCTCCCTCCCACTCGCGACCGTTCCGACTCATGATGGAGCTCGTTGTCTCACAAACTGTATCGTTGCCTTTGCATCTGCCTCGTCCGTTGCCTTCGTTGTATGACGAAATCACAACGAACGATGTTGTGTGTTCTCTCCGTCTCTCTCTCAATTAGCTTTGTCGATTAAGTTTCAATATATATTGTTATTGCATATCCTAGGTGCCTCGTCGTCGATTAACTTTTGGCATCGGATCTTTGCGTTCTCAAGCTTTATTATGGATTAAATTCCGATATACTTTGTGTACATTTGCTTCTGTCTAAAGTATTTACAATCTCAAGCTTTGCGTCGTTTCCGACACAATTTGTGTGTGTTTTGTTCTGTTTGAAGTGAAGCTATCAATTTTTTTTAATTATCTATAGTATTTCCTACCAAGAGTTACCATAGAAATAACAATGGAAAGATGATTTTCAATGAAAGATATTTTGTTGCCGAATCCAATTTGCGCTAAAGAATATATTAGAAGACATGCTCCTATATTTGTCCGGATTATAGTTGATACATTTATTCAATCCGGAATTATGACTGATTGACTAAATCGATTTAGGATTAGAATTGATATACCTAGATTAGAAAAATATATTCTTTCTTTGTATTATATATTGGTCCTTTGTACATATGGAATACAATTAATTAGAAGAGTGTTGGGATATAATACGCGGAAACGACATGATCTTTTTCAAATTACGTCAACGCGAAATCACCAGAGAAATAAACGAGAAAATCAGGACACCAGAAATTTACGTGGTTCGGTCCGAGTATCGGTACCTACATCCACGGGGAGAGCCAACAACAAATAATCCACTAAAATCGGAGAATAAGAGTTTACAATCGCTCAATTGCTCAAGTGTTTCCTGCAGCTAGATTTAACCCCAAACCCTAAGTGTATAAATAACAACTCACTTGGGAGATAAACTCACTGCACAAAATTACCGTGTGACAAAACTCTATGTATAATGCACGCAGCTTCAAGGACTTGTGGCTTCGGAATCCTCGCGGATCGTGGACGTTCGCTTCGTAGGTTTTCGTAAAGCTGCAGCGGCGACCAGAAGAAGGAACCCCTCCTGGAGACATCGGTTCGCATTACTCCTTTCTCTTGTAGGCTTGGCTAAATGAAGAAAGCCCATGGCGTGGGCCCCACCGAGAATTCAATCTTCAAGAGCAAAGGACTTCACGCCAAGAAAGGAGACCTCTTCGTACAGGGACTTCATCGGCAAAAGGAATTCGGCAGTGCAAGGATTCAAAAGGAAATAGGAAACCTGGGCCCACCGTGGATAACATCTTTTAGCGACAATTCCGAAAGAAGGAATTCATATACCGTGTGCCCATTTATTTATTTTATATTTCCTCTTTTCTGGCGAAAGACTCGAGACATAATTTTAACAGCACAGTTAGGAGTGTGCAACGGATACCGCCCGAACCGGGATCGGACCGGACCGGCCGGTTTTGGGCGGTTCCCACAGTCGGCGATCCGGTTCCCGGTTCCAAGGTGGGAACCGGACCAACCGGACTGACCGGACCGACCGGACCGGACCAATTTTTTTTATATATAATTTATATATATAATATTAACACATATAATATATGAATATTATATATGAAATTTGTTGCAATCGGAATTGCAATTGAGGTAACAACCTCTTACATGGCCAAGAGACCACCAAAGCTCTTAGAAAACTTATTTATTAGTTTTATTTTCTACTCGATGTGGGATAAGGCTCTAGGAGTTCCTCATGCTCACTCTCTCTCTTGCTCCCCTCACTTGCAAACGACAAGGCACTTCAAGCCTCAAAGAGTCCGACATCGACTAAACATTTAAAGCATAGAAGAGAGATTGTCTATAAAACCTAAGCCAAGCACAGTTATGCTTAAAATTAATAGTGAAACACATAAATTATTATTAATATTCATGCAAGTGAAGTTTGAATATTTTTCACGTGAAAACACGTGTGAGTAGTTTTTAGATCGCCCTGGAACCGAATTGGATTGATCGGTCCGAAGCATGGTCTTTTTTTTAATGAATGGTCGTTATTTAGTGAAAAAAGAAAGTGTTGATCCTATTGGATCGAACCGGACCGGACCGGAACCGATGGTCCGGTCCACGGAGGTCGCCAGCGATCCATATGGTAGTGCGCGAAGGTCGAAGGCCGGCGACCACATCTGGTCGCGACCAGATCTGCGACCAGTTGGGTCGTGACCATCACGGAGGTCGCCTAAAGCATGGCCGGCAATGCAAATCTGGTCGCTACCAGATCTGCGTCGCGACCTCCGCGAAGGTCGCGGTCGGCGACCCATCTGGTCGTAGCGCGAAGGTCGCGACCTTCGCAGAGGTCGCCTGAAGCACAGTCGGTGACGCTCATGACCTCCGCGAAGGTCGCCTGAAGGTCGCGGCTGGCGACCCATTTGGTCGCAGCGCGAAGGTCGAAGCCGACGACCAGATCTGCGACCAAATGGGTCGCGGTCGCAACCTCCGCGGCGACCTCTCGAGCGGGGTCTTGCTTTCAAGCGCCGAAGGGTCGTGCGGCGGCAGCGGAGGTTGTGGCACGGCGGGTCGGCGTGGCGGGCGCAACAGTCGCTGACGACTGCGTGCCCTTCGTCGGCAACCGCCCACGAAGAAGAAAGAAGAAGAAGATGAACAGTTGGTGCAAAAAGGGAAAAACGAAAAATCAACGAGGACAATTTGGGAAGAAATTTTTCTTTTTTAAGCTTAGTTCTCAGCATGCCGAGAAGGCTGAAAGCCCAAAGCAGCCCCCCACCTGCCTTAGGCTTTTAGCCTTGGGAAGGCTTGGCATTCCCCAAATGGGGCTTGAAAATTTTTACCAAACACTCATCAATTAGCCCAAAGAGCTTTGGGGGTTCAAAGTGGCTTCCAAATGCCACTCCCAAACGCAGCCTTCATCGGCAAAAGGAATTCAGCAGTGCAAGGATTCAAAAGGAAATAGGAAACTGGGCCCATTGTGGATAACATCTTTTAGCGACAATTCCGAAAGAAGGAATTCATATACCGTGTGCCCATTTATTTATTTTATATTTCCTCTTTTCTGGCGAAAAACTCGAGACATAATTTTAACAGCACAGTTCTCTCCAATTTCTCTTCTTCTCTTCGTGTCGTTTCCACCTCAATTTGTGACAGATTATGATGTGTTGTCCTTTAACTCTCTTTCTTTCAAAATTCAAAGTAGCCTCTAAACTTTTCTTTTTTACAATCTATTTCTTGATATTTTTAGAAATCTACTCAATATAGTCCTCCAGTTAAAGTTTCTCACACCTTTAGCTGACGTAACCATAGTTCTCTCTATAATTATTTTCACCTAAAGAGAGGAAGAAAAAAAAATTTATTGTGTTGTGAGAGGATGATAACACGTGTCGTCCTTTGACCTTTTTTCAAAGTTCAAAGTAATCTCTAAATTTTTATTTTGTGCGATGTGGTTGTCGATGCTTTTAAAAATCCACTAACATAGCCCTCCAATTAAAATTTCTAAACACATTTAGATTACGTAACCGTAAACTATGGTTAACTTGATGGTATATTTACCGTGGCGATCGTATATATCTCATTATTTTCACATAAAAGGAAAGGAGAAATAAATAAAGGAGCAAAAATTTGTTGACTTACGAGAAAAAAATGCTATAGTCCATGTCATTATTTTGATCCTATAAACGTTGACGTGGCAGTGGACGTTAATAAAAATGCACGAGATGAGGCGATCTATTTGATCGAATGACCATGCGCAGATTTTAAAAGATTCAATGATTACAATAAATTCTCCCAAAACATAGATCGATATTACATTTACGAAGTCATACGATGATATAAACTTTTCAAGATAAAAGGATTACTCAAAGCGAAATTGAAATAAACATCTTTTCGTACCGGAAACATTCGACCCTCTGCCAACCTTACCAATTTTAGGATATCACACATACTTTCTTTTATTATTTATTTCTTGTTCGATTCTCGAGTCTCGACCAACCATAACAACTACTCCGAGCGGAGTCAAAATCGAATTCATCGCGTCAACCTTGGCAACTCTTACTGTCAAAGGAGGAAACCTCCCAGTGGTCCAGCCAGACGAACGCCAGAACGACGGTGTCGTAGCATCTCGGCGGCTCCCCCTCCACGGCGAGATGCAGGAGATACGTGCTTTGTTCGCTGCCCGCGGCCTCCTCTCTTACTGTTAGGACATCTTTGAAAACCAGGCCGGCGTGGCTCTTCCTGTTGAAGTCGGCAACCGCGAATTCGCCCATCGATTTGATGCGCGGATCGTCCACAACCTCGATCTGCTTCCACCCTTGGCCACGGGCGGCGATGGCGGAGAGAGGGAGAACGGCGAGGAAGAGGAGGAGGAGGAGGATTTGAGGTCTCATTGTCGTTGTTTCTCTATGCTTTTTTTGTTTTTTCCTTTTGACTTGCTGGTTTTTATAGGCCTTTTTTGGGGTCCTGATATGGAAAAAAAACATAAGAATCCTTGATTGACGATTGCCTTCCTGGACTGTTATCTTTCATGTTTTGTCAAGGTTTGCAACCCTATATTTCATCTTGAATGTTCAGCCTTATATTAAAAGTCGATTTTGTTTTGTTGGATGTATGTAGCGTATTAACATGGTACAAGAAAATGGATGAAATTTCAGACTCGTGTCGTTGATTAAATTCCGACGTATATCTATTTTTAGATATTTATTATGTTCTCAAGCCATTTGTATATATTCTCTCATTCAAAAAGTAGCTCAAATGATGTGGTTTTCCCTCACACTTATAAATGGTCTACCAACATATTCCACAATCGATGTAGGACAATCTTAACACGAAGTCACTACAGACCCTGTCTTCTCTAACAAAAATCAAAGAACGACTTTTGGTGAAAAATATTTTATTGCGGATTCCAATTCGAGCGTAACAATATGATGTGTTGTCCTTTTAACCTTTTTTTCAAAATTCAGAGTTGTCTCTAAACTTGTCTTTTGTGAAATCTAGTCCTTGAAATTTTTAAAAACCCACTCAATATAGCTCTCTGGTTAAAAAGTCTAACATCTGTAGCTGACGTAACCATAAACTACTGTTACCTTGATACTAAATTTACCATGGCTCATAGGTAGACTCTACGTCATATATCTCTCTCTTTAATTATTTTCACCTAAAGAGAGCGGAAAAAAAAAGATTTGAGATTTTTTCGCTTGGGAAAATAACATGACAATTCACGTCACTATTTTGACCCAATAAATGCTTACATGGCGGTCTATATCATTATTTTTACAATAAATTCTGCCAAAACATAAATTGGTATGACCTTATAAAGTTGGACGATGATGTATACTTTGTTGAGATAAATAAGTATTTCGAGTGAAATTGAAATGAAAATTTTCATATTGGGAAAAATTTGTGTTCTAACCAATTGTGGCAATTTTATGATATCACATCGGAGAAAATATTAGGTAGAATTTGGGTGGCCAAATATTACTTCATTCACGGAACGACATGTGTTAACTCACTACAAGCTATAACCTTCTCTTTCGGGGGCCCGCCCCCCCCAAAAAAAATTGCGCCCCTCTTTCTCCCTCCCACTCGCGACCATTCCAACTCATGAGGAAGCTCCTTGTCTGACAAACTGTTGCCTTTGCATCTGCCTCGTCCGTTGCCTCCGTTGTCCGACGAAATTACACCAAACGATGTTGCATGTTCTCTCCGTCTCTCTCTCAATTAGCTCTGTCTGGCCCTCTTTGCCGCCCAACGAATCACGTCGTTGCCACCTCCGCCCCTTGGTCCAAGAACAAGCCCAAGCCCCCTCATCGTCCGCGACCTTGAGCACTCACTCAGCCCCTGCATCCTTGAGGTACCCCGCCGCTCTGATATTGTTGCCTCTCGAGTTCTCGCTAGATTGGGCAAGGACAACCCTCGCCTTGGCCGCGAGATTAAAGTCCCTGCCAAATTTGACGACCCTTGCTTGTGGATTACGAGGGCCGTGACACCTTGTTGCCTCCTAATGGTGCATTTGGTAACGTTCCTGTTCAAAAATTGTTCTAGAAAACATAAATAGAAAAAATTATTTCTGTTTTGGGGAACAATTTTTGAATAGAAGAATGCATTTGGTAACTGCACAAAATTGCTGTTCTTGGAATTTGGTAAACTTGTATAATTTTTTTGTCTCATTTAATTTTTTAATTTTTTAATATTTTTATTTTATTTTTCCTTTTTTATTTTTTCTTCCTTTTGGCCAGCAACCTCGGCCAGCCACGGCGAGCTCGGCCTCGCCGTTAGTCGCCGGCCATGGCCGAGGCCGGCAATCGGCCAAAGAAAAAAGAATAAGAAAAGAAAGAGGAAAAAAATAGGAGAGAAAAAAAAATTATTTCTCGAAAGTATACCAAGAATAAGAAACACGTTTTTCTTGTTTCTTATTTCTGTTCCAAATTTATTCCCGGGAACAAAAAAATAAATTTGGAACAAAAACGTAAACAAACGCGTTTTTGTTATTATTTTTGTTCAATATTCATTTCTGTGGCGATACAACATAGATGGATATACCAGAAACGTTCCATAAAAAGTCGATTTTGTCTTGTAAGATGTAGAGTAATGTATTAACATGGTATAAGAAAAAAATGAAATTGCAGACTCGCATTGTCAATGAAGCTTTGGCATGTTTTATAATTGTAGTTGTTAGATTCACATTGTTGATTAAATTTCGTCGTGTATCTTTATCGCATATCCTAGAGGCCTCGTTGTCCATTAACTTTCAGGATTGCATCTTTGCATTCTCATACTTTGTCATTAACTAAATCCTGATATAATTTGTGTATGTTTGGTTTTGTCTAAGCTTTGTCGTTTCCGACACAATATGTTTTGTTCCGTTTGAAGTGAAATTATCGATTTTTCTATTACCGATAATATTTCCCATTTGGAGTAGCCACATAAATGATAAATAAAAATTGAAATACGATTTTTGATGAAACATATTTCATTGCCCAAATCCAATTTGGGTGAAACAATATGACGTGTTGTCTTTTTAACTCTCTTGTTTCAAAATTCAAAAGAGTCTCTAAATTTTTTTTTTTTTTTTGCAATCAAGTTGTTGAAACTTTTAAAAATTCACTCAATATAGGCCTCCACGTAAAATTTCTAACACCTTTAGCTGACGTATCCATAAATTACTGTTGACTTGGTGTTAAATTTGCCATGGCTTATGGGTAGACTCCACGTCCTATATCTCTCTCTAGTTATTTTCACCTAAAGAGAAAAACAAAAGAAATAAAGATTTATTGAGTTAGGAAAATAACGCGACAGTCTGCATCATTATTTTTAAAATAAATTATGCCAAAATATAGATTGATATCACCTTGTGAAAATCTACGATGATGTATATTTTTTGAGATAAATGACTACTAGTGAAATTGAAATGAAATTTTTCGCACCGGGAAAAATTTAAGTCTTGACCAATCGAATTGATTTTAAGATATCACACTGAATCACAACTTTGATTTCTTTTCTGATTCTTGACCAACTGTAATAGCTAATCCGAGCGAAATCAAAACAAAACTTTTCGTACTGGGAAACATTCGAGTCTCGACAACCACAGCGATTGTATGACATCACATCGAATCGTGACTTTTACTTCTCGTTCAATTAGGGAGAGAGAGAGAGATTTTCACATCGATTTCTTTGTGTTAAACTTAGCAAGCGAAGAGCCTTGAAAGGACGAAGGCTCCCAGGAGTGCAGCCACCACCGGGACACCAGAACGGTGGCCTTGTGACACGGGAAGCCGGCTGGTCCGTGACGAGATGCAGGCGATGCTTGGTGTTCGTGTAATCGGTGTGCTGAGTCTCCCCTCTTACGACGCCATTGAAAATCAGGCCGGCGCAGCTCTTCTTGTTGAACTCGATGACTGCGACCTGGGCGAGCCCATGGACATGCTCATTGCGCACGTCCTCGATCGGCTCCCGAGCTCCGTCGTGGAAATCTCAGCCATCGGAGGACGGTGAGTGTAACATCCCGGGCCCCACTGTGTAATATTGTCCGCTTTGGGTCACCCGGCCTGGCGCGGACGAACCGTCATCCCAGCCACGGTCTTTTCCCTCACGGTTTTAAAACGCGTTACACAGTTAGAGGGACCCAAGCATAAGCTGACCAAGATTTCCCTCCCTAGGCGATGTGGGACAAGAGGGAGGTTATCACACTCTCAACCTCTTAACAGAATAGCGTCCTCGCTATGGCCCCACGGGCATCAGAACAGCATTCAAGCTGTGGTCCCACACGCGGTCGGGAGTCGGCTCTGATACCACTTGTAACATCCCGGGCCCCACTGTGTAATATTGTCCGCTTTGGGTCACCCGCCCTGGCGCGGACGAACCGCCATCCCAGCCACGGTCTTTTCCCTCATGGTTTTAAAACGCGTTACACAGATTAGAGGGACCCAAACCTTATAAGCTGATCAAGATCTCTCTCCCTAGGCGATGTGGGACAAGAGGGGAGGTTATTACACTCTCCACCTCTTAACATAATAGCGTCCTTGCTATGGCCCCACGGGCATCAGAACAGCATTCGAGCTGTGGTCCCACACGCGGTCGGGAGTCGGCTCTGATACCACTTGTAACATCCCGGGCCCCACTGTGTAATATTGTCCGCTTTGGGTCACCCACCCTGGCGCGGACGAACCGCCATCCCAGCCACGGTCTTTTCCCTCACGGCTTTAAAACGCGTTACACAATTAGTGGGACCCAAGCATAAGCTGACCAAGATCTCCCTCCCTAGGCAATGTGGGACAAGAGGGAGGTTATCACACTCTCCACCTCTTAACAGAATAGCATCCTCGCTATGGCCCCACGGGCATCAGAACAGCATTCGAGCTGTGGTCCCACACGCGGTCGGGAGTCAGCTTTGATACCACTTGTAACATCCCGGGCCCCACTGTGTAATATTGTCCGCTTTGGGTCACCCGCCCTGGCGCGGACGAACCGCCATCCCAGCCACGGTCTTTTCCCTCATGGTTTTAAAACGCGTTACACAGATTAGAGGGACCCAAACCTTATAAGCTGATCAAGATCTCTCTCCCTAGGCGATGTGGGACAAGAGGGGAGGTTATTACACTCTCCACCTCTTAACAGAATAGCGTCCTCGCTATGGCCCCATGGGCATCAGAACAACATTCGAGCTGTGGTCCCACACACGGTCGGGAGTCGGCTCTGATACCACTTGTAACATCCCGGGCCCCACTGTGTAATATTGTCCGCTTTGGGTCACCCGCCCTGGTGCGGACGAACCGCCATCCCAGCCACGGTCTTTTCCCTCACGGCTTTAAAATGCGTTACACAGTTAGAGGGACCCAAGCCTCATAAGCTGACCAAGATCTCCCTCCCTAGGCGATGTGGGACAAGACGGAGGTTATCACACTCTCCACCTCTTAACAGAATAGCGTCCTCGCTATGGCCCCACGGGCATCAGAACAGCATTCAAGCTGTGGTCCCACACGCGGTCAGGAGTCGGCTCTGATACCGCTTGTAACATCCCGGGGGCCCCATTGTGTAATATTGTCCGCTTTGGGTCACCCGCCCTGGCGCGGACGAACCGCCATCCCAGCCACGGTCTTTTCCCTCACGGCTTTAAAACGCGTTACACAGTTAGAGGGACCCAAGCCTTATAAGCTGACCAAGATCTCCCTCCCTCGGCGATGTGGGACAAGAGGGAGGTTATCACACTCTCCACCTCTTAACAGAATAGCGTCCTCGCTATGACCTCACGGGCATCAGAACAGCATTCAAGCTGTGGTCCCACACGCGGTCGGGAGTCGGCTTTGATACCACTTGTAACATCCCGGGCCCCACTGTGTAATATTGTCCGCTTTGGGTCACCCGCCCTGGCGCGGACGAACCGCCATCCCAGCCACGGTCTTTTCCCTCACGGCTTTAAAATGCGTTACACAGTTAGAGGGACCCAAGCCTCATAAGCTGACCAAGATCTCCCTCCCTAGGCGATGTGGGACAAGACGGAGGTTATCACACTCTCCACCTCTTAACAGAATAGCGTCCTCGCTATGGCCCCACGGGCATCAGAACAGCATTCAAGCTGTGGTCCCACACGCGGTCGGGAGTCGGCTCTGATACCGCTTGTAACATCCCGGGCCCCACTGTGTAATATTGTCCGCTTTGGGTCACCCGCTCTAGCGCGGACGAACCGCCATCCCAGCCACGGTCTTTTCCCTCACGGCTTTAAAATGCGTTACACAGATTAGAGGGACGCAAACCTTATAAGCTTATCAAGATCTCTCTCCCTAGGCGATGTGGGACAAGAGAGGAGGTTATTACCCTCTCCACCTCTTAATAGAATAACGTCATCGCTATGGCCCCACGGGCATCAGAACAGCATTCGAGCTGTGGTCCCACACGCGGTCGGGAGCCGGCTCTGATACCACTTGTAACATCCCGGGCCCCACTGTGTAATATTGTCCGCTTTGGGTCACCCGCCCTGGCGCGGACGAACCGCCATCCCAGCCACGGTCTTTTCCCTCACGGTTTTAAAACGCGTTACACAGATTAGAGGGACCCAAACCTTATAAGCTGATCAAGATCTCTCTCCCTAGGCGATGTGGGACAAGAGAGGAGGTTATTACAGTGAGGAAGAGGGCTAGGAGGAGGATCTGAGGTCTCTTTGCTGTCGTTAATATGTTTTTGTTCTTTTTTCAAATCGTAAATGACGGTGGCTTGTTAGCAAAGTTGCTGGTTTTATAGGCCTTCTTTTTTGTCCTAATTTGGAAAAATCACGAGAGTACTCGATTGAAACCATGGCTCTTCGCAGAGTCAAAAATGCTAATGTCGTGAACCGATAATTGCTTTTTCATGGCTGTTTTTTATTTTGTTGCCACATGTTATCAGTAAAAATTACTTTAAAAGTCTAAAACCTATTGTACTATGATTGATTCGATCATAAAGTTTTCAATTATGCTAATTTATTTCAAACTAGTCCAAAACTTTTAGATTGTACCAATTTAGTCATAAACATATTATTTGGATAAATAGTCAAAAATATTATATTGACAAATCATAAAAATGTTTAAGATTAAATTGACATGATTAAAAGATTTTAGATTGAACTGGCCACCGTACAATAATAGGTTTATGAATTTTTGGACAAATTTCCATTATATTTATGTTTTGTCAAAGTTTGCAATTCTTGAATGTTCAAATTAGTACTTACACTTTATCCATTCAATATATCCCTTTTGTTAAAATTCAAACACCTTAAATTGACGTGACAAATAATTGCTGTTAAATTTGCAATGCTACATGTATCCTCCACGTCACATATATCTATCTCACTATTGCAACACGAAAAGAAAGAAAAAAAGAGAGTAAAGGATCCTTTTTGGGCTTAACTTTAGAAAAATAACATGACAATTCATATAACTATTTTGACCCAATAAATGCTGTCACGGCAGTCTACATAATTATTTTTACAATAAATTCTGCCAAAATATAGATTGATATCACCTTATGAAGTTGTACAATGATGTATACTTTTTTGAAATTGAAATGAAAATTTTCATATTGAGAAAAATTTGAGTTCTAACCAATTGCGGCGATTTTATGATATCATATCAGAGAAAATATTAGGTAGAGTTTGGGTGGCCAAGTATAAAAATACTACTCCACTCACTGAACGACACGTGTTATCTAAACCCACTACAAGCTAGAACCTTCTCTTTCTTCTCCCTCTTTTCAATATCTCCATCCCTCCCCCTCCCCAAGTTTGCGTTCCTCGTTCTCCCTCCCACTCGCGACCGTTCCGACTCATGATGGAGCTCGTTGTCTCACAAACTGTATCGTTGCCTTTGCATCTGCCTCGTCCGTTGCCTTCGTTGTATGACGAAATCACAACGAACGATGTTGTGTGTTCTCTCCGTCTCTCTCTCAATTAGCTTTGTCAATTAAATTTCAATATAATTGTTATTGCATATCCTAGGTGCCTCGTCGTCGATTAACTTTTGGCATCGGATCTTTGCGTTCTCAAGCTTTATTATGGATTAAATTCCGATATACTTTGTGTACATTTGCTTCTGTCTAAAGTATTTACAATCTCAAGCTTTGCGTCGTTTCCGACACAATTTGTGTGTGTTTTGTTCTGTTTGAAGTGAAGCTATCAATTTTTTTTTAATTATCTATAGTATTTCCTACCAAGAGTTACCATAGAAATAACAATGGAAAGATGATTTTCAATGAAAGATATTTTGTTGCCGAATCCAATTTGCGCTAAAGAATATATTGGAAGACATGCTCCTATATTTGTCCGGATTATAGTTGATGCATTTAATCAATCCGGGATTATGACTGATTGACTAAATCGATTTAGGATTAGAATTGATATACCTAGATTAGAAAAATATATTCTTTCTTTGTATTATATATTGGTCCTTTGTACATATAGAATACAATTAATTAGAAGAGTGTTGGGATATAATACGCGGAAACGACATGATCTTTTTCAAATTACGTCAACGCGAAATCACCAGAGAAATAAACGAGAAAATCAGGACACCAGAAATTTACGTGGTTCGGTCCGAGTATCGGTACCTACATCCACGGGGAGAGCCAACAACAAATAATCCACTAAAATCGGAGAATAAGAGTTTACAATCGCTCAATTGCTCAAGTGTTTCCCGCAGCTAGATTTAACCCCAAACCCTAAGTGTATAAATAACAACTCACTTGGAAGATAAACTCACTGCACAAAATTACCGTGTGACAAAACTCTATGTATAATGCACGCAGCTTCAAGGACTTGTGGCTTCGGAATCCTCGCGGATCGTGGACGTTCGCTTCGTAGGTTTTCGTAAAGCTGCAGCGGCGACCAGAAGAAGGAACCCCTCCTGGAGACATCGGTTCGCATTACTCCTTTCTCTTGTAGGCTTGGCTAAATGAAGAAAGCCCATGGCGTGGGCCCCACCGAGAATTCAATCTTCAAGAGCAAAGGACTTCACGCCAAGAAAGGAGACCTCTTCGTACAGGGACTTCATCGGCAAAAGGAATTCGGCAGTGCAAGGATTCAAAAGGAAATAGGAAACCTGGGCCCACCGTGGATAACATCTTTTAGCGACAATTCCGAAAGAAGGAATTCATATACCGTGTGCCCATTTATTTATTTTATATTTCCTCTTTTCTGGCGAAAGACTCGAGACATAATTTTAACAGCACAGTTAGGAGTGTGCAACGGATACCGCCCGAACCGGGATCGGACCGGACCGGCCGGTTTTGGGCGGTTCCCACAGTCGGCGATCCGGTTCCCGGTTCCAAGGTGGGAACCGGACCAACCGGACTGACCGGACCGACCGGACCGGACCAATTTTTTTTATATATAATTTATATATATAATATTAACACATATAATATATGAATATTATATATGAAATTTGTTGCAATCGGAATTGCAATTGAGGTAACAACCTCTTACATGGCCAAGAGACCACCAAAGCTCTTAGAAAACTTATTTATTAGTTTTATTTTCTACTCGATGTGGGATAAGGCTCTAGGAGTTCCTCATGCTCACTCTCTCTCTTGCTCCCCTCACTTGCAAACGACAAGGCACTTCAAGCCTCAAAGAGTCCGACATCGACTAAACATTTAAAGCATAGAAGAGAGATTGTCTATAAAACCTAAGCCAAGCACAATTATGCTTAAAATTAATAGTGAAACACATAAATTATTATTAATATTCATGCAAGTGAAGTTTGAATATTTTTCACGTGAAAACACGTGTGAGTAGTTTTTAGATCGCCCGAGAACCGAATTGGATTGATCTGTCCGGAGCATGGTCTTTTTTTTAATGAATGGTCGTTATTTAGTGAAAAAAGAAAGTGTCGATCCTATTGGACCAAACCGGACCGGACTGGAACCGATGGTCCGGTCCACGGTTCCCGGTCTAGTTCCCACGGTTCCCAAAATTGGGAACCGGTTTTCCCGGTCTGGTTCCCGGTTCCACCTTGGAACCGGACCGAACCGGGAACCGATCACCCCTAAGCACAGTTCTCTCCAATTTCTCTTCTTCTCTTCGTGTCGTTTCCACCTCAATTTGTGACAGATTATGATGTGTTGTCCTTTAACTCTCTTTCTTTCAAAATTCAAAGTAGCCTCTAAACTTTTCTTTTTTACAATCTATTTCTTGATATTTTTAGAAATCTACTCAATATAGTCCTCCAGTTAAAGTTTCTCACACCTTTAGCTGACGTAACCATAGTTCTCTCTATAATTATTTTCACCTAAAGAGAGGAAGAAAAAAAAAATTATTGTGTTGTGAGAGGATGATAACACGTGTCGTCCTTTGACCTTTTTTCAAAGTTCAAAGTAATCTCTAAATTTTTATTTTGTGCGATGTGGTTATCGATGCTTTTAAAAATCCACTAACGTAGCCCTCCAATTAAAATTTCTAAACACATTTAGATTACGTAACCGTAAACTATGGTTAACTTGATGGTATATTTACCGTGGCGATCGTATATATCTCATTATTTTCACATAAAAGGAAAGGAGAAATAAATAAAGGAGCAAAAATTTGTTGACTTACGAGAAAAAAATGCTATAGTCCATGTCATTATTTTGACCCTATAAACGTTGACGTGGCAGTGGACGTTAATAAAAATGCACGAGATGAGGCGATCTATTTGATCGAATGACCATGCGCAGATTTTAAAAGATTCAATGATTACAATAAATTCTCCCAAAACATAGATGGATATTACATTTACGAAGTCATACGATGATATAAACTTTTCAAGATAAAAGGATTACTCAAAGCGAAATTGAAATAAACATCTTTTCGTACCGGAAACATTCGACCCTCTGCCAACCTTACCAATTTTAGGATATCACATATACTTTCTTTTATTATTTATTTCTTGTTCGATTCTCGAGTCTCGACCAACCATAACAACTACTCCGAGCGGAGTCAAAATCGAATTCATCGTGTCAACCTTGGCAACTCTTACTGTCAAAGGAGGAAACCTCCCAGTGGTCCAGCCAGACGAACGCCAGAACGACGGTGTCGTAGCATCTCGGTGGCTCCCCCTCCACGGCGAGATGCAGGAGATACGTGCTTTGTTCGCTGCCCGCGGCCTCCTCTGTTACTGTTAGGACATCTTTGAAAACCAGGCCGGCGTGGCTCTTCCTGTTGAAGTCGGCAACCGCGAATTCGCCCATCGATTTGATGCGCGGATCGTCCACAACCTCGATCTGCTTCCACCCTTGGCCACGGGCGGCGATGGCGGAGAGAGGGAGAACGGCGAGGAAGAGGAGGAGGAGCAGGATTTGAGGTCTCATTGTCGTTGTTTCTCTATGCTTTTTTTGTTTTTTCCTTTTGACTTGCTGGTTTTTATAGGCCTTTTTTTGGGTCCTGATATGGAAAAAAAACATAAGAATCCTTGATTGACGATTGCCTTCCTGGACTGTTATCTTTCATGTTTTGTCAAGGTTTGCAACCCTATATTTCATCTTGAATGTTCAGCCTTATATTAAAAGTGGATTTTGTTTTGTTGGATGTATGTAGCATATTAACATGGTACAAGAAAATGGATGAAATTTCAGACTCGTGTCGTTGATTAAATTCCGACGTATATCTATTTTTAGATATTTATTATGTTCTCAAGCCATTTGTATATATTCTCTCATTCAAAAAGTAGCTCAAATGATGTGGTTTTCCCTCACACTTATAAATGGTCTACCAACATATTCCACAATCGATGTAGGACAATCTTAACACGAAGTCACTACAGACCTGTCTTCTCTAACAAAAATCAAAGAAGGACTTTCGATGAAAAATATTCCATTGCCGATTCCAATTCGAGCAAAACAATACGATATGTTGTCCTTTTAACCTCTTTTTTTTTCAAAATTCAGAGTTGTCTCTAAACTTGTCTTTTGTGAAATATAGTCCTTGAAATTTTTAAAAATCCACTCAATATAGCGCTCTGGTTAAAAAGTCTAACATCTGTAGCTGACGTAACCATAAACTAATGTTACCCCCCTGATACTAAATTTACCACGGCTCTTAGGAAGACTCCACGCCATATATCTCTCTCTTGGGAAAATAATCTGACAATTCACGTCACTATTTTGACCCAATAAATGTTGATATGGTGGTCTATATCATTATTTTTACAATAAATTCTGCCAAAACATAAATTGGTGTCACCTTATAAATTTGTACGATGATGTATACTTTTTTGAGATAAACAATTACTTCGAGTGAAATTGAAATGAAAATTTTCATATTGGGAAAAATTTGAGTTCTAACCAATTACAGCGATTTCATGATCACATCGGAGAAAATATTAGGTAGAGTTTGGGTGCCCGAGTATAAAAATACTACTTCATTCACCGAACGACATGTGTTATCTGAACCCACCACAAGCTAGAACCTTCTCTTTCTTCTCCCTCTTTTCAATATCCCCCCCTGCCAAAAAAAATTTGCGCCCCTCTTTCTCCCTCCCACTCGCCACCATTCCAACTCATGATGATGCTCGTCGTCTGACAAATTGCACCGTTGCCTTTGCATCTGCCTCATCCGTTGCCTCTGTTGTCCGACGAAATCACACCGAGCAATGTTGTGTGTTCTCTCCATCTCTCTCTCGATTAGCTTCATCTTGCCCTCTTTGCCACCCAACGAATCATGCCGTCGCCGCCTCCGGCCTTGGTCCAAGAACAAGCCCAAGCCCCCTCATCATCCGCGACCTTGAGCACTCACTCAGCCCCTGCATCCTTGAGGTACCCTGCCACTCCGATGTTGTTGCCTCTCGAGCTCTTGCTAGATTTGGCAAGAACAACCCTCGCCTTGGCTGTGAGATTCAAGCCCCTGCCAAATTTGACGACCCTTCGCTTGTGGATGATGAGGACTGTGACACCTCATTGATGTTGTTGCCTCCTAAGGATGTGTTGGTAACGGTTCTGTTAAAAAATTGTTCTAGGGAAACGGAAATAGAAAATTGTTCTAGGGAAACGGAAATAGAAACTATTTCCGTTTCCCTAGAACAATTTTTGAACAGAAGAACGTGTTTAGTAACTGCACAAAATTTCTGTTCTTGGAATAGAAAAAAAAAAACATAAACACGTTTGGTGAACTTGTATAATTTTTTTGTTTCTTTTAATTTTTTAATATTTTTATTTTATTTTTCCTTTTTTCTTTTCCTTTTTCATTTTCTTTTTTCCTTTTTTCTTTTTCTTTTTCTTTTCTTCCTTTTGGCGGTTGAATTTTTTGTTGCTTTTAATTTTTAATTTTATTTTTAATTTTTCCTTTTTCCTTTTTTCTTCCTTTTGGCCGGTTGTCGGTCATGGCCGAGGTCTGCGACTGGCCAAAGAAAAAAGAAGAAGAAAAGAAAGAGGAAAAAAATAGAAGAGAGAAAAATTGTTTCTCGGAAGTAATTCAGGAATAAGAAACAAGTTTTTCTTGTTTCTTGTTTCTGTTCCAAATTTGGTCCCGGGAACAAAAAAATAAATTTGGAATAAAAACGTAAATAAACTCGTTTTTGTTCTTTTTTTGTTCCCTAGAACAAAAAAACAGAAATTGTGTTAATGACCAGAAAGAAAGAACACAAACAAATAGCCTTTAAATCTTGCCATATTCGACAAGGGTGACCCTTGCCCTAGCAACAAGGGTTGAGCCCTCGCTAAATCTGACGAAAGACGCTTGTTGGTCCTTACTTGTGGCTGGCTGAAGGGAAAGAAAAGAAAGGAAAAAGGAAAGAAATATAGAAATGGAGAAGAAGAGGGAGAAATGACGGAGAGAGAAGGGTTCAGTTTTCTGAAAGGCAGGCTCGCGAGTGACACGTGCCGCTTGTGGAATGAACTTGTGTAGAGTTGTGGTGACTCCTCCGGCTCTACCTAATATTTTCTCATCATATTGAATTGCAACTCTTATTTCGTCGAGTCTCAACCAACCATGGCGATTTTATGACTTCACATCAAATTGCAATTGCGACTTTTATTTAGAGAGAGAGAGAGAGAGAGAGAGAGAGCTAAAATAGCTTCTTCACATCGATTTCTTTGTATCAAACTTAGCAAGCCTCGCCTTCTTGTTGAACTCGAGTAGCGCGAGCTGGGCGGCCCTTTGGACGCGCACATCTTGCACGTCCTTGATTGGTTCCCATGCTCCGTCGGGGAAACCTCGGCCGATGGCGGGGATGGCCAAGAGAGGGAGGATGGCGAGGAAGACGGTTAGGAGGAGGATTTGAGGTCTCATTGCCGTCGTTTCTATGCTTTTTTTTTCTTTCTTTTTCACAATGTAATTGATGGTGGCTGGTCTGCAGATTTGCTGGTTTTATAGGTCCTTTTTTGGTCCTAATATGGAAAAATCATAAGATTCCTCGATCGACAATTGCTTTTCAGGGCTGTTATTTATTTTGTTGCCAAAGAGTGCAGCCCTATATTTTATCTTGAATGTGATTGCACTTTCAGAAAAACCAATCAATATATCCCTTTCGTTAAAAATTCTGACACCCTAAATTGACTTGACAAAAAATTTGCGGTTAAATTTGCAATGCTAGAGTCCACGTGACTGATATGTCATTATATATATCTCAATATTTCAACACAAAAATGATTCTTTTTTTTTTTACTGACTTATGAACATAACTTGATAGTTCTCATTATTATTTTGGTCCAAAAAATGCTGACGTTTTAGATGGAATGACTATGAGTGATTTTTTTAAAGTTTAGGGATTAAATTAAATAAAAAAAGTTCAGGAACCATAATGAATATTGAAGAAAAAAAATTCAAAGACCACTCATATCATTACTCCAAAGGTACATAACATTAGAATCAAAATTGTGAAATGCATGGATTTTCATATATAATTTCATGATACCTGAAGTTAGGTGATAAATTTGAGGGGTATTTCATCCCTGTATTTTGCAATATCAATTAATTTTTTTATTTGTATTACACACAAACTTAGATGATAAACATTATAGTTATTGATTCTTGTACTTTTGCAAAATAATATTTTCTTCGTACATACATTGTTCTTGTAGCGATGGACTTGCAACTTTCACGTCTTGGACATGGAAATTTTTTTAGGAACTTCAATTTTTTATTTAGTGTTGTCTACACAATTACTTGTAGTCTCATTTAGAACTGACATAAATTTATTTAGCTAAAATTTACTCAGTTAATAAAAATTCATCACTAATGCAATGACTAATGCAATGTAATCAATACAGGATACGAGTTGATGATATTTTATTTTGATTTTATGTAAGTCATCGACAAGGACGGTAGAGAACTATTGAGTTTGAAAAGAGCACTGTCATAGAAAGTATAATTTTCAATCTTTTCTTGTTGATATAGTGAATTATTCTTGAAATATAAATTTATTGTTGTTTTAAAACTAATACATTTTGATTTTAAAAAAACAGGTGGTAATGTTATGTAAATCAATAAAAAGGTGTTACATGAATCTATGTCTACATTGTAGTAGCACAAAAATTGCCTCCCTTTAGTCAAAAAAGATATTTTTTTTTTTGTTCAATATTCATTTCTGTGGCGATACACCATAGATGGATATACCGGAAAAGTTCCATTAAAAGTCGATTTTGTCTTGTAAGATGTAGAGTAATGTATTAACATGGTATAAGAAAAAAAATGAAATTGTAGACTCGCATTGTCAATGAAACTTTGGCATGTTTTATAATTGTAGTTGCTAGATTCACGTTGTCGATTAAATTTTGTTGTGTATCTTTATCGTATATCCTAGATGCCTCGTTGTCCATTAACTTTCAGGGTTGCACCTTTGCGTTCTCATACTTTGTCATTAACTAAATCATGATATAATTTGTGTATGTTTGGTTTTGTCTAAGCTTTGTCGTTTTTGACACAATATATTTTGTTCCGTTTGAAGTGAAATTATCGATTTTTTTATTACCAATAATATTTCCTGTTTGGAGTCGCCACATAAATAATAAACAAAAATTGAAATATGATTTTTGATGAAACATATTTCATTGCCCGAATCCAATTTGGGTGAAACAATATGACGTGTTTGTTCAAAAAAAAAAAAACAATATGACGTGTTGTCCATCATTTCCTTGTAAGGCGTCCTGGACCCTACATCATGTTGACTGCATGCTAGGCGGCCTCATCGTGAGGATTAGGCCTAGGGGAATTTTTCCATATTTGGTTAAATTTACCCTCAATGGTTTATCATTACCCCATTTTTACGTTTGGGATTGATGTCGATAAACGGAACAGTTTAAGGACTTGTTCGGTCCATCTTTTTAACTCTCTTGTTTCAAAATTCAAAAGAGTCTCTAAACTTTTTTTTTTTTTTTTGCAATCAAGTTGTTGAAACTTTTAAAAATTCACTCAATATAGGCCTTCACGTAAAATTTCTAACACCTTTAGCTGACGTATCCAAAAACTACTGTTGACTTGGTGTTAAATTTGCCATGGCTTATGGGTAGACTCCACGTCCTATATCTCTCTCTAGTTATTTTCACCTAAAGAGAAAAAAAATAAAGAAATAAAGATTTATTGAGTTAGGAAAATAACGCGACAGTCCACATCATTATTTTTTAAATAAATTATGCCAAAATATAGATTGATATCACCTTGTGAAGATGTATGATGATGTATATTTTTTGAGATAAATGACTACTAGTGAAATTGAAATGAAAATTTTTCACACCGGGGAAAATTCAAGTCTCGACCAATCGTATTGATTTTATGATACCACAATGAATCACAACTTTTATTTCTTTTCTGATTCTTGACCAACTGTAACGGCTAATCCGAGCGAAATTAAAACAAAACTTTTCGTACTGAGAAACATTCGAGTCTCGACCAATCACAGTGATTGTATAACATCACATCGAATCGTGACTTTTATTTCTCGTTCAATTAGGGAGAGCGGGAGAGAGATTTTCACATCGATTTCTTTGTGTTAAACTTAGCAAGCGTAGAGCCTTGAAAGGACAAAGGCTCCCAAGAGTGCAGCCACCACCGGGACACCAGAACGGTGGCCTTGTGACACGGGAAGCCGGCTGGTCCGTGACGAGACGCAGGCGATGCTTGGTGTTCATGTAATCGGTGTGCTGAGTCTCCCCTCTTACGACGTCATTGAAAATCAGGTCGGCGCAACTCTTCTTGTTGAACTCGATGACTGCGACCTGGGCGAGCCCATGGACAGGCTCATTGCGCACGTCCTTGATCAGCTCCCGAGCTCTGTCGTGGAAATTTCGGCCGATGGCCGAGAGATGGCGGACTCCAATATATTGTCCGCTTTGAACACTAAATTCTCACGGCAGCCCATACTATCCCAAGAAAACGCACGCGTATGTACATTTAGAGGAACCCAACCCTTATAAGCTAACCCAGGACTCCCTCCCTAGGCGATGTGGGATAAGAGAGGGACTCATTCTTTGCGCATGTTTGGGGACTGAGGCCCAAATGCACCGCCATCCTGCACACTCTCCTCACCTGCGCATGTTCGGGGGCCGAGGCGCGGACGCACCGCCATCCCCCTCCCCACGCACACTTTCCTCGCCCGCATACTGCCAGGGCGATCTTAATCCGTCCTTCCGTACTACCTCGGTCTGGATTGTCAAAGGGAAGAGGGCCCTTCATACTGCCTGGGTCTGGGTTGTCAAAGGGAAGAGGGCTAGGAGGAGGATTTGAGGTCTCATTGCCGTTGTTAATATGTTTTTGTTCTTTTTTCACAACGTAAATGACGGTGGCTTGTTAGCAAACTTTCTGGTTTTATAGGCCTTCTTTTTTGTCCTATTTTGGAAAAATCACGAGAGTACTCGATTGACACCATGGCTCTTCGGAGAGTCAAAAATGCTAATTTCGTAAACCGATAATTACTTTTTCATGATTATTTTTTATTGTGTTGCCATATGTTGTCAATAATAATTACTTTAAAAGTCTAAAACCTTGTACTACGATTGATTCGATCATAAACTTTTCAATTGTGCTAATTTATTTCAAACCGGTCCAAAACTTTTAGATTGTACCAATTTAGTCATAAACATATTATTTGAATAATTAGTCGAAAATATTATATTGACAAATCATAAAAAGATTTAAGATTAAACTGACACGATTAAAAGATTTTAGATTGAACTGGCCAGTTTATGAATTTTTGGACAAATTTCCATTATCTTTATGTTTTGTCAAAGTTTGTAATTCTATATTTTATCTTGAATGTTCAAATTAGTACTTACATTTCATCCATTCAATATATCCCTTTTGTTAAAATTCAAACACCTTAAATTGACGTGACCAATAATTGCTGTTAAATTTGCAATGCTACATGTATCCTCCACGTCACATATATCTATCTCACTATTGCAACATGAAAAGAAAAGAAAAGGAGAGTAGAGGATTCTTTTTTTTGCTAACTTTAGAAAAATAATGTGATAATTCTCATTGTTATTTTGGCCCAACAAATGCTGACATGACAGATGGAAGGACTAAGAATGGATTTTTAGAAATTCAGGTAACATACTAAGCATTGAAAAAAAGTGAGGACGAGCTGAGGGCGAGCTCGTTTTCACTCAGGTCCAATTTATTTCCTTGTCCACTCTCTATCCCTCTCTCTCCTTGATGTATAACTAAAGGGATGATAACATGCGTGTTTTCCTTCGACTTTCTTTCAAAGTTCCAAGTAGTCTTTAAACTTTTACTTTGTGTGATCTGCTTGTTGAGACTTATAAAAATCCACTCAATATAGCCCTCCAACTGAAATTTCTGAACACATTTAGATTACGTAACCATAAACTATGGTTAACTTGACAGTATATTTGCCGGTGGCGATCCTATATATCTCTATCATTTTCACCGGAAAGAAAAGGAAAAAAATATAAAGGAGTAAAAATTTCTTGACTTACAAAAAAAAGAAAAATGCAACAGCTCATATCATTATTTTGATCCTATAAATGCTGACGTGACAGTCCACCTTAATAAAAATGCACAAGACGAGGCGATCTATTTAATTGAATGACCATGTGCAGATTTTAAAGGATTCGATGTTTACAATAAATTCTTCCAAAACGTAATCATATTTTATTTACGAAGCCATACCATGATATAAACTTTTCAAGATAAAAGGATTACTCTAAGCGAAATTGAAAAAAAAATACGTTTTCCTTACCAGGAAACATTCGACCCTCTACCAACTGTAGCAATTTCAGGATATCAAATCGAATAGCTAGTCTCTTTTATTATTTATTTCTTGTTCGATTCTCGACCGACTGTAACAATCACTTCGAGCAAATTCAAAATCGAACATCATATTGACCTTAGCAGATCTTGCTCTCAAAGGACAAAACCTCCAAGGGGTCGAGCTCCAGAACTAAGGCGTCGTAGCACGTCGGCTCTTGCCACTCCACAGCGAGATGCAGGAGGTACCTGGTTTCTCTGATGGCCGCGACCTTCCCGCTTAGGACAGATTTGAAAATCAGGTCAGTGTTTCTCTGCCTGTTGAATTCGGCGACTGCGAATTTACCAATCGATTGGATGTGCGGATCTGATACATCCGGAATCGGCTTCCAGGGTTGGCCCAGGGCGGCGTTGGCATAGAGAGGGAGGACGGCGAGGAAGAGGAGGAGAAGGATGATGTGAGGCCTCATTGTCGTTGTTTCTCTTATGATTTTTGTTTCTTTTGACTTGCTGGTTTTTATAGGCCTTTTTCTGGGTCCTAATATGGAAAAAAAATCCATAGATTCCTTGATTGACAATTGCCTTCCTGGACTGTTATCTTTCATGTTTTGTCAAAGTTTGCAACCCTATATTGAAAGTCGATTTTGTTTGGGTCCTAATATGGAAAAAAAAAAATCCAAAGAATCCTTGATTGACAAAAGTCGATTTCGTTTTGTTGGATGTATGTAGTGTATTAACATGGTATAAGAAAATGGATGAAATTTTAGACTGGTATCGTAGATTAAATTCTGATATGTATTTATCTTTAGATATATATTATGTTCTCGAGCTATTCATATATATTCTTTCATCCCAAAAAGTAGCTCAAATGATGTAATTTTTCCTCACACTTATAAACGGACTACCAGCATATTCCACAACCGATGTGGGACGATCTTAGCACGAAATCCTTTTAACTCTTTTTCAAATTTCAGAGTAGTGTCTAAACTTCTCTTTTGTGAAATCTAGTCCTTGAAATTTTTAAAAATCCACTCGATATAGCCCTCTGGTTAAAAAGTCTAACACCTATAGCTGATGTAACCATAAACTACTATTAACCTGATACTAAATTTACCATGGCTCATAGGTAGACTCCACGACATATCTCTCTCTTTAATTATTTTCACCTAAAGAGAAAGGAAAAAAAGAAGAAGAATTAAATATTTGTTCACTTGGGAAAATAACATGACAATTCACGTCACTATTTTGACCCAATAAATGTTGACATGGCGGCTACATCATTATTTTTACAATAAATTCTGCCTAAATATAGATTGATATCACCTTATGAAGTTGTACAATGACATACACTTTTTCGAGATAAACAATTACTTTGACTGCAATTGAAATGAAAATTTTCATATTGGGAAAAATTTCGAGTCCTAACCAGTTGCAGTGATTTCATGATATCACATAAGATAAAATATTTGATAGAGTTTGGGTGGCCGAGTATAAAAATACTACTCTATTCACTGGATGACACGTGTCACCGAAACCCCTTTCAAGCTAGAACCTTCTCTTTCTTCTCCGTCACCTCTGCATCTGCCTCTTCCGTTGCCTTTGTTGTCCGATGAAATCACACCGAACGATGCTGTGTGTTCTTTTCATCTCTTTCTCGATTAGCTTTGTTTTGCCTTCTCTGCTGTCCGACGAATCACGCCGGTGCCGCCTCTGCCCTCGGTCTAAGAACAAGCCCAAGCCCCCTCATCGTTTGTGACCTTGAGCACTCGCTCGGCCCTTGCATCCTCGAGGAACCTTGTGGCTTTGATATTGTTGCCTCTCGAGCTCTCGCTAGATCTAGCGAGGATGGCCCTCACCTTGGCATCGAGAATCAAGCCCTCGCCAAATTTGACGACCCTCGCTTGTGGCCGACGAGGCCCGTGACACCTCACCAATGTTGTTGCCTCCCAAATCTCGCTAGATTTGACGAGGGCGACCCTTGCCCTAGCAATGAGGGTTGAGCCCTCGCCAAATCCGATGAAAGACGCTTGTTGGCCCAAAAGGAAAAGAAAAGAAGATAGAAATGGGGAAGAAGAGAGAGAGAATGGTTCAGCTTTCTAAAAGGCGGGCCTATGAGTGACAAGTGCCATTTGCGAAATGGGCTTCTATACAGCTGAGGAGACTACCCAGCCCTACCTAATATTTTTTCATCACCTTGAATCGCAACTCTTATTTCTCGTTCGATTCTCAACCAACCGTAATGACTAGTCCCAGCGAAATCAAAACGAAAATTTTCATTGAGTTTCAACCAACCATGGTGCTTTTATGACTTCACATCGAACTGTGGCTTTTATTTCTCGTTCAATGAGAGAGAGAGAGAGCTAAAATAGCTTCTTCACATTGAGTCCGAGAGAGCTAAAATAGCTTCTTCACATCGATTTCTTTGTATCAGACTTAGCAAGCCTTGCCTTCAAAGGACAAAAGCTTCAGGGGGACGTGGAGCCAGAAGCACACCTGAACCCTGGAATTGTAACACGGCGACGAAGGCTGGTCCGTGACGAGATGCAGGCGATACTAGACGTTGTTTAAATCGGGGTACTGAATCTTCCCTCTTGTGACGTCTTTGAAAATCAGGCAGGTGCTATTCTTCTTGTTAAACTCAAGTACTGCGAGTTGGGCGGCCCTTCGGATGCGCACATTTTGCACGTCCTTGATCTGCTCTCACGTCCGTCCGGGAAACGTCGGCCCACGGCGGGGATGGCCAAGACAGGGAGGATGGCGAGGAAGAGGGCGACGAGGAGGATTTGAGGTCTCATTGCTGTTGTTTCTATGCGTTTTTTTCTTTCTTTTTCACAATGTCATTGATGGTGGCTTGTCAGCAGATTTGCTGGCTTTATAGGTCTCTTTTTGTCCTAATAAGGAAAAATCATAAGATTCCTCGATTGACAATTGCTTTTGAGGACTAATATTTATTTTTGTTGCCAAAGTTTGCAACCCTATATTTTATCTTGAATGTGCTTACACAGTAAAAAAAAAAAAAAACCCAATCAATGGTATCCCTTTCGTTAAAAATTCTAACACTTTTAATTGTCATGACAAAAAATTTACGATTAAATTTGCAATACCAGCATCCATGTGTCTGATATGTTATCACTATTTCGACATGAAAAGGAAGGAAAAAAAAATAATAGAGGATTTTTTTTTTTTTTTTTTGCTGACTTGGGAAAATAACGTGATAGTTCTCATTATTATTTTGGTCCAAAAGATGCTGACATGTTAGATGGAATGACTATGAGCGATTTTTTTTTAAAGTTTAGGGAGTAAATTAAATAAAAAGAATTCAGGAACCATAATGAATATCGAAAAAAAAATTCAAACACCATACATGTCATTACTACAAAAATTCACCACATTAGAATCAAGATTGTGAAATGCATAGATTTTCATATATAATTTCATGATACCTGAAGTTAGGTGATAAATTCGAGGGGCATTTCATCCTTGTATTTGGGCAATATCAATTAATTTTTTCTTTGTATTACACACAAGCTTAGATGATAAACATTATAGTTATTCATTCTTGTACTTTTCCAAAATCAATCATTTCTTCGTATATATACATTGTTCTCGTAATGATGCACTTGCAACTTTCACATCTTGGACAGGGCAGAATTTTTAGGAACTTAAATTTTTTTATTAAATGTTGTCTACACAATTACTTGTAATAGTCATAGACTCATATAGAACTGACATAAATTTAATTAGCTTAAATTTACTCAGTTAATAAAAATTGATCACTAATGCACTGTAATCAATACAGGATACGAGTTGATATTTTATTTAGATTTTATGTAAGTCATCGACAAGGACGGCAGAGAACTATTGAGTTTGACAAGAGTACTGTCATACAAAGTATAATTTTCATCTTTTTCGTAGATATGGTGAATTATTCTTGAAATATAAATTTATTATCTTTTTAAAAGTAATGCATTTTGATTTTCAAAACCAGGTGGTAATGTTATGTAAATCAATAAAAAGGTGTTACATCAATCTATATCTACATTGTAGTAGCACAAAAATTTCCTCTCTTTAGTCAAAAAGATTTTTTTTTTTTTTTATGTTCAATATTCATTTTTGTGGCGATACAACATAGATATAGATTGATATACTGGAAAAAGTTCCATTAAAAGTCGATTTCGTCTTGTAAGATGTAGAGTAGTGTATTAACATGGTATAAAAAATGGATGAAATTGTAGACTCACATTGCCGATGAAACTTTGGCATGTTTTATAATTGTAGTTGCCAGATTCAAGTTGTCAATTAAATTTCATTGTGTATCCTCACAGTATATCCAAGATGCCTTGTCGTCGACTAAATTTCAGGATTGCATCTTCGCGTTCTCATATTTTGTCATTGATTAAATCCTGACGTAATTTGAGTATGTTTGGTTTTGTCTAACCTTTGTCATTTTTGACACATGTTTTGTTCCGTTTGAAGTGAAATTATCGATTTTTTAAATTATTTATAATATTTTCTGTGTGGAGTCGCCACATAAATAATAAATAAAAATCAAAATACGATTTTCAATGAAAGATATTTCATTGCCCGAATCCAATTTGGGTGAAACAATATAACTCTCTTGTTTCAAAATTCGAACGAGACTCTAAACTTTTTACTTCTTATCTTTTTTTTTTGCAATTAAGTTGTTTTTTTTTTTTTCAGAATTGCAATCAAGTTGTTGAAACTTGTAAAAATTCACTCAATATAGACCTCCACGTAAAATTTCTAACACCTTTAGCTGACGTATCCATAAACTACTGTTGACTTGGTGTTAAATTTGCCATGGCTTATAGGTAGACTCCACGTCCTATTTCTCTCTAATTATTTTCACCTAAAGAGAAAGGAAAAAAAA
The DNA here is from genome assembly GCA_026873135.1 of Eucalyptus urophylla. Classification (NCBI taxonomy): domain Eukaryota; kingdom Viridiplantae; phylum Streptophyta; class Magnoliopsida; order Myrtales; family Myrtaceae; genus Eucalyptus; species Eucalyptus urophylla. The sequence goes on along the minus strand of CM049469.1, from coordinate 16,002,471 downwards.
TAAAGAAATAAAGATATATTGAGTTAGGAAAATAACGCGACAGTCCACGTCATTATTTTTACAATAAATTATGCCAAAATATAGATTAATATCACCTTCTGAAATCGTAAGATGACATAAACTTTTTTAGATAAACGACTACTAGTGAAATTGAAATGAAACTTTTTGCATTGGGGAAAATTCAAGCCTTGACCAACCGTAGCGATTTTATGATATCACACCGAATCGCAACATTTATTTATTTTCCGATTCTTGACCAACTATGATGACTAATCCGAGCGAAATTGAAATGAAACTTTTCACACTAGGAAACATTGGAGTCTCAAATAACCACAGGGATTGTATGACTTCACATTGAATCGCGTCTTTTATTTTTCATTCAATTAGAGAGAGAGAGAGCTATTTTCACATCGATTTCTTTGTGTTAAACTTAGCAAGCGTCGCCTTCAAAGGACAAAAGCTCCCAGGAGTGCAGCCACCACCAGGACACCAGAACCGTGGCCTTGTAACACGGCGATGCCGGGTGGTCCATGACGAGATGCAAGCGATACTTGCTGTTCATGCAATCGGCCCCTCTTACAACGTTTTTGAAAATAAGGTCGACGTGGTTCTTCTTGTTGAATTCGATGACCGTGAACTGGCCGAGCCCTTTGACGCGTTCACTATGCACGTCCTTGATCGGCTCCCATGCTCCGTCGGGGAAACCTCAGCCGATGGCTGAGAGAGGGAGGACGGCGAGGAAGAGGGTTGGGAGGAGGATTTAAGGTCTTATTGCCGTTGTTTCTATTCTTTTCTTCTTTTTTCACAGTGCAATTGATGGTGGCTTTGTTAGCAGATTTGATGGTCTTACAGGCCTTTTTTTGGGTCCTAATCTGAAAAATCGCAAGATCACTCGATATACACAATGGCTCCCGCAGAGTTAAAAATGCAAATTTGGTAAACCGATAGTTGCTTTTTCATGACTGTTATTTATTTTGTTGCCATATGTTATCTGACATAATTGTTCAAAAAGTCATAAACTTATCGTATGGCGATCATTTCAGTTTTAAACATTTCTATTGTGCCAATTTATACCTAAAATTTTGATGATTTACCAATTTAATCCAAAACCTTTTAAGTGTGCCAATTAATTCATAAACATATTAATGGGATAATTAGCTGAAAGGATTATAACAACAAATCGTCAAAAGCTTTAGAAATAAATTGGCACAATTGAAAGACTTTAAATTGAATTGATGACCTATAATAGATTTAGAAATTTTGGACCAAATTCCCTATGTTTTTTTTTTTGGTCGAAAAAGTAACTAATATATTAAGCTGTAGAAATTACATCATGCATATAGTCTGCATACAAAAGATCTCGCATAAACGAAGGTGGAAAAAGAACCCAGTTGGTAGATAGCATGTTAGCTCCATGGGCTTTTGCAGCCCGGTCCGCTACAACATTTGCCTCCCTTTTGCATTGGGAAACCCTAAGATTAGGGCATCGAAGGAGAAGGTCTGCATTTTCGTCGAAGAGGCAACGGAGCTCCCATGGCGTTAGAGTCAGATTACGGATGGCATCCACCAGTGTTAAGCAGTCCGATTCCAGGTCTATTCGATCCATCTCCAGTCCTTTCTGTATCACGAATTTCAGTGTGAGCTTCAATGCTATCACCTCTGTTTGTAGGGTCGAAGATGTAGAGACAGATTTCGCAAATCCATCGATTAATATGCCTGAAGAATTTCTACACACACAAGCAACAGAAGCTTCGCTGTCAAGAGGTTGGTAAGCCGCGTCGATATTTATCTTGATTACTCCTTGATCCGGTGGAATCCATCGTAGATCTGTTGCTGACTGTGGTGAACCCCTTTTCTTCCTAGTATCATTGAAAGATCGGTTGGATTTGGCAAATGCGAGGGCCGCTTGCACCACAAGTTCGGCATTTGGTAGCTGCTGGCGAAAGATGAAAGTATTCCTAGCTTTCTAGATGTGCCACAAGAGAGAGGAAATTAATTCCATATCCGGTAAGGCATCCGCTCTTTCCACTATAGCAATTAACCAACGTTCTATCCGCTGCACTCCTGTAATGAATATGTGATGTTGATTGCTCAGTCATTCCACACCCCTTTTGTCCATGGACAGAACAAGAACAAATGTTCTGTTGTCTCTGGAGTCTGTTGATTACATAAACAACATAGCAGATCTGACAATATATGCCTATTAAAAAGATTGGCTCTAGTTGCCATTGCATTGTTGCAAACTGACCAAAGAAAGGATCGTAACTTAGGCATTGAATTTATACTCTATATTGCATTCCATAAAGTGCGAGGTACCTGAAAGGAAGTAGAAGCATGGCTGTTATTGTTGCTGGTTTGTTGTGCTCTAAGAATATTGTAGCAGCTTTTCACTTAAAGCTCCCGTTCTGTTTTCTTTGCCATATTACCCTGTCTTTCGTAAACTGAGTTCTTAAAGGAATAGAAACTATTTCTTCCACCGTTTGTTTGTCAAAACTCTGGCAAAGTAAGGAACCATTCCAAGTATTCTGTTCTGGAATTAAATTAGCAACTAGTTCAGGTTCATCTTGAGGGGCAGGTTCTCCAATAACTCCCTTCTGCAGCCATCTGTCATTGCATATTTTAATACTAGTACCATCACCAACAGACCATAAGATGTTATCACTGATAGAGTCCCGACCCAATAGCATACTCTGCCAACCCCAAGAGGGTCATGCCCCTTTTGTTGCATGCCAGAAATCACGAGAATGAAAGTAGAAGCCTTTTAGAACTCTGTTGTAAAGCGAAGATGGTTGCTGAAACATTCGCCAAGCTTGTTTTCCAAGTAAAGCCCTATTAAACGCAATAAGATCTCTAAAGCCCATTCCCCCAGCATCTTTCCTTCTCTTAAGATCTTCCCATTTCTGCCAATGTATGCTAGCTTTACTGTGATTAGTTTGCCACCAGAACCTTGCTATCCTTTGCTCTATTTTTTTACATATAGCAATCGGGAGTTTAAATATAGACATCACATATTGAGGAATTGCTTGCACTATGTTTTTAATCAAAATTTCCTTTCCCCCTTTAAAAATTAGCTTCTCTTTCCAACCCTCCAACTTTGAATGAACACGCCCCAAGATCCACGCAAACATTTCCCTCTTAGATTTACCCCAGTCAGAAGGAATTCCAAGATACTTGCCAATTTTCTATAATATCGGTACTCGAAGTTCCCGAGCTAGGTGCTCTTGTAAGCTAATAGGACAGTCTCGGCTAAAAAATAAGCCTGATTTATTTCTATTCACAGCTTGTCCTATAGCTAAGCAGTATTCATTCAAAACCATAGATAAATTCTGACATTCAGTGAGCGTTGCATCTAAGAAAAAAATGGCGTCATCTGCGAAGAATAAATGGGAAAGGGTGGGACACCATCGATTTAGTTTTATACCTGATAGATGGCCCATGTGCACTGCTTTGTTGATAAGACAGGTTAAAGCATTGGCCATTAGGATGAACAGGTAGGGGGATAAAGGGTCGCCTTGTCTCAGTCCTCTGGTTGGCTGAAAATAGGGTAATGCTTCTCCATTGAACTTAATACCGAAAGAAACTGTAGTCACACACTGCAAAATCCATTTAACCCATTGAGTATGAAACCCTATCTTTAGGAGATAGTCCCTTAGGAAATCCCATTCCACCCTATCATAGGCCTTTTGCATATCTAGTTTGAGCACAGCTTGAAAGTGTTTCTTTCTTTTTCTAGTTCTGATTTGATGAAGAACTTTTTGTACTACAATGATGTTGTCTTGAATTTGCCTGCCACCGACAAAAGCGCTTTGTTCCGGCGCGATCAGTTTTGGGAGCCATGGCTTGAGACGGTTAGCGAGAATCTTAGATATAATTTTATAGATGAAGTTGCAAAGGCTAATAGGGCGAAAATGATCCAATCTTTCAGGGTGTGAGATTTTTGGGATCAAAGAGATATAGGTCCGGTTATATTCAGGTAACAATACCCCTGTTTGAAAGAATTGAAGAACAGCATTACATATATCTTCATGTAAAATATCCCAGTAGGTTTGATAAAACTGACCATTCAACCCGTCAGGGCCGGGTGCTTTTGTTGCCCCTAACTGGAAAACTGCTGTTTTGATTTCCTCAGGACTGACTTCTGTGATTAAACTTGCATTCATCTCTGGTGTCACAATATGTTCGCATAGGCTAAGTGTTGGCCTATAATCTCTATTTCCTGCAGATGTATATAAATTCCTGAAGAAAGTAGAAGTCATCTCTTTTAATCGATTAGGGTCACGTACCCAATTCTGTTCAGCATCATACAGCATACTAATCCTATTGTGTTGTCTTCGTTGAATGGTAGTTGCATGGAAAAACTTCGTATTTCTATCCCCCCATCGAAGCCAATTAATTCTAGATCTCATTGCCTAGAAACTTTCCTCCTGTTGCCATAACCGATGAATTTTCTCTTTCAGGTCATTATGCCTTATCAGAGTGGCTTGTAGGCTGATTTGTCTGGAGTTGAAGCTGATTCTTGAGAGTGTTAATTTGAAGTCTGGCATTGGTGAATTTAGATCGGTTCCACTGACAGAGAGCGTCGGAGACAGCACATAGCTTTTGGGGAAAAGTCACTACTCCAAGTTGATGAGTATTCCAAGAAGCTTCAATAGTTGATCAACACTCTACATCTTGTAACCAGTAGGCTTCAAAATAGAAGGATCAGTGCCATTTAGGTCGATGTGTTGCTATTGTGTTCAAAAAGAGAGGGCTATGATCAGAGCCAAGAGCTGGAAGAGCGAACACTTCAGCAAGGGGATAGGTAACTCTCCATTCCTTTGTACAGAGCATTCGATCTATCCTTTCCTTCACAATGTCTTCCCCATTTCTATTGTTTGTCCAGGTGAAGGCACATCCTTTGTTGCCAAGGTCCATAAGGGAGCAATCATTAAGGACTTCGCGGAAAGAAGTGATGAGATGAGGCTTAGCTGGTTGCTTCCCAACTTTCTCCCATGGATACAGAACTTCATTGAAGTCCCCTGCACAGAGGCAACGTAAGTTTTGCAGTTAACTGATTTGTCTTAGTTCAGCCCAAAAATGTTGCCGAAGATGATAACTAGCTGGAGCATGTATGCAGGTGATACGCATTGTGATTCCTACTTCCAGATCGGTGCATTTTAAGTCAAGCATTGTTGTAGAGTGATGAGCTACATTCAAGGTTATTCAGTCAGTCCAAAAAAGTGCTAAACCTCCTGCCAATCCAACTGGATTTTCTAGAAAAACATCTGAGAATCTAAGTTTCCGTTGTAAGTTAAGTAGCATTGTTTCTTGGTTCTTTGTTTCCATTAAAAAAAAAAGATGTCGGGCTTTTTCTAGGTCACTAAGACCTTTAGTGCTTGAACTGTTAGGGGATTGCCCAAACCCTGACAGTTCCAACATACTAACTTCATTGTTCACCTGGTGGCTTTTTAGGGCCAGCCACCAGGGCCCAACATGCAGAAGCATCAACTTCATGGACTGGGGTCTCTTGTAACAGTGATTCATCAAGTCCCTGTTGAAACTGAGAGCGAACATCAGAGGTAATAAGTCTTTTGGCTTTCTTAATTGGGCCTGATCTTGTATTCAGGCGTGGGCTTTTAACTTTCTTGGATTGAATTGTAGCAACTACACTTTCAGGAGATGTGATGTGCTTTTGATAGGAAGGAAGCCTGTGCTATGGGAAATTGGTTGTCGAAGATTCCTCAACGAGAGGTTGCCATTTAAGTGGTTTGGCAACTATGATAGGTGGGTTAGTCATTGGAGTCTCCAGAGTCTGTTTGTCTTTATCTTTCTTTTCTTGAGTTGCAGGAATAGAAGCAGCAGGTTCCTGTAAAGTGATCATAGCAGATGATGATTGCGGTGTCTCCGGTATGATTTCAGCAGCATCATCCTGAGGGTTATCCAAAGCGTAAAAGGTACGCAAGAAGGGACTTGGGGCATAAACCTTTGCTCGTAGCCAAGCACCATATAATAGATTGTCTTTCCCATCCATTTTGCTTTCGTCATATGGAAAATCTTTACAGTACATAGCGTAGTGCCCAAGTATTCCACATGAATAACAATAATGAAACAGTCTTTCATATCTGAAATCCAACCAAAAGTTTTTCCCCTCCACCTTGATTAGGAGCCCTATTTTGAGGGGCTATTGCAGGTTAAGTTCCACATGCGCCCGACCTGATTGAAGAGTAGATCCATCTTTATGCTCTACTTTAACCTCTGTCACCCTACCTATATGTGATGCTACTTTTGTAATCATAGGCTCTGTACAACGTTCTAGAGGTAATCCGAGAATTTGGACCCAAAACGCACAGGTATGAAAGTCATAGCAATACAAGGGTGTATTCGGGATCCAAGGTTTCAAGATAACCAAATGATGAGAAAATAACCAAGGTCCATTCTCAAGAATCCTCTGCTTAATTGCCTCTGTTTTAAACTTGGCTATATATAAACCAGCTTCTCCTTGGGAGATGTCTACTATATCAGTTCGCCATATACGTCGCATAGTATTTTGAAATGCCTGAAGATTAACCGAAGGACTGTTGAGTATCTTACCAACCAGGGTTAAGCGACATTCCTCTAATGTTTCAGGTGGTGCAGCTTCGTCCCAGACTTCCACTTGCTGTTTCGACCATTGACGACCCAGGCAAGTGCATAAAGCACCCAAACAAGCCTCCTCTTCGCTGGATGGGCAATCCATTGAAACTCAAGCACAACTCAACAGATAAATCCGAGGACTGAGGAGAATTCAGTTTCAAAACCTAAAGAGACCTTCGACAAGGGTCAGAACAGCATCTTTCAGGGACCTAGAAGGAACTAATTCAAAAAGGAAGATCTAGGGCATCCTTCGGAACATGGAAGTTTGACATGCAGACACAGAAAAGAGAAGATGGCCAAGAATCGAAGCATCAGACTAAGGAAAAACACACTTGGATGAACAGATGAGGATTGGAGAGGGGAATTTGTAGAATCCGATACCGATACTTAAAGTGTAATTGGTAAGACCTGTAATGGAAAAACATTGACTAGGAGCGAAATAAGAGGAAATGAGTGTGCAAGAGAGAATCTACGCTGGTCACAACTGGAATTGTGGTTTTCCAGTGAGAAAACTTGAAGAGATATGCGGTTTTGATGGGGATGAGTGGAGAAGAAGCTACCATGGAGGTAGAAATGCTCTACATATCGAGAGAGAGAGTTTCCTCTTGAGGGACTTTTTCCTTTTAAGTGGTGTTTATCAAAGCATTCTTCTTGCTTGGCGCAATTTGTGGTCCGAGTTGACCAAATTCCCTATGTTGTCTTTATGTTTTATCAAAGTTTGTAATCCTATATTTTATCTTGAATATTCAAACTAGTACTTGCACTTTCAAAAATCCACTCAATATATCCCTTTTGTTAAATTTCTAACACCTTAAGTTGATGTGACAAATAATTGCGGTTGAATTTGCTATGCTAGCATCCACGTAGCTTACATGTATTCTCCATGTCACGTGTATCTATCCCACTATTCCAACGAGAAAAGAAAGAAAAAAAAAAGAGGATTCTTTTTTTTTGCTAACTTTAGAAAAATAATGTGATAATTCTCATTATTATTTTGGCCAAGTAAATGTCGACATGATGGATGGAAGGACTATGAGTGGATTTTTAGAAATTCAGGGACACATTAAACATTCAAAAAAAGTTGAGATAAGTGTAATAGAAATCCTAAAATTTGTCATGAAAATGCAATTGAGTCCTAAAACTTGTAAAAAATGTAATCAAGTCCTAAAACTTATTAAATTGTTTCAATTGAGTCTTAATGTTAACACCGTCAGTCTTTTTAACGGAAAATGCTAATGTGGCACGGACGTGACATTTTAAATAATTTTTCATTTTCCACTTGGCTTTTTTAATTACTTTTTATTCATTTTTTAAAAAATAGATATAAAAACTAAAAAGAAAAGTTAAAATTTATTTTTAAAAATTGTTTTAAAAAAGAAGAAAAAATTAGTAGCTCCTCCCTTGCCGCGCCGCCGCCCATCGCCCCCTCCACGATGGGCGGGCGAAAAGCCGGCCATTTTTTTCTTTTTTTCTTTTTTAAACTGTTTTGTTTTTCAAATTAATTTTAGCTTTTCTTTTCTAATTTTAAATCTAATTTAAATAAAAACAATTTAAAAAAAAGCCACATGGAAATAAAAAAAATCATTTTAAACGTCATGTCCGCGCCCCATTAGCATTTTTCGTTAAAAAGGCTGACGGTATTAACTTTAGGATTCGATTGAAATAATTTAACAAATTTTAGGACTTAATTACACTTTTTACAAGTTTTAGAACTCAATTGCATTTTTGTGATAAGTTTTAGAACTTTCATTGCACTTATCCTAAAAAAGTTTAGACATTCTAGTTTTTGCTATGGAACACGGGGACTTCCACCACCCCGCAGCTGAGGGCGAGCTTGTTTTAACTCAAATCCTTTTTATTTCCTTGTCTACTCTCTATCTTAAGTGTCCTTGCTCTATCCCTCTCTCTCCTTGATGCTTGAACATTGGCTGCGATGGAGTTTGACATTGCACAATATCTAGATTGAATGATTGCAAGAAAAAAAAAGTTATATTGATTTTTTAACTTCACAATCCCATGAAATCCCACCAAATATGCAATTACGAAATGGTTGTTCAAAAATTGGTTTTAAGTTTAACTCTACGCATAACTGCAGTCTATGACTAAAAGCAACAACTACATAATGAAAAGACAAATGCAGCATTATAGCAATATGTTCCAAGAAATTATTTGTGAAAGCACAATTTCAATTTCAACATTCAGACATAACATTGAAAACTGCAATCAAATTAAAGTACTAATTTAAATTGCATTTCATATTATTTGAAAGCACACAACTCGCCTATCACTTTAGACTTTTATGCCTATATATGGTGGAGACACCTATTCTTCCTCTACACTCACATGTGCAAGAAGAGGAGAGAAAAACCTAGAAAAGAGAAGAGAGAGAGAGTGGTGGTACTTCTTAATATTACATTCCATAGTGCAATAAGAGGTCGCGTGCAACAACAAAAAGGGTTTATTGGGGAGGTCAACGAGGATGCAATGCCGGTGCTAGCAAAAGTGTGGAGGACATCGGGGTTGGTGTTATAAATAATCACCTTCTCAATGCCCTACAACTTGAGAAATTAAAAGGTTTAGAAAGAAAGAATGGACTACAAGAGAAAAAAACAGAGATGGGAACCATGCTAAGAGAGCTAGGAATTGTATAGAAGAAGGATAGTGGGGAGAAGTACACTATCAATGCCATAAGTTGTGTACGGCACTCACTTTGATGTCAAATTTTTTTGTTAGATTACTTAAGTGCCAATAAATTTAAAAAACAATCATTTCAGTGCCAACGCCGATGAAATTGGCCGGAAATCCGATGTAGCACTTTTTTATTAGTTTTTGGAGCTAACGTGGCGCATTGGAGAGTATAATCAACCATCCAAACAACAAAATAACGTTGTTTTTAGTCTTCCCCAACTTAGAAACCCAAAATCCCCAAATTGAGAGAGAGAGAGAGAGAGAGAGAGAGAGGAATGTCGTCTTCTTCTTCCTCAAAGACCAACACCCGCAGCGGCACCAGCAATGGCACCATCACCAGTAGTAGTAGCAGCAGTAGTGCACCAGCGGCACCTTCGACCCCTCTTTTTCCTCCTCCTCCTCCACCCTTGCTTCCTATTCTTCCTATCACTTCTTGCTTGAGTAACAATCTCAATCTCTCATCGCTCACCTAGTTGAGCAACTACAATGGTGGCGAAGCGACGGTCGCCGAGTGATGGCGGGCGAACGACAGTGGCTGAACGGCAGAAACCCTAATTTTAATCCCCGAAACCCTAATTTTAATTCCCATGAGCTATACGATGTCGTTTTTGTGAGGATATCCACGTATAACGGCAAAACGATGTCATTTCTTGAGGAGGATGGAAAACGACGTCGTTTTAAAGCCGCTGCAACTTTAAAAAAAAATATAAAAGCCACATAATTAATCTGGCCAGAATCTCTAGCCGGTGGCACCAAAGTGATCATTTTTTCTCTGATTTGACACTTAAGTGATCCGACGGAAACTTTTGACACCAAAATGAGCACTATACATAACTTATGGCACTGATAGTGTACTTCTCCCGAGGATAGTGTGATCCATAAGGAAAGAAAAATAAGAAACAAAATAAAATGAATCAACCAAAAAAAAAAACTATTTTGGTAGAGTTGTAATAGATTTGGTAGGTCACACAAAAGATAATATAATCAAAACACAAAAATAGGGACTGTCTAAATCAAAGGAGGAGTGGAAAAAGCGCAATCCTTTAAATTTAAATGTCATATGAATGCATAGAAGTGCCTTGACATTGAAGTTGCATGCGATCACGTACCTTGAATTTGTATGTTTATGTTCAATTATTAGTTGTCATGATAAAGCTTCATAACATCAAACGTAAATAACATTGCAATGGTTATATTTGCATGTTGATGCTGATATAATGAAGTCATACATTGATTGAAACTTACACATTGTCATGAAATGCATGTTGTTGTGAGTTGCACACTAGTAGTGAAAATGAACGATATATTGTTGGTAGTGGATTCATCCCTATTAATTATTTCGTATTTATGCATCGTTCGTGGACACAAGGTGTACTGATTTGAAATTGGATGCACAGTCATTCATTGAACATGGTTTTTGGGAATATATTTCTATTTTCATGATGGCGTCATCTTATTTTGTTATTTTGTTTGTGTGAGTCCTATTTTAAACTAATTATTGTTGGTTGCAGAGGTAAGCATGTTTCAGGTTGGGCTGGTCCACCCCCTAACTCTATGACCAACTCGCACAGTGTTGGTTCTCAATTTTTTTGATTAAGGACCAACCCTATTGAGCTTGGATGGAGGATTAGACCGAACCCCAATCGATAATTTTTTTATTTCATTTTTTGTACTCTCTGAAAAGGCAAACCTACAATTGCAAATTACATATTCATTGACAATGCGGCGTTGTGTAACCGAACTATAAATACCAATACATATTCAACAAATTTAAAATAAAATAATAATAGAAATTTCACACTTACTGAAAGCAAGAAGTAATAAAAACGATTAAGATCACTCATTGAGATATGAGACAAGATAAGAAGTTGAGCGGCAAGCAAGGAAGTTGAGTGGGGTGAGCGTCGAGTGGCAAGTGGGAAAGTTGTTTCTTTCGATTTGAGCAAATTGAAGATTAAGAAGACACAGAATGCGAAAGAGAACGAGAACTAGAGGAGGATGTCATGAGGAGCCATTTAAGGTTGTTTACGTTGTTTTAGACTCCATGAAAAGCCGTTTAAGATTATTGACGCCGTTTGATTTAGGGTTCTGTTTAGAATATATATAAAAAAAAATTATAAATAATATATTATATAGATTATATTTAATACATACAGTTATGGTTGGTCCGGATTAGAATGATCCTAAATTCTTAGAATTGAGGACCAACCCGTATAGTTCTAATTTAGGATCCCAAGACCAAATATCAACCCAATCTCCTTGAAAACTAGATCGGGACCAACAGGATTGGGCTGATCCAAGACCTTGGGCTGGTCCAAGGCTCACCCCTAGTTAGTTGGCAAAGCCCGCCTCATTCTTAGTACAAGAAGTAAGACTTATATTGAGATAACCGATAGATAATAGATCATTTCAAATATGACTCCCACGTCATGTAGAAATATCATGTGGATTTTATCGTGCAATAGAAAACAACAGATATGAAACTTGAATCCACTAACAAAAACATGAAGTTTTTATTCTCTAACTTACCAATTACCATAGCTAGGATCCAAAGCTCTGTCTAAACGATCCTCCTTTTTTCTCTCGTTTTGTCGAGCGTCCCTCTACCCTGCGGTAGTTTACTCTTTGGTTCTCAACCCAAATTTCTCCTTCAAGCTCTCATATCGCTGTTCCAATCTGGCTTTTTCATCTCGTCTTTCTCCTTCGATTCACCCATGGACCCGTTCTCTTTCCGATTTACCCATGTTCGTTACTTACTAGACCAAACCCTTTCTGTTTGCATGCGCTTTTTCCCGATACACTTTGCCGGCAAATTCTGGGTTTCCTCTTAGTGTTATCTACCTCTATCTGTAAATTCTCTTCGTCCCATCGTTCATTCCACCCTCAGTCGCAGCCTTTCCACTTCGTCAAATCTGCTGCATGTCGCTTTTTTCCTCTGTTTTTCACCGTCTATGACTCCTGCGACTAATTTCCCGGTCTGACTGTTGTTGTGCTCTTCTTTTTTTAGTTGATTGACATGAGATACAGACAGGATGGATCCTCCAACTGAGGGTTCTTCAGGAATAGACAATTCTGAATATGGTACTGATGCTCACCTTGCTGCCCTGTGCAACAGAATGGGAAGACTCTGGTCAGAGCAAACAATTGAAATCTGCGAGGCTGCTGCACCACAGGACAAAGTGGAGGAATGCAAATTGACTTTGGTGGGTAAGATTCTTACAAACCAGACGATTAATTTCCAAGCTTTTCAGAATACTATGAAACTAGCTTGGCATACAGATCATGTAGACATACATCAAAGTGAAGAAGGTTTGTATGTGGTCAAATTTAAGTCGAAAGGGGATAAGCAAAGGATATTGGATGGTGGCCCTTGGCGATTCTCCAATCATTTAGTTATTTTAAAGCCCTGGACTCCTAACACTCATCTGCATTGCTATGATTTTACCACGTGTGAATTCTGGGTTCATGTTATTGGACTACCTTTAGAATGGTGTACAGACAATATGTTACGCAAAGCTGTGCGTCGTGTTGGTCGGGTGCTGGCAATTAAGATTGAACAGAATGATGGCTTACCTCTAAAAGCTGGCAAAGTCAGAGTAGAATTAAATTTAAAGCAACCTCTCATCCCAGGTCAGCTCATTCAATTGGATGGGAAGACCATATGGTTAGATTTTCGCTATGAACGGCTATCTCACTACTGTTACTCTTGTGGGGTTATCGGTCACTATGCTACGCACTGTACAACTTTTCCTTTCGACATCGCAAAAACGGAAGACGAGGACAATCTTTATTATGGAAATTGGCTACGTTCAGAGGTTCATCAACATAGTCCATTTTGGCGTACCTTTTATGAAACCAAACTTTCTCCTGAGGAGGTAGAGGAAGTCATTCCTGAGACTCCTCAATCGCCATCCAATCTGATCCCTGCCAATCAATCGACTATCAACAATCCAAAGGAGGTTATGGACATACCAGCCGAGGGTCAAGTTATCACTATTGCAGCTCCGCTTCAATGGAAACCTCTTGGGCAAGCAACTGACAGTCCTGCTGCAGACAAATCCCTCGTCAAATTAAAACAAGTGGAAACAAGCTCATCAAAATCAAAGAAGCTGAAGCATACTCACTTGCATCCTAAAGCTGGTCCCATGAAGAAAGCAAAGCGGTTTATACGCTTTATGGCAAGACTATGCATGTTAGATACTTGTGGTAACCAATTCTTTAAATAAGTAGGACTCTGGAATAAATGAATTTGATCTTTTTCTCGTATGGTGTTCTCGGTGAACTTTTCCTTGTTGAAAGAACGAGCGCCGATTCCCTTTCAATCCTATGATAAAAGTTTCAAGAGTCATTTGTTAATATTTAGACGAGAAATATAAATGTTAAGAAATTTAAAGGTGCGACTACTTCGATCAATCATTGCCAGCAATATAAATAGTACTGGAAATGTAAAATAAGTCAAAACAAAGATGAACAATATGTATTCCTAGATTGATTGGACGGTCCATTCCACTATATATATTTATAACTCTCCATCGACGGTTATATCTAACGGTTGTGAAGAATAAAAAAAAACCAGCCCTATGCACCTCTTATTATACAACAACACTTGCTACGAATGATTACACATCCAAGTTTGTTCACTCTGCTAATTGACAATTACACTCCGCGTTTCAATATCCAAGCTTCCGTCGATCAAAACACTTGGACGTCATTTGGTGTTAACAGCTCCTTTATTAATACTTGACATATCGATTATATATGATTGCATTTCCCATTGCATCCCATTCTTATCGGGTCAATAACTAAACTACGACCTCATAAAATGCTGAGCACTCAGCTTGCATTTGGGTCATAACCAAAGTCGCAATTGACCAAAGATGGCAAGAATCCAACGGCAGTAAATGGGGAATAATCGAAAATCGGACAACTTTTATATTACGTTAGCACAAAACAGAAACAAAAAAGACTATCAGATCTCCTCTAACTTCTTACACTTGTCGGCCTCTCTCTCTCCTTCTCTTCTCCCTCCTCTCGATTTTGGTCAAAACAGCTCCCCCCCCCCCCCCCCTTCCAAAAAAAAAAAAAAACATTTTTGCCAATTTGACATCCTTGATTCTTTCTACTTAATGACTCTTTAACCATAGACAGAGCCGTAAGACAGGGCCATCAACAGCACAGCCGCCTGCTCTTCCTCGCCAGCTTCTTCCTCTGCCTTTTGATGACGACACCAATGAGGACGACGATGACGCGGCCGCCAATCTCTTCTCTTCGGAGAAGAGCTAGCAACCTCTGCTTCAGCGAATCGTTGAATCGGAGATGGGCGATGGCCCCAGTTTGGCAAGGCGTTGACGACAGGGAAGGAGATCTGGGGGGCACAGTGCAGAGGTGCTCGAGAAAGAGGGATGTGAGTATAAAAGTTGAAACATGTTGGAGAAAGAAGGGTGAGGTGGGGTTGATCGGTTGGGAACCGGACTGGTCTGATTCCTAAGTTGGATTGGAATCTGCTCTTTTTAATTTTATTTTCTTGTTCTGCTTATGAGAGTCACAACAGGCGAACTCGCAATAAGACGAATATGAATCCTCTATCATCATAAAATTAGTGGATTCAGCCAACAGTAAACCAAAAATCTCATCCTAGTTGAGGCCATCAACGGATGCCGCGAACCACCCTGGGATTGTCGAGCTTTGTTGGCTGAGTGTGTAGCCTTGAAGACGCTGTTCTCCAATCTGAGAGTGCTGCACTGCCGAAGGGAAGCAAATGCCCTAGCTGACTGGGCCGCGAAGGCCCATGGCCGAGGAAACCTGCCACACAACTGGGCTTCTTCTCCCCCACAGCTTATGTTGGACTTACTCTGTATTGATGCCTTGTTTAAGGGATGTACCTTTGCTCATATATGAATGAAATGTCCGTATCTTTCGATCAAAAAAAAAAAACCAAAAATCAACAATTAAGGAAGGGGTAGAATGGTCACAAAAAAAAATTGATACTCGATTGGAGATTGAATCACAGTAAATTCCAAGTAGATTGAATCTTGTATCTTAGTGCAATTAAAGGAGACAGAATGAAGACTAAAGAGTGGAGTTCAAGCCCTAAATTCTATTTGAGGGAAACCATTTTCTGGTCCGCTTCCTTTAGCAAAATCGGATTTGGGAATTGGGAATTAGGTCGGTTTTCGTGAGAACCGTCCAAAACCTAATCTTTCTAAGGCGAATATCAAAGAGGATACAAACAAATTCTAAATTTCAGAGAACAAACGGAGAATCGATTATATATATAGTTACGCTCCCAGTGCGAGATCTGTAGTGATACTTGACTTCTACATCCCTTGAGAGCAAGATGCCAGAACCAATAGCGGCACGGATTGGCAAAATTTACAATTTCGTGGACACAAAAGTTTGCAAACAAAAGATTAAGCATAATCAGATTCTGTTTGTTTTACAGAAAATTAGTGATTTTTAATATATTTTCCTAAATCGCTTCCAATAAAAACGAACAAAAAGTTCACAAAAATATTTGGGCATAATTATTATTGAATACTTTTTATTGATTAATTATTTCAACTGATAGAAACAATTGTTCTTAAGAAAATATTTTCCAAATAATTCATTTTTATTTTCAAAAGACAAAAAGGAGCCTTAAACAACATATTTCTTGAATATGTAATTAATTAATTGAATAATGCCACTTTGCCAAGGACATGAGACGTAACACTGAAAAACAAGAACCCTAATTTGAGCCAAAAAAACACAAAACAAGACTAAGTTCGGTTCAAGCAACAAATTTGGAGAAATTAAGAACATCAACAAAAATTTTAGGTATATAATTAGTGAAAAGGCACTATAATTCGCGTCAATTGCTGAGAAATGATCGGTTAATACTGATGAGTGCTTTTCCATAATTAAGAAGTCGAGAAATTGAAAAGGACAAAAAATGAGAACACAAATGCTGCGACTGCTTGAACTGATCGTCTTCTGCATACTAGCATCATAATTTAGTTTATTGTGCAAAAAATGCTTCAAAATGTAAATCAATATCGGGTTGCAAAGTTGTATGATGATTTGAACTTTTTGAACCAGGAAACAACATAAAGATTTCATGATATCACATTGAATCACAGCTTTTATTCCTCATTCAATTATCAGAAAAGAGAGAGCTAAATAGCTTTTACATCGATTCATTTGGATCAACCTTAGCAGGTATCGCGCTCGAAGGACAAAAGCTCCAAGGACTTCTGCCCCGGCGTCTCCAATACAAGGGCCACGTAACACGGCGACACCGGCCCGGCCATTAGGAGATGCAGGAAGTACTTGGTGCCGCGATCGGCCTGAGTCTCCCCTCTTCTGATGTCCTTGAAAACCAGGTCGGTGTGATTCTTGCTGTTGAACGTGGTCACTGCAAACTTGCCGACCGCTTGGACGTGCGGATCGTGCACGTCCTTGATCGCCTCCCAGGGTCCGGCCGCCAACTTCCGGCTGACAGTGGCGACGGCCAAGAGAGGGAGGACGGTGAGGAAGATCGTTAGGAGGAGGATTTGAGGTCTCATTGTCGTTGTTTTTTCACTTGATGATGATGGTGCGTTTGTGGAATTGATGGTTGCTTACAGGCAGATTTGCTAGTTTTTTTATAAAGGCTTATTTTGTACCCAAAATGGAAAAATCATAGGATACATCCTGGATTCGCAATTTGACACCATGGCTCTTTGAAGACTAAAAATGCAAATTTGGCAACCGATTTATTTTTCTTCCATATGGCTATGATTTTAATTTTATTGCCATATTTTATAAATATGTTTGGCAAAAAGTTTGCGATCCTATGTATTTTATGATGATTGCACGAATGTTCATGAAAAAATATGGGGTGGCTAGCGACGGATTCAAGTGGGATGGCCCTGCTTTTTCAAGAAAAGTTCACAATTAAAATCCTGAGAACTATTCAAGCTGCCAGAATTTTGATTCTGTAAATTAGGAAGTAGACTATATAACTTGCGTAGCCAATTATCAAACTAGAAGGGCGTGAGCATACATATGTTGAGCAAAATTTTAAAAATTCAGGGATTAGTTGTGCTGATTTGGGAAAGACACAATTCACAACATTATTTTAGACTTTGTTTCCCAATCTGCGCGTGCTGCACTGCTGAAGGGAAGCAAACGCCCTAGCTGACTGGGCTGCCAAGGCCCATGGCCGAGGATCCCTTCCACAAAACTGGGCTTCTTCTCCTCCACAGCTTATGTTGGACTTAATTTGTACTAACGCCATAATTAAGGAATGTTCCTATGTTCCGATTTAAATGAAAAGTTCGTATCTTTCGACCCATAGAAAAATGTCGGTATGACAGTCTACGTTAGAAAAATACAGCTCATAAAGCGGCCACACAACCGAAGCCACCTAAATAAAACAGCTGAACACACTAATAGATAATAAAGATGATCTAATTTGAGCACGGCAGATCTTCATGATTAGCGATATTGAATGTAATTTCGGAAGCTAAGTCAATTTTCTCTCCATTCGTGTGTCATAAGCATAGCCGCTTGACTACTGAACCCCACATAACTCCACCCAATTAGATAATACGGAAACCTTAATCCGAAAACTCCGACTCCAATCTTGGAAGCCGAATCAATTTTCTCTCCAACCGTGTATCCTAAGGCTGCATTTGGTCGTCTGAATTTCTAAACGGGATAGGATTGGATAGGATAGTGTCACGCCCCAAGCCCCGAGACCCGTGAACAACCCGCCATGGTCATGCAAATGCGACATTCCCAGGTAGTGTCGCCGACCCCTATTTACTTTTTAATGCGCAAGCGGAACGTACTAAGAAACCCCTTACAAAAGCATACGGGATAGGACAGCAGGAACATCAACTCAAAATCAAACAACATACTTTCATATCTCATCAACACTCCAGGGCTTACATACATCAACCGAATCCATGGCCTATACACCAAAAATGGGTCAGAGTCTATGCACATCAATAGAGGGTTAGCCTACACAACAAGGATTGGCCCACCAAAAAGAAGAACGGCCCTGTAACTACTAATTGGACTCGTTCGACGATCCCACATCCTCCACGTCTGACGGCGCAGGGTCCGGAGATGATGGGTTGTCCACCCTACCATCGGGAAGGTCAGCCACACCCTCTCCTAGAAGAGCATCCATCACAACCAGGGGAATGTCAAAACTGTCAAGCGGACCAATCCTAAAACCGTTGGCCCCAAAACGGAACCAAGCCCTATACCTATGGGGCACCCTAACATCTTCAGTCTCCTGGATCCACACGGTAGCTCTGATCAGCTCATAGACCCAATGGCTCCCAGGATCAGGGGCGCTGCGCACCTGCTCGATGATCTACACTGGGAGGCCATTCTTCTCTGGGGATCCCGCCATCTACGGTCCTGTAATGTTTTTCCCCAAACCGGGATGAGACTTTGTCTCAGCAAGTTCACCCCTCCTAAACCCCTATTAGAAAGTAAATACGCCCCGAAGTAGCTTAGCCACAACATCAAGAAGACTTACCTCGGCTTAGCCCTCATCTGCAGGTTAGCACAATTTATATAATTCAACCACGTACAATTATGATAACCAACCAACCATGGCACAATCACATCATCAAAACAATTCAACCACTTGGATCGTCTCAGCGATCAATCGACTCGGCCGATTACATGTCATTCTAGCAAATCAATCATTGCTCTCAATCCCGGCCCTATTAGAAAGGTTTAACAAACAGTGGCAATCACGGCCCCACTCGGCACGACCTTTAATTAGGTGGTCCATCACGGCCTCACTGGGCACGACCTCTAATAGGTGGTCAATCACGGCCTCACTAGGCACGACCCCTCATAGGTGGTTCATCACGGCCCTATTAGGCACGACCTCTCATAGGTGGTCCATCACGGCCTCACTAGGCACGACCTCTCATAGGTGGTTCATCACGGCCCTATTAGGCACGACCTCTCATAGGTGGTTCATCACGGCCCTATTAGGCACGACTTCTCATAGGTGGTTCATCACGGCCTCACTGGGCACGACCTTTCCTAGGTGGTACATCACGACCTCACTAGGCACGACCTTTACTAGGTGGTACATCATGGCTAATCTCCCATCAATTTCCACACTTAGGGTTTTCTAAAGAATCCTCATAAATCGCAATCACACTCAATTCATCACGACCAATCATCAATTTCAAATTCTACTAGCACAGCAACGATCGGCACGAAATTCTGAGCAACTAGGGTCAAAATAAATTTTCGAGTTTTTTTTTTTAAATATTTTAATGAATTTCGGAATAATATATATTATTAAATAATCCAACAATTTCGAAGCATTTATTTAAATCATAAATAAACTCCTTTAAGTCACATCAAGGTTTATTTTAAAAATAAACATACTTAACCATTAAACTAAACACACTTTACCTTAATTAATCACCTTAATATAATCCACAACTAATTAAGCCAATCTATCCACCTAATCTCAATCAACTTAAGCTAAACATACTTAGGGCATCATTATCTCGCTAATCGCGGATTAGTGAGGTAAACTCACCGGAATCACTTTCCGACGAGTCTCCGGCGAAGAGCACGATGACGCCGACGACAAACCTACACGGATCAAGACCAAATGAGCACTAGAAGGGGACCAAAACGAGCTCGGAAGGAACTAGATCTTGCTGGTTTTTCCAGCACTAACCAAGCTTGAGAGATGGTGGAACGGCGGTTGAACGGTCGGGGAAAAAGGCGGAGAATGACCGGCGGAGGAAGCTAGGGTTCGGGAGGTAGCTTACGGCGACGGACGGCGGCGATGGAGCTTTGGCGATGACGAGCAGCAGGCGGCTTGGAGCTGCGACGGTCGGGACTCGCGACGGAGACGGAGGCAAGGCAGCTCGGCGCGAAACGGAACGGCGAGCGGTCGCGCACGGGCGAGCGGCGACGGCGAACTCCGGCGGCGAGTGACGAACGGCGACGACGTGCGGGCGACGGGGCGGATGAAGCTCGGCGGTTTCCGCTGGTCTCTCCTTCGGTTTTTCCCTCCCAATCTCTCTCCTCTCAAGCTTGAAGATGATGGAGACAAAGGGGGAAGTGACATCCCCACTTTTGGTGAGCCAATTGGCTTGTGACACTTGTCAAGCTCTCCTTGAATTTGGCCTCCACCATGACATCACCTGCTGATGTCATTCTCCACTAATTCAAATCCTCCATAACATCTTCTAATAGGTTCAATTTCCTTTTCCGCCGGGGTCCAAGTTCTTGTACATTCCATTACTTCAATTTCCATCAATTCTCTTCTAATTGAGTCCAAATTAAAGTCCACAAAAATTATCCCATGATCCTAATAAGATGTGTGACATGACCGAACTTCCGACTTCTAAATTCAATCCCAATTTTTAAGTTGAATTCAATCCGGTGCGATTTCAGCGCGCCTAATCCACCGAGTAGCTTTTGGGGAATTTTCTTGCATCCGACCCGAGGGTGATCAGTCCCCAAGTCTGACGCAGCAAAATTCCTTAATTACTTCACTCAATAGACTAGTTCCCTCGTGAGTGGCCAACTCTGAGAGGCGAACTACATGCACAGATGAATTGCCCGTCTCAATTGACTGAAAATAAAAATTGAGAAAATCGGGATGTCACAACTCTTCCCCTCTTATTAAAATTTCGTCCTCGAAATTTAAACCATTACACATTTTGCTCAAAAAGGTAAGGGTACAATTCTCTCATCGAATCTTCGGTCTCCCATGTTGCTCCTTCAGTGCCGTGGTGTTGCCAGACCACTTTGACCAATAGAATAGTCTTGGTGCGTAAAACTTGTTCCTTGCGATCCACTATCTGAACCGGGCTTTCAACGTATGACACTTTGTCATCCACGTCTAATTCTTCGAAATTTAGAACGTGTGCCAGATCAGGTTCATACTTCCTTAACATCGACACGTGAAAGACGTCATGCACTTGTGCCAACCTCGGCGGTAGTGCGAGACGATACGCCAGAGTCCCTATTCTTTCCAAAATCTCAAATGGACCTACGTACCTCAGACTCAGCTTCCCCTTTTTGCCAAAGCGGGAAGTACCTCTCATAGGTGACACCTTCATAAATACGTGCTCACCAACTTGGAACTCCAATGGCCTTCGACGCTTATCGGCATAACTCTTCTGTCGGCTCTGAGCAATTTTCAATCTATTTCTGATAACTGCAACTGCCTCTACCGACTGCTGAACCAACTCTGGACCGGTGATCTTTCTCTCTCCGACCTCATCCCAACACACTGGCGTTCTACACGCTCTGCCATACAATGCTTCAAAAGGAGCCATTTGAATACTCTGCTGATAACTGTTGTTGTAAGCAAATTCGACCAGGTGAAGCTGTTCCTCCCAGCTTCCCTTGAAGTCCAAGACGCAAGCTCGCAGCATGTCCTCGAGAGTCTGAATTGTCCTCTCAGACTGGCCATCAGTCTGTGGGTGATAGGCCGTACTGTACTGCAGCTTCGTTCCTAAAGCAGATTGCAAGCTCTTCTAAAAAGCGGCAGTGAACCTCGGGTCTCTGTCCGAAGTAATTGTAACTGGCACTCCATGTATACGAACCACTTGACGTACATATAGATCTACAAGTCTATCCAAACTCAAGTCTTTTCGAACTGCAATGAAGTGAGCCGACTTTGTTAGTTTGTCGACCACTACCCAAATCGAATCGTTCCCTCTCTGGCTCCTCGGTAGACCCGTCACGAAGTCCATCGTGATATGTTCCCATTTCCACTCTGGGATCTCAAGGGGTCGCAAAAGTCCTCCTGGTTTGCAATGCTGAGCTTTCACCTGCTGACACGTCAAACACTTGGCGACATGCTTGGTGATGTCCGCCTTCATGCCACACCACCAGAAGTGTTGACGCAGATTCTGATACATTTTGGTACTACCCGGATGAATGCTGTAACTGCTACGATGCGCTTCTGATAGAATCTCTTCCCTAAGCTCCACATCGTCAGGTACAACCAATCGTCCTTGGAACCTCAATGTTCCATCTTCAGAAATCTGAAAGTCAGCCTTTCCTTTCTCTGCATCCTCTTGCAGGATTTTCTGAACATCTGGATCCGTCTGCTGAAGCGTTCTGATTCTGACCTAGACTTCTAGTTCAATTCTAAGGGTGGCCACAAGGTTCGAAAGGTGGCCTACTTCAAACTTGAAATCTGAATCCCGGGCTCTTTCAATTAAGCCCCATTCCTTGAGTACCATCTGGGCAACTGAAGACTTCCTACTCAGTGCATCGACGACTTTATTCACCTTTCCAGGGTGATACAAAATCTCGCAGTCGTAGTCCTTCAAGAGCTCCATCCACCGACGCTGTCTCATATTCAACTCCTTCTGAGAGAATAGGTACTTGAGACTCTGATGATCAGTGAAGATCTGAAATCTTTCCCCACACAAATAATGCCTCCAAATCTTCAGGGCAAAGATGATCGCTGCTAGCTCTAAGTCATGCGTCGGGTAATTCAGCTCGTGAAGTCTCAACTGACGGGACGCATACGCAACAACCCTTCCATGCTGCATCAATATGCAACCCAACCCTTTAATTGACGCATCACTGTAGATCTCAAACCCTCCTGGACCGAATGGAATAGTAAGCACAGGTGCGGTAGTTAGCTTATGCTTAAGCTCTTGGAAACTACTCTCGCACTTATCCGTCCACACAAATTTCTCTTCCTTCTTCAAAAGTCTCGTCATTGGCGATGCTAACCTTGAAAACCCCTCCACAAACCGTCTGTAATACCCTGCTAAACCCAGAAAACTTCTAATTTCTATCACTGTCGTCGGTCTCGGCCAGTTGATCACTGCCTCAATCTTTGCGGGATCCACTGAGATTCCTTCACCAGAGATGACATGACCTAGGAAAGCCACACGAGTCAGCCAAAACTCGCACTTACTAAACTTGGCGTACAGCTTGTGATCTCTTAAGGTCTGAAGCACTATCCTCAAGTGCTTTTCATGATCCTCAGTACTCCTTGAATACACCAGGATGTCGTCGATGAAAACAATTACAAACTGATCTAAGTACTCTTTGAACACCCGATTCATCAGGTCCATGAAAGCAGCCGGGGTGTTTGTCAACCCAAACGGCATCACAGTAAACTCATAATGGCCATATCGGGTGCGAAACGCCGACTTCGGTATATCTTCCTTCTTAATTCTAAGCTGATGATACCCCGTCCTCAAGTCGATCTTAGAAAACATCGACGCTCCTTGAAGCTGATCAAACAAGTCATCGATCCTCGGCAATGGATACTTGTTCTTAATTGTCACCTGGTTGAGCTGTCGGTAATCGATGCACAAGCGTAATGAACCATCTTTCTTCTTCACAAACAATACCGGTGCTCCCCGGTGCTCCCCAAGGTGATGCACTTGGACGTATAAATCCTTTATCCAACAACTCTTGCATTTGCACCTTTAGTTCCTTAAGCTCTGACAAGGCCATTCGGTAAGGAGCTTTAGAGATCGGCTCTGTCCCAAGGGCTAATTCGATCATAAACTCTATCTCTCTCTCTAGCGGTAAACCCGGTAATTCTTGCGGAAACACATCTGGGAACTCTCGTACCACTGCGATATCTTCAATCTTTAACTCCTCTACTATCGTGTCTACGACAGTTGCTAGGTAACCTTGACAACCCTTGCCTAGCAAGCAGGTTGCCTCGAGCGATGAGATTAAGGAAACCGAGGGCCCTCCTTGACTCCCAATAAATTCGAAGCTCTTACCCCCTAACGGGTTAAACTGAATCGCCTTGCGATAACAGTTCATTTTAGCTCGATACTTGGTGAGCCAGTCCATGCCAATTATCACATCAAAATCATACATGGCCAGGACTATCAAGTCTATCCTCCCCTCTCACTCGCCAATCACTAACTTGCAACCAAGGCAACCTACCGTAGCTAACACTTTATCTTTCAACGGAGTAGATATACTAATCACAGACTCCAACAATTCAGGAATTAATTCTACCAATTTAACAAATCTTTCAGCTATAAATGAATGCGAAGCTCCAGGATCAAACAAAGCATAAGCAGGTTGGTCGTTCAGCAAGACCATACTTGTGACCATGTTAGGCGCATCCTCCGCCTGTCCTCTAGTCAGCGCATAAGTTCTTCCATGAGCTGGAGGTCGGTTCATTCCACCCGGCAGCATGATCTGCGGTGCGAATCCTCTGTTCTGGCCCAGCGGTGGCGGCGGCGGCAACTGAGGCTGTCTCATTTGTCTCCTAGGACAAACCCTAGCAATGTGACCCTGCTAGCCACACTCATAGCAAGCACCCGTCCTAGGAGGGCACGGGGCTGAGCCATGTCGCCTTCCACACAAACGACATGCTCCACTAAAGCTCGATGACGGCTTCCCCACTCCACCCTTCCTGGTGGGTGGAACATGGTACCTTCCCCCAGGCATCGGCCTCTTCCCAAACCGATTATCACCTCTGCTTGAGTTAAACCGCGACCCAGATGCGGCAGCTTTCTCATTCTGGTCCTTCTCAATCAGCTGGGCTCGCTTGTAAAGATCCTTGTACTCCTTCAGATCTAACGGAACCAAAAAGCTCCTCACCTCCGATCTAAGCCCATCTCTAAACCTTCGAATTCGGTCTACCGGCTTCTGGACTAATTCAGGGGCATACTGCGACAGTTCAGCAAACTTCGCTTCATAATGATCGACTGTCATCGTACCTTGACGAAGGCGTTGGAACTCCGCCATCTTCAACTCTTTAGCACAATCCGAAAAGTACTTCTCATTGAAGGCCTCTAGAAATGCATTCCACTCTCGAGCTACACCATCAGGGAACACTATCCCTTTATTAGTCTTCCACCATGTGGCTGCAGTCCCCCTCAACTGATAGGCCGCCAGTACGACCTTCTCTCCCTCAGTGCACAACAGCAGCTCAAAGGCATTCTCTAGTTCCTGAACCCACAGTGCTGCAGCTTCGGGATCTCTCGCTCCCGTGAACGTTGGTGGATTCAATCTCAGAAAGTGCTGTACCAACTTCTGCCTAGGCCTCCCAGCGGCCACATCTTCAAGTGGAATTTCCTCAAGTTCCTCTTCTGGCTCGGCGACCGGTGCGGCGGCAGTAGCAGCGGCGGCATTAGCGGCATTAGCGGCAACAGCAGCATTGGTGGCAGTGGCGATAGCGGCGGCTGAAGAAGCGGCCTGCTGGTCTAGTCTATCACCCATCATCTCAAGCATCTGCATGATCCCAGCAAACCTCGGATCCTTAGGGGCCACTGCATCCTCTGGAGGTGACGCTGCACCACTCGCACTAGCCTCAGCCTGCGCTCTTCCCAAGGCACCTCGGGCACCGACTCTCATCGACGGCCCACCCCGAAACACGGGGCCTACTGCTCTCTTCCTAGCAGCTCTTGGCACTCGGTCACTCATGCTACATGCTCAATATAGATGCCTATTGGCGAATTCCAATGCCATATTAGAATTTGAGTAACCTTTCAACCAAGCTAACAAACAACTAACAATCACATGCATTAGAATATGAAAAGTTCCTCCTACTAACTATCCCGTGAATGGCCCTTATCACTCCATACACAAACCATGCTCTGATACCACTTAAACGGGGTTGTCACGCCCCGAGCCCCGAGACCCGTGAACAACCCGCCATGGTCATACAAATGCGACATTCCCAGGTAGTGTCGCCGACCCCTATTTACTTTTTAATGCGCAAGCGGAACGTACTAAGAAACCCCTTACAAAAGCATACGGGATAGGACAGCAGGAACATCAACTCAAAATCAAACAACATACTTTCATATCTCATCAACACTCCAGGGCTTACATACATCAACCGAATCCAGGGCCTATACACCAAAAATGGGTCAGAGTCTATGCACATCAAAAGAGGGTTAGCCTACACAACAAGGATTGGCCCACCAAAAAGAAGAACGGCCTTGTAACTACTAATTGGACTCGTTCGACGATCCCACATCCTCCACGTCTGACGGCGCAGGGTCCGGAGATGATGGGTTGTCCACCCTACCATCGGGAAGGTCAGCCACACCCTCTCCTAGAAGAGCATCCATCACAACCAGGGGAATGTCAAAACTGTCAAGCGGACCAATCCTAAAACCGTTGGCCCCAAAACGGAACCAAGCCCTATACCTATGGGGCACCCTAACATCTTCAGTCTCCTGGATCCACACGGTAGCTCTGATCAGCTCATAGACCCAATGGCTCCCAGGATCAGGGGCGCTGCGCACCTGCTCGATGATCTGCACTGGGAGGCCATTCTTCTCTGGGGGTCCCGCCATCTACGGTCCTGTAATGTTTTTCCCCAAACCGGGATGAGACTTTGTCTCAACAAGTTCACCCCTCCTAAACCCCTATTAGAAAGTAAATACGCCCCGAAGTAGCTTAGCCACAACATCAAGAAGACTTACCTCGGCTTAGCCCTCATCTGCAGGTTAGCACAATTTATATAATTCAACCACGTACAATTATGATAACCAACCAACCATGGCACAATCACATCATCAAAACAATTCAACCACTTGGATCGTCTCAGCGATCAATCGACTCGGCCGATTACATGTCATTCTAGCAAATCAATCATTGCTCTCAATCCCGGCCCTATTAGAAAGGTTTAACAAACAGTGGCAATCACGGCCCCACTCGGCACGACCTTTAATTAGGTGGTCCATCACGGCCTCACTGGGCACGACCTCTAATAGGTGGTCAATCACGGCCTCACTAGGCACGACCCCTCATAGGTGGTTCATCACGGCCCTATTAGGCACGACCTCTCATAGGTGGTCCATCACGGCCTCACTAGGCACGACCTCTCATAGGTGGTTCATCACGGCCCTATTAGGCACGACCTCTCATAGGTGGTTCATCACGGCCCTATTAGGCACGACTTCTCATAGGTGGTTCATCACGGCCTCACTGGGCACGACCTTTCCTAGGTGGTACATCACGACCTCACTAGGCACGACCTTTACTAGGTGGTACATCATGGCTAATCTCCCATCAATTTCCACACTTAGGGTTTTCTAAAGAATCCTCATAAATCGCAATCACACTCAATTCATCACGACCAATCATCAATTTCAAATTCTACTAGCACAGCAACGATCGGCACGAAATTCTGAGCAACTAGGGTCAAAATAAATTTTCGAGTTTTTTTTTTTAAATATTTTAATGAATTTCGGAATAAGATATATTATTAAATAATCCAACAATTTCGAAGCATTTATTTAAATCATAAGTAAACTCCTTTAAGTCACATCAAGGTTTATTTTAAAAATAAACATACTTAACCATTAAACTAAACACACTTTACCTTAATTAATCACCTTAATATAATCCACAACTAATTAAGCCAATCTATCCACCTAATCTCAATCAACTTAAGCTAAACATACTTAGGGCATCATTATCTCGCTAATCGCGGATTAGTGAGGTAAACTCACCGGAATCACTTTCCGACGAGTCTCCGGCGAAGAGCACGATGACGCCGACGACAAACCTACACGGATCAAGACCAAATGAGCACTAGAAGGGGACCAAAACGAGCTCGGAAGGAACTAGATCTTGCTGGTTTTTCCAGCACTAACCAAGCTTGAGAGATGGTGGAACGGCGGTTGAACGGTCGGGGAAAAAGGCGGAGAATGACCGGCGGAGGAAGCTAGGGTTCGGGAGGTAGCTTACGGCGACGGACGGCGGCGATGGAGCTTTGGCGATGACGAGCAGCAGGCGGCTTGGAGCTGCGACGGTCGGGACTCGCGACGGAGACGGAGGCAAGGCAGCTCGGCGCGAAACGGAACGGCGAGCGGTCGCGCACGGGCGAGCGGCGACGGCGAACTCCGGCGGCGAGTGACGAATGGCGACGACGTGCGGGCGACAGGGCGGACGAAGCTCGGCGGTTTCCGCTGGTCTCTCCTTCGGTTTTTCCCTCCCAATCTCTCTCCTCTCAAGCTTGAAGATGATGGAGACAAAGGGGGAAGTGACATCCCCACTTTTGGTGAGCCAATTGGCTTGTGACACTTGTCAAGCTCTCCTTGAATTTGGCCTCCACCATGACATCACCTGCTGATGTCATTCTCCACTAATTCAAATCCTCCATAACATCTTCTAATAGGTTCAATTTCCTTTTCCGCCGGGGTCCAAGTTCTTGTACATTTTATTACTTCAATTTCCATCAATTCTCTTCTAATTGAGTCCAAATTAAAGTCCACAAAAATTATCCCATGATCCTAATAAGATGTGTGACATGACCGAACTTCCGACTTCTAAATTCAATCCCAATTTTTACGGTTGAATTCAATCCGGTGCGATTTCAGTGCGCCTAATCCACCGAGTAGCTTTTGGGGAATTTTCTTGCATCCGACCCGAGGGTGATCAGTCCCCAAGTCTGACGCGGCAAAATTCCTTAATTACTTCACTCAATAGACTAGTTCCCTCGTGAGTGGCCAACTCTGAGAGGCGAACTACATGCACAGATGAATTGCCCGTCTCAATTGACTGAAAATAAAAATTGAGAAAATCGGGATGTCACAGATAGGATAAGAAATCCATTGATTTCTTCATATCCCATCAATTGTTTGGTGAACTACGGATTTAAAGTCGGATATCCTCATATCTTATCCAATCTATCATTTGGTGAACTACAGATTTAAATTTGAATATTTTAAAAACAATAACATTAGGCAAGTACAAATTTGCAGGTTTAATATTCACAAAATCATCCAAAACAATATATCTTTTTTAAATTAACAAATTTTAATCGAATTTCATGATTACGCATCGTAATAATATTTTTCGTTCCTTTGAAATAATCTTTTGGATACCCCATCTACATCAAACGTTTTTAGAATAACCTCAATTTCAATATATTCTTTACCCAAAAAATAATTAACTTTACCCAATATATATATATATATATATATATATATTCACTTCGAAACATGAATTCTTTTTCTCTCTTACAAGTTTTTCATTTGTTTCCATTTTGTTACAGGTCCAATACCAAATCAAACAAATGCCCAATTAGAACAAAGCATAAAGTCTAAAGTTCATTCGTTTTTTTTTTTTTTCCGGCTGTCACGAGGATGCAATGACAGTTAATCACGTTGACGAACGATCTCTGAATAATTTGCATTTATAAAGTACATTACATTTGTTGAGTATTGGCCAGCTACATTTTGACCAAAGTAAACTCATGTTCACGTCCATATAAAGCAGTAGATGCGAACTATCTTGACTTAAGGCTTCTTTTAAGTTCATGGCTAGGTTTTTTGCCAAAGAGACAGAGAAACTATTTATGAAAATAAAAGATAGAGGCAAAGAAACATGGTAGAAAATTTAATGATGGAAGATAACGTGGCTAAAATTTAATGATAGAGACAACATAGTACTTCAACTTTAAAATGATAAAGTCATAATTCAAACATTATATAGGAAATATATGTCTCAATAATGACAAATCAGCACCATATTACACATGTCTAATAAAATGGAAACAAAAAAAAAAACATCTTATAACGCAAGTCTTGCAACAATGGAAAACAAATGTTTTTTTTTTTAAAATAATATAAAATCATACAACTCCTCCATGTCCTCAACTTGCATTCCACTCATTAAACATTTGTACTGCCAAATTTTGCCTCCATGTTGCCCAATGATCCGACGGCACGACAACATCAATTGTTTCCACATCTTCAATAGTTGTAGCAACTTCATCTAATTGTGCCTCAATTGGATCAATAGTCATTTCTCTTCTTATCAAGTTGTGCAGAAGGCAACAAGCTATGATTATTCGACCTTGCATTCTAATTGGATAAAAAGATGGACTCCTAAGAATAGCCCACCGTAACTTAAGTAGATCGAAGCATCTTTCTATGACATTTCTAGCTTGAGAATGCTTCAAGTTGAAGTACACCTCGGGTGAATTTGGTGTATGACCTTCTGTCCACTCAGATAGATGGTATCGAGTACCTCTATTAGGAGCAAGAAAGCCCTCCCCATTTGTGTATCCAGCATCTACAAGATAATAATTACCTAATAACAAATGATGATATTATTAATTGTCTTAGAACCTTTAAAACCTACAATACATAGAATGCAATATATTAATAATGGCTTATCTTACCAACGGAGATCTTTAAACCATTAGGTTTAACTATAGCATCTCAAAGCATTCTAGAATCCGCTGCTGAGCCTTCCCATCCAGGTAAAACATAAATGAATCTCATGTCACGTGAGCAAACTCCTAATACATTGGACGCAATCTCACCCTTTCTATTTCTGTACCTCGGTTTATCAACCTTTGGAACACGTACCCTTATATATGTGCCATCTAATGCTCCTAAGCAACCCTAGAAACATAAAATTAATAAAATAACATTCTCTTTAAAGTATTAAATTAGTCCATGAAATAGCATAACAAACATACCTTAAACCACTTCCATCTCTCATCAACACATTCCTTTGGAACGGGTTCAGGTGAGACAAGAAGCACACTATGCATTCTTATCACCGCATTTAAAACTAAGTTAAAATACGTACTTATTGTCTCCCCATACCTCATAAATCTAAACTTGATGACTCGATTTTTCACGTGATGGGCAAGTATATGTAGAAACATGGCCATTTGTTCTTCTATAGTTACAAGTCCATCTTCTTTTAACCCACCAATTGTACGTGCCAACTCGCATAGTAGAGTAAATGTACGTCTATCCATCCTAGGTTGTTCCACACAATTCAAGTCATTGCTCTTAATGAGGCGGTCAAGGTGATCTAAACGAGCTTGGATTCTAATAAATGTCCGATCCTTCAATATATGCTTGCGGTAGTGCCTTTCAGCAGCAATGGACACTACTAGCATATACATCATACACAAAAGCAACATTTGGAGGCTCATCTCCTCTAATATAAGAATGGTGAAAATTTCCTCTCTATCGCTGTGATCCATTTCTAATGAGAAAAAAAAATAACAGTAGACAAGTACAAATTAATAGGTTAGATAATAGAAAAAATATATAAAATAATATCTTTTTTCAAATCAGCAAATTTCAAGGAGGTTCTCCTTCCTCCTTGCACTAAGGAGAAAATCCTTGATCTTGTGGATTTGCTTCGGTTGTTTTTCAAAGCCAAACTTTCAAGCATGCCTAGTGAACATTTGAGTATATAATTCGTGCATTCTCACTACTCCCAAATCAATCCCATAGCAATTGTTTCATGGTATACTAGATAGAGACTTCGAGCATTGAAATATGCTAGACTAGGTTTTTGATCTATTAAGAAATATTCTAAGCTTCTTATGTTTTGGGTATTTGCCCCTTTCTTGACTAGATTTCCCCTGATTAAGTTAATGGTATCATGAAAACAATCTCTAGAATGAAGACAAGTGTGATGTTCTCAGTTTACTAGGTGCTGCACAAGCTATTTCACAGCTAAGAATCTATTAACCTGCGACATGTGCATATTGTTATTTGCAGATTTTGCATTAGACATCACTTCCCTAAAATTTATGAAGTAAAAATTGAGAGCACACACACGAAAAATATCCTAGTGCAGTGAGATTTTTTGTATATCTTTACATGGTTGGTGTCTACATTTCTTTGGAAAAAGCTTTTAGGTTCTTCTACAACACACGACATTTTCATCGTCATCAACAATGAATCAACATTTGGCAAGCCTCTTATCTAACTTATTCGGTTTCCTAAAGCTAATATGGGAAGCTCGTAACACTTGCCAATTGGTCATTTGATTGAGTAAAATGGGCACATCTTGCTTTAGAAGCACCTAAAACTCTCTCGTGTGCGATCGTCGTGGGAAAGACATTGGGGGAGGGAGGGGGGGTTGGAGAAGGGAGAGAAAAACCACGGCAAGACACGAACAATTGCGAATCTTTTGAGTCAGCCACCATAGGAACATTGTCGATTCTCCATAATTATTTAATTATCTCAGAGAGAGAGAGAGAGAGATGTAGTAGCCTTGGAAATCTGGGTATTGAAGAACAAAACCAAGAACGAACAATTCAAGTTGAAGATATCAAATATTTTGCACAAAAATAGAAAGGCCTTTATAAATCTACAGATTCAAAACTACCAAGAAGACGATCTCCAATCAACCAGCAAAAACACCAAGAACTACAATTCTGACCTACGTAAGCTGAAACAGAGATGAAACAGGAAAACAATCCACAACTACTTTAGAAATCAACGTTAGAGAGAGAGAGAGAGAGAGAGAGAGAGAGAGAGAGAGAGAGAGAGAGAGAGAGAATGATTATTTACCTTTGAAAATTCGTCGCTTTCGTAGAATTTCGATGAGAATTGGAGAGCTATTGAGACGAAGGCTTCAACGTCAATACTTTGGAAACAGAGAGTCGAGTGAATGACATAGAAAGAAAAAAAAAAGCCTAGGGTTTTATGTTTCGGATAAAAGAAATCCTAAAGAAATCCTATCCGACCTTATCCCACCCCCTCGGATTTTTTATCCGGTTTATATCCCTTCTATATCCGACCTTATCCTATCCTATACAGCTATCAAACACGGGATATGATCAAACATATTATATCCTAGTTTTGATCCGGTCGACCAAACGCAGTCTAAGTGTCTACACCAGGCTTTCAAACCCTACATAACTCCATCCGATTAGGCATCCATAAATCTTAATCTTAGAAAATTCCATCTCCCCATCGCAACGAAAAACCGACAAAAGAGAAACTAGATCCTCAATTAGGACAAGCACAACTACCATACGTGGTAAAATATCACCCATTTTTTCAATAAACAAGCAGGAAATTAAAAGTGAATTTTGGGTGCATACGATAAATCGAGGAATATATTTGTTACATTCATGAAAGTGCAGCCTCCTCCACCGAAATCACATTCCGTTTATTTCACAAAAAATAAGTGATTTTGAATATATTTTCCTAAATCACTTAAAATATAAACAAAGTTCGCGAAAATATTTAGACATGAATTATTATTGTTAATGGAAACACTTTTTATTGATTAATTATTTCAACTTATAGAAATGATTGTTCTTAAGAAAATATTTCCAAATAATTCATTTTATTTTCCAAGGGAAAAAAAAGGAGCCTTAAAGAACATATTTCTCGAATACGTAATTAATTAATTGAATAATGCCATTTTGCCAAGGACATTAGACGTGACACTGAAAAAGAAGAACCCTAATTTGAGCCAAAAAACGCAAAACAAGACTAACTAAGTTCGGTTGATGCAACAAATTTGGAGAAATTAAGAACATCCACTAAAATTTTGGGTATATAATTAGTGAAAAGGCACTATAATTGGTGTCATTTGCTGAGAAATGATCGGTTAATACCGATGAGTGCTTCTCCATAATTAAGAAGTCGAGAAATTGAAAAGGACAAAAAATGAGAACACAAATGCTGCGATTGCTTGAACTGATCGTCTTCTGCATACTAGCATCATAGTTTAGTCTATTGTGCAGTAGATCCTTCAAAATGTAAATCAATATTTGGTTGCGAAGTTGTATGATGATTTGAACTTTTTGAGATAATCGAAATTGAGATAAGATTTTTTGAACCGGGAAACAACATAAAGATTCCATGATATCACATCAAATCACAACTTTTATTCATCATTCAATTATTAAAAAAGAGAGAGCTAAATAGCCTTTAGCAGGTATCGCCCTCGAAGGACAAAAGCTCCAATGACTTCTGCCTCGGCGTCTCCAATACAAGGGCCACGTAACACGGCGACTCCGGCTTGGCCACTAGGAGACGCAGGTAGTACTTGGTGCCGCGATCGGCCTGAGTATCCCCTTCTCTGATGTCCTTGAAAACCAGGTCGGTGTGATTCTTGCTGTTGAACGCGGTCACTGCAAACTTGCCGACCGCTTGGACGTGCGGATCGTGGACGTCCTTGATCGGCTCCCAGGGTTTGGCCATCAACTTCCGGCTGACACCGGCGGAGGCCAAGAGAGGGAGGACGGTGAGGAAGATCGTTAGGAGGAGGATTTGAGGTCTCATTGTCGTTGTTTTTTCACTTGATGATGATGGTGCGTTTGTAGAATTGATGGTTGCTTACAAGCAGATTTGCAGGTTTTTATAAAGGCTTATTTTGTGCCCAAGATGGAAAAATCATAGGATGCATCCTGGATTCGCAATTTGACACCATGGCTCTTTGCAGACTGAAAATGCAAATTTGGCAACCAAATTAATTTTTTTCCATATTTGCTATGGTTTTAATTTTATTGCCCTATTTTATAAATATGTTTGGCCAAATGTTTGCGATCCTCTATATTTTATGATGATTGCACGAATGTTCATGAAAAAATATTGGGTGGCTAGCGACGGATTCAAGCGGTATAGCCTTGCTTTTTCAAGAAAAGTATTTTTTTTTTTTTGGTACGGTACATTTTCAAGAAAAGTTCACAATTAAAATCCTGAGAAGTATTCAGATTGCCAGAATTTTGACTGTCTGTATATTAGGAAGTAGACTATATAACTTGCGTAGCCAATTATCAAACTAGAAGGGCGTGATCATATATATGTTGAGCAAAATTTTAAAAATTCAGGGATTAGTTGTGCTGATTTGGGAAAGACGACAATTCACATCATTATTTGAGCCTAATAAATGTCGGTATGACAGTCTACATTAGAAAAATGTAACACGTAAAGCGGCCACACAAGCGAAGTTGCCTAAATAAAACAATTGAACACACTGATAGATAATAGAGATGATCTAATTTAATCGACGAGGAGATCGATTGTCACCAAACTCCAAATTAAAATCAATTATGAGATTAGCACTCCATAATGGCAAACTTCCAAGTTCTGATTCAGTGTGATATTCACATGTTAATTATTTATCTAATTAAATCTAGTGTTTTTTTTTTTTTTTAATGATGGGAAGGAGACGGGATCGCATGTTCATATGGACCGGGTGAAATGGATATGCTTTACGATATTCAAACCGCAAGAAATATTCTATAGAGCGACGATTTCATGTAGATGACCTCACTACGGGGACCGTGCGTATTCCTTTGCCGCATCAACCTTTGGCTCTTTTTTTTTTCTTTTTTTTCTTTTTTTGAGAAAATAAAACAAAAACAACCTTTGACTTTTAATCTAATTGAGATGTCACTATTTTTTTTTCCCTGGTTCCACGCACGTAAGTAATTATCCGAAAACAACCAAAGTCTTTTCGCCTCTTAAAATTAACAAAATGAAAAAAAAAATATCCATTATATATGATACCTTTTTAATTATATTGAAATATTCTGAAAAAATTATGATGGTAGTCTAAAAACTCTCTCTTTACGAAAGCTCATGAAAGTCCGGCCCGAGAAAATATTAGGTGCGCCCGGCGCTCCACGTCACCGTGCGCCCCGCCCAATCAGGATACAACACGCAGTCATTAATGAAGAGAGAGAAGGATGCCGCAAAAATTTGGCTAAAAGAAAAAGCGGGACCCGGCTCATGTGGCGACACGTGTCGCATCCTGATTGGGCAGGGCGCACGGTGACGTGGAGCGCCGGGCGCACCTAATATTTTCTCGGCCGGCCTCCTTCCTCCCTCTTTTTATAGTCTAAAAACTCTCTCTCTCTCTGTCTCCCTCCATTGATAACTCTGCTGGTTGCATAGCATGAGAATAGAGCCGACTCTCTCTCATTCTCTCTCTTTCTTTCTCTCTCTTCACACTCACCAAATCGCTTCTCTCTTTATCGCCGCCGTCGCCGTCGCCGTCGCCGTCGCCGATCGCCGTCTTTCTCTCTGCTCCCTGCCGCGCTCGCTGGGCCGTCCGGTGCGTTTCTTGGGGTTTTTGTTGTCTAGCTGCTGCCCGGCGGCGTCCCCCGATCAGTGGAATTCCAGGGTTTTAGAGTCCCCCGGCGATCTCCGCCGCCCGCGCCCCGCCTCCTTGAGCTCCCTCCCCCGCCCCGGCGACGTGAGCTCCTCCCCCGCGAACGACGGCCACCGCCGCCGCGAATTCCGACGATACCGTCAGGATGGCCTTCGCCTCGCGGCTCCAGTTCTTCGTGAGGACCGATGGCAAGACCTTGGTCTTCCGGGCGAATTCCAGCGATACCGTGCGGTCGGTGCACGAGCGGATTCACCTGATCACTAAAATTCCCGTCGTTGAACAGAGGCTGATTTATAGAGGGAAGCAACTGCAGTGCGATAAATCTTTGGCCGAGTGTGCTATCCAAAATGATGCCTGCCTGCATTTGGTTGGCCGAATGCGGAGCACGGGGCACTCAAAGGCTTGGCGAATCATCGATGACATTATTTCGCTTGTTCGCCGCCTTTGTGAAGGTGAAACAGTGCCCTATGCTCTTAAAACTATTAGAACTAAGATATCGGAGTACCTGTCGATGACTCCTAAGGATGATGATGATCCAGCTACTGGGCATCTTCAGCTATTTATGTCATTTTCTGTGCCTGCGGCGCTTGTTATGCTCTACATGTCGCCAATTAGGGATAACAAGGAGCATGCCGAGGAGTCAATTAGGCATTTCCTAGAATCATGTATAACTGAGTTGCCAAAGTCTTTGCGATCGCGCTGTGCACCAATAGTGCTGGAGTTTTGTAACCTGCTCAGGAGAATAGCTTCTGATGACCCATTGTACTTGTCTTGCCGGAGTAGTTTTGGGTCGATGATGAAGGTTATTAAGGTTCGATGGGTATCGAAACATACCGAAAGTGTAAAGAGAGCGATATCTATAAAAGAGATATTCCCTTTTGTTAAAGAGCTGGCAGATAAGTTGTCCAAAGATTTGGAATTGTCCCTTCATACTATAGCAAGTTTGGGGACTTGGAGCGATGTCCATGACTTCAAGATGTTCTTGCGCCCTTTGCGAACTGTAATGTCTGGATACAAGGGTTTCAAGCATCCATTCTCTTTGCCTATGGAAAATGAACATCGCCATGTTCTGTTGTGTAAGGAGGAGGTTGAATTGCTTTATCAAGTCTTTGAGGACATGCTAAAGAAGATGGGTGAGTGTCTTTTCAGAATGGAGCAGTGGTTATCTGCAAACGTAAGTGGGGAAATTGATATTGCATGTCCAGCGTGGCCTCAATATCTTACTATTTTGAAAGAACTGAATGGCATTTCTAAACTTTATTTGGGTTCTGAGGAAGAATTTTGGACAATTTTGAGCATGAGGAAGCGTGCGTTGTGTATGCTTGTTGTCCGTTATGCAAAGCGAAGTGCTGATCACAAATGGCTTCTTGAGCACAAAGATATTATGGATTTTGAGTCTAGGAGGCACTTAGTGATGATGATGTTCCCTGAAGTGAAAAGGGACTTTCAGGAACAACATGAGATGCTGATTGACAGGTCTCAGTTATTGTCAGAATCATTTGACTACATAGCTAATGCAAAAGCTGAATCTTTGCATGGGGGTATACTTATGGAATTTAAAAATGAGGAAGCAACTGGTCCTGGTGTCTTGCGCGAGTGGTTTGTTCTGGTTTGCCAAGCTATTTTCAATCAACAAAATCCTCTTTTTGTAGCATGTCCCAATGATCGCAGAAGGTTCTACCCAAATCCAGGTAATATTGCATGGCGATGTGTGTGATTTTGTTTAAGAATGCTGGTTGTTGTCCTTAGGTTTTGTGAAACCAAAAAAAGTGGATGATGGAGTGCTTATCATTTCAGTATATTGAATGGAGTTTGACATATAATTAGCACTTATGGCTCTAGTATGTAGAGTGAATATGAGTGGGTTGGTAGCTTTAACATTCCTGTTTGGTTTCCGCCAAAATGGAATCAGAACCAAGAGTTTTGGATAGAAAAGTTGAACAAACAGTACAAAGTATAGATGAACTGCCCAAATACCCAGTCAGTTAGGTTCAATACATAGGTTTAACCCATTTTCTTTCCCTTCCTACTATTGCTCGTTTGATATTTCTGTCTCTTGTTTTTCTTATTTCTTCTGCAACTGCCAGCGTGCTCTCGTGTGAAGAGAGAGAGATAGAGAGAGAGGTTGTGTCACTGGATGAGTACTAACTATAAATGAGCTATGGTGGCTAATATTTTAAAGATGATGATAGATGAGTTTGAAAGTCTTTTCTTGTAGGAAGAAGAGAAAGGCTAAACCTTTAATCTGAAGGTGATGGTAGATCACGATATTGGGACTTTTGAGGAATGGGAAGTCGGGGGCAATCCTGCCAAGTAGATAATGAGTAAAATTTTAGAGACTACTTTGCTAAAGGACAAATGGTAAAGATAGTTAAAAAAAGTCAAACCAAATCGGTCAATCAGTCAAGTTTTGATCTTCGTTTATTTAACACTTTTTGACCTGAAACCAATCTGTTGGACTGGATCAAATGAATTTGGTATGAATAAGGCCATGGTTTAACTAAAAAAAAATTATTTGGTTTTGGAAGTATGGGTTTTTAGGCAACCTGGTTATTTGGCATGTTGAACCCCTTCTCTTTGCAGACCACACAGTTATTCTTTGTGACAAAGATAGTCTCGGAGAACTAGATACACAGTGGAGTAAAATGTCATAGTATGGATCATATGGCTGCATGTTGTCAATTAAGGCTTAATAGTTGGTTTTATTGCTGTACAAAGATAAAGATTGATTGAAGTAATTGGGGGGTTGTGTCAGCTGGAAAGTTGACCTTACAAACGCAAGATTGGTCCAGGGGATAGAGTTGAGTTTTGCTATTATTTTTGCCTATTAGGAATTCAGGGTTGTTTACTTGGAATTCATTCGGTTCAATGACCTTGAAGTCTTAATAAAATTGCATGCTAGATTTAGAGTATTTAATTCTCATACAAGTAAGAGGAAAATGCAAAGCCCCTTCAACTTTTAGGCTGTACATGTTTGCCCCTTAACTTTCAACCGCAACATATTACTCTCCTAAATTTCATTTTGTGACAGCCGTTAATCCTCCATTATGATTTCAGTTAACATGTGCAATGCACATGACTTTTTAGGAGTGAATGTATTTTCATCTCATTTTTTCTTACGTAAATCTCTCTTTTACCCTTGTTCTTGTAGTTTGTTATTCTTCATGCCTACATGGAGCTATGGATACATAAAAAGTTTCTTGGGGGATTGCTGGGCTGTTGATAGTTATTTAAAAAAAAAAAAACTTTTGAGATCTACTTGTGTGGTCACCTTGCCCTTCTGTTAGTTCAGTTCTGTTACCTTTGTTTTAAATGTCTTATCAGTATTGACAATCAACACTAGAGTGTTTTGGAATTTGAACATTTAAATTGATTTATTTCGTCTTGTCCTCTGTCTCTACATATAAGTCCTCTATTTGACATTGGTCATGATGATTACCTGAGTTCTGTTGTTTTACTGGTATGCAGCCTCTACGGTGGAACCCCTGCACCTCAAGTATTTCAACTTCTCTGGTCGAATGGTAGGCTTAGCTCTGATGCATAAAGTACAAGTAGGGATTGTTTTGGATCGGGTATTTTTCTTGCAATTGGGTGGATATTCTATTTCTCTGGAAGACATAAGAGATGCAGATCCTGACATGTATAATAACTGCAAGTGGATTCTGGAAAGGGATCCTGAATATATTGATTCTGATGCTTTAGGACTAACATTCGTCAGAGAAGTTGAGGAGTTGGGATTGAGGCGAGTTGTGGAACTCTGTGATGGTGGGAAGGGCATGGTGGTGAATAGCAAGAATAGGAATGATTATGTTGATCTTCTTATAAAACATAAGTTTGTTACCTCAATCTCTCAACAGGTATCGCGTTTTGCACAAGGTTT
Organism: Eucalyptus urophylla; assembly: GCA_026873135.1. Lineage (NCBI taxonomy): Eukaryota > Viridiplantae > Streptophyta > Magnoliopsida > Myrtales > Myrtaceae > Eucalyptus > Eucalyptus urophylla. The sequence goes on along the minus strand of CM049469.1, from coordinate 15,962,468 downwards.
TGGTGATATGCTTAGCGACTTGAGGTTGCAGAAGTTCTTTTTTCAAAGTTTAGAGCTTGAAGATATTGATCAAATGCTACATGGGAGTGGGAATGATATTTCTCTTGAAGATTGGAAGGCACATACAGAGTACAATGGTTACAAATCTAATGATTCTCAGATAGACTGGTTTTGGAAGGTATGTGCCCGTGTTTGTGGATTTTATTATTTAATTTGTTACCTTTTGAGTCAATAATCTCTCTCTGCATATGGTAGTTTGTTTGAATGTTATCTGGTTTGTCCTTTTATTATCTTTTCTCATAATCTTGTAGGCCTGTGGCGCCTCATATTCTGTTTTCTGTATTATGTAAAATTTTGGATCTCAAAGATGAAGCTGGACTTGGATCCTAATTAGGGAGTATATTGCCATGAGTAAATTCCTTTGGACATTACGCCTAAAGGTTATAGGCAGCACTGTTGGGTTCATTTAAGCATCGTGAGTAATTACATTATTCTATGACAGAATTCAGAAGCAAAGAATGGGTTGAATTCAGTAAATCGCATTAAATCATATTCATGACTTCTGCTGAAATCCAACTCTAAGTAGAAACAAGAAACCTTGAATTTGAGTTAAAGTAGATATAGCAAATTTACTAAAATCCTAGCATACCTCTAATTTTCATAAGGTTACTTATCTAAAATTAGCTAGCCAAAGCGGGCAATCAGCCATGCACAGTCAGAATGCTTCATCTTCTTGGGGACTTGAGTAGATATGTTTATTAGACATAATTAGCTTGTCGAATCTGTGGGTGCATCATTTCTTCCCACTGGAGATAACGTGGCCTTGAGTTATGGAAGTGGTCAATTATTAGCTTCTTTCAATTTATTCTTATTGTCATTAAATTTGCAGCTGGAACCAATAGTTGGTCAGTCTGAGCATGCTCTGGGAAAATTTGCTGAATTAGACTTCTTGTTTAAAAACCCTTGAACTTAGAATGTATCACAGAATCAATCTACTAAAATTTGCTTAGACATTCCACATGGATGCAAACCTCTCTTCTTCTGTCCAACATAATCTTGGAGGAACATTTTAACCCGTGTGATCAAGTTCTCCATACCAGAAGTACATGTTGTCCTGCTAGGTGAGAAGGTTATCACTTGCTCATGTCCTTAGTATGCTTGCTTATGAATGGTAAGTCATCCAATTCCTTGCGCAAGTGCAAGGTGCAACTTCATGGTACCTGTCTTTATCAACCAAAACTTACTAAATAAGTAAGAAGCATTCTTATGTTAGCATGGGCTCTATTTACATGGCTAGGTTTGCAGGTGTGTGCTCCTGAAAGATAATCTGTACAGATGCTTTCTTGACTATCTCAAGCATAAAAATGGTTCTCTGCGTTTCTTAGTCTGGACTCTGTGGGGAGGAAAGATTGCCCTTGCTTTAAAAGGCATTGGATTTTTAATATAAAGTACGAAAGATTGAAATTCCTAATGTCTAGGCTCTATGACTCAACCACGCAAGATGCATGGTGGAGGCTAGTTGCCATGGCAATACATTATGGACAGACTGGGATTGTTGGATGCATAATGTGTTTGTACTCTCGTATGGTTTTTTAGATTGCAGTTTTCTTTGGGTTGGACTTGTGGAAATTTTCCTCCAACAACACTCTTAGTCATGGTAATTTAGTGCTGAACTATTGTAGAAGAGTAGTGATGAGATGCAATTTTGCATCACAGGATCAAAATGTAGGTCCTGAAGATACCTCATTACTGTTGGTGAACGATCCTCTAGATATGGCTGGAGAGACCTAGTTAATTCCCTAATTGGCATAAAATTATCTTCACTAATTTTATAAATTGTAATGAAAATTCTGCATTACTTTTCTCTTCAATTTCATACTCTTGCTAAATCCAATGCAGATTGTCAGCGAAATGTCACCACAGCAGAAAAAGAATATCCTTTTCTTCTGGACGTCGGTGAAGTATCTGCCTGTCGAGGGATTTCGGGGTTTGGCGTCTCGCCTTTACATATTCAAGTCTATGGAGGACATCAGCCACCTACCATCATCCCATACATGCTTTTATCGTCTGTGCTTTCCACCTTATCCCAGCATGACCATCATGGAACAGCGCCTTTCCATCATCGCTCAAGAACATGTAGGCTGCAGCTTCGGTACTTATTGACAATTCGATTCCATCATTGGACGCTTAAAGGGCATCATAACCATCTGATCTATCATTGGACGCTTAAAGGGGGTGTTGTGGATATTTTGTCTCGTCTGTCTTCTGTCGTTGGGGTCTTTGTTGTTCCCCTCTTTTAACTGTTCATACATATGTTATAGATGCAGGGTATATATAAAGTTTGGGTGCAGGATGAAAGGGAAGCTCATCCCGTGTGGGACTTCATTTTTCTGGTAGAGATGGTCACTTTGCTTTGGCATGTAGATATACAGAAATATTGACTGCAATACATCTCTCTCTCTCTCTCTCTCTCTCTCTCTCTCTCTCTCTACCCCCCTACCCCCCCCCCCCCCCTTTCTCTCTCTTCCCCAACCCACCCACGCACCCCTGCGCACTTGTGCAAACACGCTCTATTATGGTTTGTCTGGATGTGTTAGTGGAAATGAATTCAATACTTCGATGGTGGGGACAGGGGAAGTTACAACCCTCTTCAGAAATTTTTCATCATCGATCAAATAGGTATAGGCCATCGTTGAATGTATGCAGCCAGTCATGCACCACATGGATGCATAGGGCTTTTGATCAAAGATACTTTGTTTTGAACCTTTTATGTATCATTTTGAGATACTGAGATACGAATGAAATATTTGCTTTTGACCAAAAAAAAAATATATATATAAAAAAATCGAAGGAGATTAACCTTTGTGAATTGATTTCAAGATATTTTTATTTATATTAACTATGCTATTGCTTGTATATATTCAAGAGTACCTTTTAAGATATTTTATTCAATATTTAAATTTAAATTTTAAACTAATAGGTGCAAGAAATTTGAGAATGACGAGTCAATAAACAAATGCTAATGGGTAGGATATAGGCCATGTGGCATAATTATGGCATGTGGCTTACTATGTGGGAAGCATAGAGACAAGGCAATCTTCCATATGGCGAGTACATGAGTAAATGTTCTCACTGCTCCCGGCTTTACTATATATAATTAACCTGAATTCTATTAAAATTCTCAGTATTTATTGTAATGTTAAAACTGAGTGAAAATCAGTGGAATTTATCCAAGTGTATAAAATGATTTGTTCTTTAAATTATTCTAATTTAATTTTAATACGTTATTCACTTAGTTAATAAAATTACGAGTATCAATTATGTAACAAAATATATTTCGTGTTTTGACTTAATCTCACATCAAATGGATAAATGGTATATTTAAAGATACTTTTTATATTTTTTTTCAAATTTATAATCAATGAGGTAAGTCGAAAGAAATAAATGTTGAGCCCTTAATATCAAGATTTTTTTTCTTAAATTTTCTTATTTATTGGTCGGTCCAATAAGCTTTGGGCTATCTTTAAAGATACTTTATTTTATCCATCTTAATTTTAAGCGTTAATTGTTAATAACTAGTAGATATTTGAGAATGGCAAATCAATAAACAAATGTTAATTAGTCGAATATAGGCAATGTGGCAAACTTATGCCACGTGGTAACAATGTAAACAAAGTTGACTTTTACATGGCGAGCATAGAAATAAATATTCTTCGAGTTCTGACTTTAAACGTGCACATATATGTGTGCGCACGCATGCCCTAAATCATGAAAAATCTCTAATTCTTTTATGTAATCTTAAAATTTAATACGTTTGTTTCGCGGAAAATAAATAATTTGGAAAAATATTCCTGTAAATAATTTTTTTATCGCTTGAAATCATGAGTTGATAAAATCTTTTTATTATCAATAACAATTTATATCTAAACATTTTTCATGGATGATAATTTTTTTTTTCATTTCTTCATTTTTATAAATATCAGAATTTAGGAATTGGGCATGGATTCATTGTCTAAAATATACAAAATTTGCAACCAAAAAATTAAATTGAAATAATTTTGAAAATATAATAACAAAATTTGAGATAATCATGAGCCGAATGACGCACCTGATCACCCAACCCCAAGATGCCCAAAAGGCAAATGGGCGGGTTTGGTTTAGACTCTATGGTCTACCGTAAAGAAAAGTCTTAACTCATGTCAACTTGAAATTCTGTGTAACTTTCGTATCAAGGATAAGAAAGTGCAAAACAACTATGACTCTGTCTTCTTCTTCTTCTTCTTAATGATGGCAAGAAATATTCTATAGATCAACGATCTCATGTAGATGACCTTACCATTGGATTCCCCCCATTGGCTACCCTTCCAACATGGAAGGGAGAGGTGAGGGGTTCAAATCTCCACATTCTCAGGGGGAATGGGATGAGGGTGAGGAAGTTTCAGGAGTGGGTTTCGACTCCCACGCCCTGCAAGAGGCGAGGCAAAAGTCTGAGAGCGAATGTAGAATAGGCATAGAGTAGGATTGATAAAAAAAAATAAACTTTTGACTTTTTCTTTTTGAGAAAATAAAACAAAAACAACCATTGACTTTTAATGTAATTGAGATATCACTAATTTTTTTTTTCCCGGTTCCACTTACGTAAGTAATTATCCGAAAACAACCTAAGTCTTTTCACCTCTTGAAATTAACAAAATGAAAAGAAAAATTATCCATTATATATGATACCCTTTTAATTATATTGAAATTTTCTAAAAAGATTATGATGATTGGATATCAAAAGATTAATAGAGCATCACGATTTTAAAAAAAGTTTCATACAAACATATGCGATCTAAAAACCGTAACATGATAATTACCCTCGTTTATGGTGACGCGAGTGCATATGTAGGAAAATTACTTACCTTAATTTTGAGAACAACAAATTGTTAAGATCATCGAGATGGAATGCAACTTGTTTATCTTCTCCTTTCGTGTAGTATAAGTGAAGCTGCTTTACCTTTTAGCCGGACATAAAGGTCGCCTAATTAGGCAAGTGCGAAATTCATTTGAAATTCACCTTTGATCATAACGAAAAAAACCAAAAAATGGATCCCACAATTTGAAAAGAAGTTTACCTAGTGGTACCGATTCATGCTTATTGAAATCCGTAATAATTTCAAACGGTTCAAAAATCATAACATAATAATTACCCTCATTTATGGTGACACAAGTTTATATGATTAGGAAATTACTTAATTTAAATTTCGAGCACGGTAGATCTTCATGATTAGCAATATCGAATGTACTTTTGGAAGCTAAGTCAATTTTCTCTCCAAACGTGCATCATAAGCATAGCTGCTTGACTACTAAACCCCACATAACTCCGCCCAATTAGGTATACAAAAACCTTAATTCGAAAACTCCGACACCAATCTTGGAAGCCGAAGCAAATTTCTCTCCAACCATGTATTCTAAGCGTCACCACCAGCCCTTCAAACCCTATATAACTTTGTCCGATTAGGCATTCAAAAACCTTAATCTTAAAAAACTCCAGCTCCTGATCTCAACGAAAAACCGACAAAAAAGAAACTAGATCCTCAATTAGGACAAGCACAACTACCATACGTGGTAAAATATCATCCATTTTTTTCAATAAACAAGCAGGAAATTAAAAGTGAATTTTGGGTGCATACGATTAATCGAGGAATATATTTGTTACAATTTGTTACCGCGGGGGGGGGGGGGGGTGGTGGTGGTGGAAGGGGGAGGCTCATGAAAAGTTCGTGCGGCCTCCTCCACCGGAACCCTCTCCCCTCCTTCCTTCCCTATGTAGCACTGACACGGACACGTGACACGCGACACGACACAACACGACACGCCGACACATTATTTCTTAAAAATAGAGAATTTCGACACGTTCCGATACGTTATATATTAAATATATAAATACATAAAAATAGCCTAGAATTGATTTACACGAAAAATATTAAATAATATCATTCATTATTTTAATTTGTTACAATAATACATAAAACTTAGAGGAAAAAAACATTGTTTAAAGAAAAATGCTGAAATGATATTTTTATATTTATTTATTTATCATATATAGCATTTTTTATTACTTCTTTCATAGTAAAAGACTTTTAAAAAAACTAAAACAATTATAAAAAAACAAAACTGAAAAAAAAAATTAACTCTGTGCGTGTATATTTATAGCAATTTTATTACTTCTTTTATTACTTCTTTTTTGTATATTTATATTTTGACCACTCAAGTATTAGAAATTTTTAGAATTAACCCCGTGCGTGTCGGAATCACGTGTCGGAATTCTGGACTCGCATGTCGGAGAGAGTTGACCACGTGTCGGATTTTTCGACACTCGTTGACTGCGTGTCGGAGCGTGTTGGGACGTGTCGGAGCGTGTCGGACACGTGTCGGAGTGTCGGGCACGACTCGAAGGCTTCCGGAGAGTGTCCGTGCTACATAGTTCCTTCCTTCCCCTTTTTATTAATAAATTTTTCTTCTTCTTGTCTTTGATTTCCTCTTAGCGTAAAAAAAACTCTCTCTCTCTCTCTCTCTGCTTCCATTGATGAACTCTGCTGCTTGCACACAGCCGACACTCTCTTTCTTTCTCTCTCTATCGCCGCCGCCGCCGCCGCCGCCGCAGTCGCCGATCGCCGATCGCCGATCACCGTCTTTTCTCTCTGCTCCCGGCCGCGATAGCTGGGCCGTCCGGTGCGTTTCTTGGGTTTTTGTTGTCTAGCTGCTGCCCGGCGGCGTCGCCCGATCGGTGGAATTCCAGGGTTTTAGAGGCCCCCGGCGATCTCCGCCGCCCGCGCCCCACCTCCTTGAGCTCCTTCCCCCGCCGCGGCGACCGACGTCCACGGCGGCGCGTGAGCTCCTCCCCCCCGAACGACAGCCGCCGCCTCGCCTCCGCCGTTCCAGCGATACCGTCAGGATGGCCTTCGCCTCGCGGCTCCAGTTCTTCGTGAGGACCGATGGCAAGAGCTTGGTCTTCCAGGCGAATTCCAGCGATACCGTGCAGTCGGTGCACGAGCGGATTCAGCTGATCACTGGAATTCCCGTCATTGAACAGTGGCTGATTTACAGAGGGAAGCGGCTGCAGTGCGAGAAATCTTTGGCCGAGTGTGCTATCCAAAATGATGCCAGCCTGGATTTGGTCGGCCGAATGCAGAGCACGGGGCACCCGCAGGCTTGGCGAATCATCGACGACATGATTTCGCTTGTTCGCCGCCTTTGTGAAGGTGAAACCGTGAACGATGCTCTTAAAACTATTAGAACTAAGATATCAAAGTACTTGTCGACGACTCCTAAGAAAGATGGTGATTCAGCTACTGGGCATCTTCAGATATTTATGTCATGCTCTGCCCCTGAGGCGCTAGTTAATCTGTACATGTCGTCAATTAGGGGTAACAAGGAGCATGCCGAGGAATCAATTAGGCATTTCCTAGAATCATGTATAACTGAGTTGCCAAAGTCTTTGCAATTGCGCTGTGCACCAATAGTGCTGGAGTTTTGTAAGCTGCTCAGGAGAATAGCTTCTGATGACCCATTGTACTTGTCTTGCCGGAGTAGTCTGGGGTCAATGATGGAGGTTATTAAGGTTCAATGGGTATTGGAACATACCGAAAGTGTGAAGAGAGCGATATCTATAAAAGAGATATTCCCTTTCGTTAAAGAGCTGGCGGATAAGTTGTCCGAAGTTTTGGAATTGTTCCCTCATACTATAGCTAGTGTGAGCGATGTTAATGATTTCACGATGTTTTTGCGCCCTTTGCGAACTGTAATGTCTGGATACAAGGGTTTCAAGCATCCAATCTCTTTGCCTATGGAAAATGAACACCACAATGTTCTGTTGTGTAAGGAGGCGGTCGAATCGCTTTATCATATCTTTGTGGACATGCTAAAGAAGATGGATGAGTGCCTTTTCAGAATGGAGCATTGCTTATCTGCAAACGTAAGTGGGAAAATTGATTGGTCTCCATATCTTACTATTTTGAAAGAACTGAATGCCATTTCTAAACTTTATTTGGGTTCTGAGAAAGAATTTTGGACAATTTTGAGCAAGAGGAAGCGTGCATTGTGTATGGATTTTGAATCTAGGAGGCACTTAGTGATGATGATGTTCCCTGAAGTGAAAAAGGACTTTGAGGAACAACATGAGATGCTGATCGACAGGTCTCAGTTATTGTCAGAATCATTCGAGTATATAGCTAATGCAGAAGCTGAATCTTTGCATGGGGGTATATTTATGGAATTTAAGAATGAGGAAGCAACTGGTCCTGGTGTCTTGCGCGAGTGGTTTGTTCTGGTTTGCCAAGCTATTTTCAATCAACAAAATCCTCTTTTTGTAGCATGTCCCAATGATCGCAGAAGGTTCTACCCAAATCCAGGTAATATTGCATGGCAATGTGTGTGATTTTGTTTAAAATGCTGGTTGTTGTCCTTAGATTTCGTGAAACCAAAAAAAGTGGATGATGGACTGCTTATCATTTCGGCATATCGAATGGAGCTTGACATATAATTAGCACTTATAGCTCTAGTATGTAGAGTGAATATGAGTGGGTTGGTAGCTTTAACATTCCTGTTTGGTTTCCACCAAAACAGAATCAGAACTAAGAGTTTTGGATAGAAAAGTTGAACAAACAGCACGGAGTATAGATGAACTGCCCAAATACCCAGTCAGTTAGGTTCAATACATAGGTTTAACCATTTTCATTGCCTTCCTACCATTGCTCGTTTGATATTTCTGTCTTTTTTTTCTTGCTTCTTCTGCAACTGCCAGCATGCTCTAGTGCAAAGAGAGAGAGAGAGGTTGTGTCACCGGATGAGTACTAACTATAAATGAGCTATGGTGGCTAATATTTCAAAGATGATGATAGATGGGTTTGAAAGTCTTTTCTTGTAGGAAGAAGAGAAAGGCTAAACCTTTAATCCGAAGGTGATGGTAGATCACGATATTGGGACTTTTGAGGAATGGGAAGTGGGGGTCAGTCCTGCCAAGTAGATAATGAGTAAAATTTTAGAGACTACTTTGCTAAAGGACAAACCATAAAGATAGTTAAAAAAAGTCAAACCAAATGGGTCAATCAGTCATGTTTTGATCTTCGTTTATTTAACACTTTTTGACCTGAAACCAATCTGTTGGACTGGATCAAATGAATTTGGTCTGAACAAGGCGATGGTTTAACTAAAAATTTTCAATTTGGTTTTGGAAGTATGGGTTTTTAGGCAACCTGGTTATTTGGCATGTTGAACCCCCTCTCTTTGCAGACCACACAATTATTCTTTGTGACAAAGATAGTCTCGGAGAACTAGATACACAGTGGAGTGAAATGTCATAGTATGGATCATATGGCTGCATGTTGTCAGTTAAGGCTTAATAGTTGGTTTTATTGCTGTACAAAGATAAAGATTGATCGAGTAATTGGGGGGTTGTGTCAGCTGGAAAGTTGACCTTACAAACGCAAGATTGGTCCAGGGCATAGTTGAGTTTTGCTATTATTTTTGCCTATTAGGAATTTGGGGTTGTTTACTTGAAATTCATTTGGTTCAATGACCTTGAAGTCTTAATGAAATTGCATGCTAGATGTAGAGTATTTAAATCTCATACAAGTAAGAGGAAAATACAAAACCCCTTCAACTTTGGGTTGTACGTTTGGCCCCTTAACTTTCAACTGCAACATATTACTCTCCTAAATTTCATTTTGTGACAGCCGTTAATCCTCCATTACGATTTCAGTTAACATGCGCAATGCACACGACTTTTTAGGAGTGAAAGTGTATTTTCATTTCATTTTTTCTTATGTGAATCTCTCTTTTACCCTTGGTTCTTGTAGTTTGTTATTCTTCATCTCTTTGGGGAATTTTTTTTTTTATAATTTGTGCCTACATATGTGGTACATAAAAAGTTTCTTGGGGGGATTGCTGGGCTGTTGATAGTTATTTTAAAAAAAAAAAAAACTTTTGAGATCTACTTGTGTGGTCACCTTGCCCTTCTGTTATTACAGTTCTGTTACCTTTGTTCTAAATGCCTTATCAGTATTGACAATCAACACTTGAGTGTTTTGCAATTTGAACATTTAAGATGATTTATTTCATCTTGTCCTCTGTCTCTAATTGTAAGTCCTCTATTTGACATTGGTCATGATGATTACCTGAGTTCTGTTGTTTTGCTGGTATGCAGCCTCTACGGTGGAACCCCTGCACCTCAAGTATTTCAACTTCTCTGGTCGAATGATAGGCTTAGCTCTGATGCATAAAGTACAAGTAGGGATTGTTTTGGATCGGGTATTTTTCTTGCAATTGGGTGGATATTCTATTTCTCTGGAAGACATAAGAGATGCGGATCCTTACATGTATAATAGCTGCAAGCAGATTCTGGAAATGGATGCTGAATTTATTGATTCTGATGCTTTAAGACTAACATTCGTCAGAGAAGTTGAGGAGTTGGGATCGAGGAGAGCTGTGGAACTCCGTGATGGTGGGAAGGGCATGGTGGTGAATAGCAAGAATAGGAATGATTATGTTGATCGTCTCATAAACGATCGGTTTGTTACCTCAATCTCTCAACAGGTATCGCATTTTGCACAAGGTTTTGGTGATATTCTTAGCGACTTGGGGTTGCAGAAGTTATTTTTTCAAAGTTTAGAGCTTGAAGATATTGATCAAATGCTACACGGGAGTGGGAATGATATTTCTGTTAAAGATTGGAAGGCACATACAGAGTACAATGGTTACAAATTTAATGATCCTCAGATAGTCTGGTTTTGGAAGGTATGTGCCCGTGTTTGTGGATTTTATTATTTAATATGCTACCTTTGAGTCAATAATCTCTCTCTGCATATGGCAGTTTGTTTGAATGTTATCTGGTTTGTCCTTTTATTATCTTTTTTCTTATAATCTTTTCATCGCTGTAGGCCTGTGACGCCTCATATTCTGTTTTCCGTATTATGTAAAATTTTGGATCTCAAAGATGAAGCTGGACTTGGATCCTAATTAGGGAGGATATTGCCATGAGTGAATTCCTTTGGACATTACACCTAAAGCTTATAGGCAGCACTGTTGGGTTCATTTAAGCATCATGAGTGATAACATTATTCTATGACAGAATTCAGAAGCAAAGAATGGGTTGAATTCGGTAAACTGCATTAAATCATATTCATGAATTCTGCTGAAATCCAAGTCTAAGTAGAAATGAGAAACCTTGAATTTGAGTTAAAGTAGATATAGCAAATTTACTAAAATCTTAGCATACCTCTAATTTTCATAAGGTTACTTATCTAAAATTAGCTAGCCAAAGCAGGCAATCAGCCATGCACAGTCAGAATGCTTCATCTTATTGGGGACTTGAGTAGATATGTTTATTAGACATAATTAGCTTGTCTAATCTGTGGGTGCATCATTTCTTCCCACTGGAGATAACGTGGCCTTGAGTTATGGAAGTGGTCAATTATTAGCTTCTTTCAATTTATTCTTATTGTCATTAAATTTGCAGCTGGAACCAATAGTTGGTCAGTCTGAGCATGCTCTGGGAAAATTTGCTGAATTAGACTTTTGTTTAAAAACCCTTGAACTTAGAATGTATCACAGAATCAATCTACTAAAATTTGCTTAGACATTTTACATGGATGCGAACCTCTCTTCTTCTGTCCAACATAATCTTGGAGGAACATTTTAACCCGTGTGATCAAGTTCTCCATACCAGAAGTACATGTTGTCCTGCTAGGTGAGAAGGCTATCACTTGCTCATGTCCTTAGTATGCTTGCTTATGAATGGTAAGTCATCCAATTCCTTGCGCAAGTGCAAGGTGCAATTTCATGGTACCTGTCTTTATCAACCAAAACTTATTAAATAAGTAAGAAGCATTCTTATGTTAGCATGGCCCTATTTACATGGCTAGGTTTGTAGGTGTGTGCTCCTGAAAGATAATCTGTACAGATGCTCTCTTGACTATCTCAAGCATAAAAATGGTTCTCTGCATTTCTTAGTCTGGACTCGGCGGGGAGGAAAGATTGCCCTTGCTTTAAAAGGCATTGGATTTTTAATAAAAAGTAAGAAAGATGAAAATTCCTAATGTCTAGGCTCTGTGACTCAACCACGCAAGATGCATGGTGGAGGCTAGTTTCCATGGCAATACATTATGGACAGATTGGGATTGTTGGATGCATAATGTGTTTGTACTCTGGTATGGTTTTTAGATTGCAGTTTTCTTTGGGTTGGACTTGTGGAAAGTTTCATCCAATAACACTCTACTCATGGTAATTTAGTGCTGAACTATTGTAGAAGAGTAGTGATGAGATGCAATTTTGCATCACAGGATCAAAATGTAGGTCCTGAAGATACCTCATTACTGTTGGTGAGTGATCCTCTAGATATGGCTGGAGAGACCTAGTTAATTCCCTAATTGGCATAAAATTATCTTCACTAATTTTATATGTTGTAATGGAAATTCTGCATTACTTTTCTCTTCAAATTCATACTCTTGGTAAATCCAATGCAGATTGTCAGAAAAATGTCACCACAGCAGAAAAAGAATATCCTTTTCTTCTGGACGTCGGTGAAGTATCTGCCTGTCGAGGGATTTCGGGGTTTGGCATCTCGCCTTTACATATACAAGTCTATGGAGGACATGAGCCACCTACCATCATCCCATACATGCTTTTATCGTCTGTGCTTTCCACCTTATCCCAGCATGACCATCATGGAACAGCGCCTTTCCATCATCGCTCAAGAACATGTAGGCTGCAGCTTCGGTACTTATTGACAATTCGAATTCATCATTGGACGCTTAAAGGGGGTGTTGTGGATATTTTGTCTCGTCTGTCTTCTGTCGTTGGGGTCTTTGTTGTTCCCCTCTTTTGACTGTTCATACATATATTTATAGATGCAGGGTGTATATAAAGTTTGGGTGCAGGATGAAAGGGAAGCTCATCCCCTCTGCGGGACTTCATTTTTCTGGTAGAGATGGTCACTTTGCTTTGGCATGTAGATATACAGAAAGATTGACTGCAATACATCTCTCTCTCTCTCTCTATTAACTATGCTATTGCTTGTATATATTCAAGAGTACCTTTTAAGATATTTTATTCAATATTTAAATTTAAATTTTAAATTAATAGGTGCAAGAAATCTGAGAATGATGAGTCAAGAAACAAATGCTGATGCGTAGGATACAGGCCATGTGGCATAATTATGGCATGTGGCTTACTATGTGGGAAGCATAGAGACAAGGTAAACTTCCATGCGGCGAGTACATGAGTAAAATGTTCTCACTGCTCCCGGCTTTACTATATATAATTAACCTGAATTCTATTAAAATTCTCAGTATTTATTGTAATGTTAAAACTGAGTGAAAATCAGTGGAATTTATCCAAGTGTATAAAATGATTTGTTCTTTAAATTATTCTAATTTAATTTTAATACGTTATTCACTTAGTTAATAAAATTACGAGTATCAATTATGTAACAAAATATATTTCGTGTTTTGACTTAATCTCACATCAAATGGATAAATGGTATATTTAAAGATACTTTTTATATTTTTTCAAATTTATAATCAATGAGGTAAGTCGAAAGAAATAAATGTTGAGCCCTTAATATCAAGATTTTTTTTCTTAAATTTTCTCTATTTATTGGTCGGTCCAATAAGCTTCGGGCTATCTTTAAAGATACTTTATTTTTAATTTTAAGCGTTAATTGTTAATAACTGGTAGATATTTGAGAATGGCAAATCAATAAACAAATGTTAATTAGTCGAATATAGACAATGTGGCAAACTTATGCCACGCGGTAACAATGTAAACAAAGTTAACTTTTACATGGCGAGCATAGAAATAAATTCTTCGAGTTCTAACTTTAAACGTGCACATATATATTTGTGTGTGCACGCATGCCCTAAATCATGAAGTATCTCTAATTCCTTTATATAATCTTAAAATTTAATATGTTTGTTTCGTGGAAAATAAATAATTTGGAAAAAAATTTCCTATAAATGATTTTTTTATCACTTGAAATCATGAGTTGATGAAATATTTTTATTATCAATAACAATTTATATCTAAACATTTTTCATGGATGATAATTTTTTTTTCATTTATTCATTTTTATAAATATCAGAATTTAGGAACTGGGCATGGATTCATTGTCTAAAATATACAAAATTTGCAACCAAAAAATTAAATTGAAATAATTTTGAAAATATAATAACAAATTTGAGATAATCATGAGCCGAATGACGCACGTGATCACCCAACCCCAAAATATAATAACAAAATTTGAGATAATCATGAGCCGAATGACGCACCTGATCACCCAACCCCTAAGTCTTTTCACCTCTTAAAATTAATAACAAAATGAAAAAAAAAATTATCCATTATATATGATATCCTTTTAATTATATTGAAATTTCCTGAAAAGATTATGATGATTGGATATCAAAATATTAATAGAGCATCACGATTTTAGAAAAAGTTTCATATAAACATATGCGATCTGAAAACCGTAACACGATAATTACCCTCGTTTTCGGTGAGGCAAGTGTATATGAGAAATTACTTACCTTAATTTTGAGAATGACAAATTGTTAACATCGAGATGGAATGCAACTTGTTTATCTTCTCCATTCGTCTAGTATAAGTGAAGCTGCTTTACCTTTTAGCCGGACATAAAGGTCGCCTAATTAGGCAAGTGCGAAATTCATTTGAAATTCACCTTTGATCATACAAAAAAACCAAAAAATGAATCCCACAATTTGAAAAGAAGTTTACCTAGCGGTACCGATTCATACTTATTGAAATCCGTAATAATGTCAAGCGATTCAAAAAACGTAACATAATAATTACCCTCATATATGGCGACACAAGTTTATATGATTAGGAAATTACTTAATTTAAATTCCGAGCACGGCAGATCTTCATGATTAGCAACATTGAATGTAATTTCGGAAGCTAAGTCAATTTTCTCTCCAATCGTGCATCATAAGCATAGTCGCTTGACTACTGACCCCCACATAACTCCGCCCAATTAGGTATACAAAAACCTTAATCCGAAAACTCCGACACCAATCTTGGAAGCCAAAGCAATTTTCTCTCCAACCGTGTATTCTAAGCGTGTCATCACCAGCCCTTCAAACCCTATATAACTTTAAAAAAGAAACTAGATCCTCAATTAGGACAAGCACAACTACCATACGTGGTAAAATATCATCCATTTTTTCAATAAACGAGCAGGAAATGAAAAGTGAATTTTGGGCCCATACGATAAAATCGAGGAATATATCTGTTACAGTTACGAAAAAAGGCCAAAAATGAAAAAAGAAGAAAAGGGGAAAGGAGGCTCATGAAAAGTTCGTGCGGCCTCCTCCACCGGAACCCTTCCCCCTTCCTCCTTCCCCTTTTTATTATTACTTTTTTTTTTTTCTTCTTGTCTTTGATTTCTTCTTAGCGTAAGAAGACAGTCTAACTGTCTAAAATCTCTCTTTTACCAAAAAAAAAAAACTGTCTAAAATCTCTCTCTCTCTCTACCTCCACTGATGACTCTGCTGCTTCCACAGTGCTGACTCTCTTTCTTTCTCTCTCTTTGACACTCACCAAATCGCTTCTCTCTCTATCGCCGCCGCCGCCGGCCGCCGATCGCCGTCTTTCTCTCTGCTCCCGGCCGCGCTCGCTGCTGCCCGGCGGCGTCGCCCGATCAGTGGAATTCCAGGGTTTTAGAGCCCCCCGGCTCCTTGAGCTCCTTCCCCCGCCGCGGCGACGGACGTCCGGCGCGTGAGCTCCTCCCCCGCGAACGACGGCCGCCGCGAATTCCGGCGATACCGTCAGGATGGCCTTCGCCTCGCGGCTCCAGTTCTTCGTGAGGATGATCTCCGATGGCAAGTCCTTGGTCTTCCAGGCCAATTCCAGCGATACCGTGCAGTCGGTGCACGAGCGGATTCAACTGATCACTGGAATTCCCGTCATTGAGCAGAGGCTGATTTATAAAGGGAAGCAACTGCAGTGCGAGAAATCTTTGGCCGAGTGTGCTATCCAAAATGATGCCGGCCTGCATTTAGTCGGCCGAATGCAGAGCACGGGGCACTCGCAGGCTTGGCAAATCATCGACGACATGATTTCTCTTGTTTTCCGCCTTTGTAAAGGTGAAACCGTGCCCTATGCTCTTAAAACTATTAGAACTAGGGTATCGGAGTACTTGTCGATGACTCCTAAGGATGATGGCGATGCAGCTACTGGGCATCTTCAGATATTTATGTCATCCTCTGCGCCTGCGGCGCTTGTTATGCTCTACATGTCGCCAATTAGGGGTAACAAGGAGCATGCCAAGGAGTCAATTAGGCATTTCCTAGAATTATGTATAATTGAGTTGCCAAAGTCTTTGCAATTGCGCTGTGCACCCATAGTGCTGGAGTTTTGTAAGTTGCTCAGGAGAATAGCTTCTCATGACCCCTTGTACTTGTCTTGCCGGAGTAGTCTGGGGCCGATGATGGAGGTTATTAAGGTTCAATGGGTATCGGAACATACCGAAAGTGTAAAGAGAGCGATATCTATAAAAGAGATATTCCCTTTCGTTAAAGAGCTGGCAGGTAAGTTGTCCAAAGATATGGAAGTGTCCCTCATATCAGCAGCGAGTGTGGGGAGTTGGAGCGATGTCAATGATTTCACGATGTTCTTGCGCCCTTTGCGAACTGTAATGTCTGGATACAAGGGTTTCGAGCATCCAATCTCTTTGCCTATGGAAAACGAACACCACGATGTTCTGTTGTGTAAGGAAGAGGTCGAATCGCTTTATCATATCTTTGTGGACATGCTAAAGAAGATGGATAAGTGCCTTTCCAGAATGGAGCAGCGCTTATCTGCAAAGGTAAGTGGGGAAATTGAAATTGCACATCCAGCGTGGTCTCGATATCTTACTATTTTGAAAGAACTGAATGCCATTTCTAAACTTTATTTGGGTTCTGAGGAAGAATTTTGGACGATTTTGAGCATGAGGAAGCGTGCATTGTGTATGCTTGTCGTCCGTTATGCGAAGCGAAATGATGATCGCAAATGGCTTCTTGAACACAAAGATATTATGGATTTTGAGTCTAGGAGGCACTTAGTGATGATGATGTTCCCTGAAGTGAAAGAGGACTTTGAGGAACAACATGAGATGCTGATCGACAGGTCTCAGTTATTGTCAGAATCATTCGAGTATATAGCTAATGCAAAAGCTGAATCTTTGCATGGGAGTATATTTATGGAATTTAAAAATGAGGAAGCAACTGGTCCTGGTGTCTTGCGCAAGTGGTTTGTTCTGGTTTGCTAGGCTATTTTCGATCAACAAAATCCTCTTTTTGTAGCATGTCCCAATGATCGCAGAAGGTTCTACCCAAATCCAGGTAATATTGCATGGCTATGTGTGTGATTTTGTTTAAGAATGCTGGTTGTTGTCTTAGGCTTTGTGAAACCAAAAAAAGTGAATGATGGAGTGCTTATCATTTCAGTATATTGAATGGAGTTTGACATATAATTAGCACTTATAGCTCTAGTATGTAGAGTGAATATGAGTGGGTTGGTAGCTATAACATTCCTGTTTGGTTTCCACCAAAACAGAATCAGAACCAAGAGTTTTGTATAGAAAAGTTGAACAAACAGCACGGAGTATAGATGAACTGCCCAAATACCCAGTCAGTTAGGTTCAATACATAGGTTTAATCCATTTTCTTTGCCTTCCTACTATTGCTCGTTTGATATTTCTGTCTCTTGTTTTTCTTGCTTCTTCTGCAACTGCCAGCATGCTCTCGTGCGAAGAGAACTATAAATGAGCTATGGTGGCTAATATTTCAAAGATGATGATAGATGGGTTTGAAAGTCTTTTCTTGTAGGAAGAAGAGAAAGGCTAAACCTTTAATCCAAAGGTGATGGTAGATCACGATATTGGGGTTTTTGAGGAATGGGAAGTGGGAAGTCAATCCTGCCAAGTAGATAATGAGTAAAATTTTAGAGACTACTTTGCTAAAGGACAAATGGTAAAGATAGTTAAAAAAAGTCAAACCAAATGGGTCAATCAGTCAAGTTTTGATCTTCGTTTATTTAACACTTTTTGACCTGAAACCAATCTGTTGGACTGGATCAAATGAATTTGGTCTGAAAAAGGCCATGGTTTAACTAAAAATTTTCAATTTGGTTTTGGAAGGATGGGTTTTTAGGCAACCTGGTTATTTGGCATGTTGAACCCCTTCTCTTTGCAGACCACACAATTATTCTCTGTGACAAAGATAGTCTCGGAGAACTAGATACACAGTGGAGTGAAACGTCATAGTATGGATCGTATGGCTGCATGTTGTCAGTTAAAGCTTAATAGGTGGTTTTATTGCTGTACAGAGATAAAGATTGATTGAAGTAATTGGGGGGTTGTGTGAGCTGGAGAGTCGACCTTACAAACGCAAGATTGTTCCAGTGGGTAGAGTTAAGTTTTGCTACTATTTTTGCCCATTAGGAATTCGGGGTTGTTTACTTGGAATTCGGTTGAATGACCTTGAAGTCTTAACAAAATTGCATGCTAGATGTAGAGTATTCAAATCTCATACAAGTAAGAGGAAAATGCAAAACCCCTTCAACTTTAGGTCGTACACGTTTGCCCCTTAACTTTCAACTGCAACATATTACTCTCCTAAATTTCATTTTGTGACAGCCATTAATTCTCCATTATGATTTCAGTTAACATGTGCAATGCACACAACTTTTTAGGAGTGAAAGTGTATTTTCATCTCATTTTTTCTTATGTAAATCTCTCTTTTACCCTTGGTTCTTGTAGTTTGTTATTCTTCATCTCTTTGGGGAATTTTTTTTTTTTTTTTGATAATTTGTGCCTACATGGAGCTATGGGTACATAAAAAGTTTCTTGGGGGGATTGCTGGGCTGTTGATAGTTATTTAAATATTAAAAAAAAAAAAAAACTTTTGAGATCTACTTGTGTGGTCACCTTGCCCTTCTGTTATTACAGTTCCGTTACCTTTGTTCTAAATGCCTTATCAGTATTGACAATCAACACTTGAGTGTTTTGCAATTTGAACATTTAAGATGATTTATTTCATCTTGTCCTCTGTCTCTAATTGTAAGTCCTCTATTTGACATTGGTCATGATGATTACCTGAGTTCTGTTGTTTGAATGGTATGCAGTGTCTACGGTGGCACCCCTGCACCTCAAGTATTTCAACTTCTCTGGTCGAATGATAGGCTTAGCTGCAAGCAGATTCTGGAAATGGATGCTGAATTTATTGATTCTGATGCTTTAGGACTAACATTTGTCAGAGAAGTTGAGGAGTCGGGATTGAGGAGAGTTGTGGAACTCTGTGATGGTGGGAAGGGCATGGTGGTGAATAGCAAGAATAGGAATGATTATGTTGATCTTCTTATAAAACATCGGTTTGTTACCTCAATCTCTCAACAGGTATCGCATTTTGCACAAGGTTTTGGTGATATTCTTAGCGACTTGAGGTTGCAGAAGTTATTTTTTCAAAGTTTAGAGCTTGAAGATATTGATCAAATGCTACACGGGAGTGAGAATGATATTTCTGTTGAAGATTAGAAGACATATACTGAGTCAATGGCTACAAAGCTAACGATCCTCAGATAGTCTGGTTTTGGAAGGTATGTGCCTGTGTTTGTGGAATTTATTATTTAATTTGTTACCTCTCTGCATATAGTAGTTTGTTTGCATGTTATCTGGTTTGTCCTTTAACTCTCTTTTTTTTCAAAATTCAAAGTAGTATCTAAACATTTCTTTTTGTACAATCTAATTCTCAATACTTTTAAAAATCTACTCAATATAGTCCTCCTGTTAAAATTTCCCACTCCTTTAGCTGACATAACCATAAACTATTGTTAGCTTGATGTTAAAATTGCCATGGCTCATAGGTAAACTCCACGCCATATATTCCTCTCTGTAATTATTTTCACCTAAAGAGAAAGGAAGAAATAAAGATTATTGTGTTGTGAGAGACTAATGCGTTTCCATTTGTTGAATATAACCACATACTGCTTATATTCATTCATCGAGTATGACCATTTACTGTTTATATTCACTTGTCAAATATAACCACGTACTGCTTATCTGCTCGTCGAGTATGACTACTGCTTATATTCACTTACCAAGTATATCCACTTGTGGACTATACCCACTTGTTGATTATGACATTTTACTATTTTTGACCCGGTTGCTTAACTAAAGCCTTTTATTTCATCGATCATTACATGATAAGAAAAGAATTAGGGTATATGTGTTGAAATGCATATAATTACTTATTTGTCCTTGTTTTCATGAGAAATGAAAAGGAGGTAGGCATATTATTATCATGTGGTTATCAAAAGACATGATGAAAAATGAAATGGGGTAAACATGTCATCATTATTACTCATGTAGGTCATCATTAAAAAGGCAAGGTAATGATTTGCATAAAAGGATGTTGTGTATCGAACGTCGATTGTTGAATCCATTGTTGATGTAAGAAAGATTTTATGACTACAATATTAATATGTGCATTTGTACCATATGAATAAATATGGAAAAACATAATATGTGTTTAAATTAATGGTGATGATGCCTCATGTGTTAAGATGCCCCAGGAGTGTTCGGGATGTCTTGAATTTGAGGTACCCCTTGAGTTAGGATGCCCCAAGTGTGCTTGGGAAGAGAAGAAGTAATGAATATGATGCATGTCTATGTGTAATGCATATGCTCAAACATGCCTATTAATGAGCCAATCGGTGATAAACACGCATCACAATTTGTTATACCATTCACTTGTATTTGGGTAAATTATCTGATGCAATATGAAGATAAGAAAAATAATGCATTTATTAATGCACTTGTCATTCATTGTTATCTTGCATTGCCTTGAATTCACATTGTTTGTTGGTATTAGGTTAAATGGTAAGATACTCTCTCACCTTAGATTTAAAGATTTCATTCACTAGGCTTTAGCTCACCCCTTATTTTTCTGATTTGTAGGTTAGTCCCCCGGGACATGAAGATGAGGGGATCAAAGGCCATCAACCCTTGAGTTGAATGGGGGTTTGGTTAATGTATATGCTTGCCTTTGGGTTAGTTTGGTTTTAGAGGTGCTATTTGACTTAACCCTTTTCTTAAGACTTATGTAATGTAATGTATTTGTTTGAATAATATGTGAAAATGGTAACTAGTGGTGTTAATATAAGGAAGAAGCATATGTACATTTATTAAACTCGTGTGATTTTTTTTTTTTAAGAGATGTGGTGAAAATTTTGTTATACTTCCGCATGCTATTAATATTTAAAAGAGAAAATTGAAAAAGGACACGTGCCACGCGTGACCTTCTGAGGCGTCTCATTTATACAGCATTGAAGCGGTTATCCTCCCGTTTTGAAAATTTTCTCTCTTGCATGGAGAGCTTCTCTACCTTTGGTGTAGCCATGTCTTTCCCCTCTTTAATACCTATCATCTTCTTCTCCAAAAACCCTAGCTAATCTCCTCACCATCCCCAACTCCCACTCCTTACATATACCTCTTTGCACGCTCACTCTTTAAACCCTAAAATCATCTTCCTCAACGAAACCCCTTTTCACTTTTAGAACTAAACAACTATCTCTGTGATGGAAGGTATCTACACAACTACTGTTCCATTGCCAAGCTCCCACATCTTCAACCAACCTTACCCTACCCGCTTGGAATCCCCATAGTCTCCTTTCATCTTATTTTCTCTCATTTTGCCACTGAGTACCAAGTAGTTTCCGAATCTCTGTAGTCCTTCGTATTTTAATCTTTTTGCCGAGTCTTTTGGTATAGAAGCAACGCGTAAGGATCTTCAATCTCGAGCATTGTTCTGGGCTGGTTTTGGTGGCTATTTGCAACTGAATCTTCCACCTGTTTGTTGATTTGCCTAACTGAAAACTAGAGTTCGGAAATGGAGAATAGAAAAGCCGATCCCCGACTGTAGTTGATATGCGAGAAATTAGGAGATATGTGGTCAGAAAATGACATTATTGATCTAGAAGAAATGGATGCCATTGAACAAGAAAAGGACTGTAAACTGATGTTGATCAGTAAGCTGTTCACAAGCCCCTCTATTAATTTTCAAGCTTTTCAAAGTACAATGAAAAAGGCATGGAAAATAGATAATGTCAGTATCACTCTGTTGGAACAAGGTCACTTTATGTTTGCTTTCAAATTTGCTACGGATATTAAACGAGTGCTGGATGGGGGTTCTTGGTCTTTTGCCAATCACATTCTCTTGTTGAAATCATGGGAACCTAACACACCTCCTTGTTGCTATGATTTCACGAGAGGAGTTTTCTAAGTGCATATCTATGGCTTACCTATTGAATGGCGTAATGAGATAGCTATAAGAAAGATAGCCATGGAGTTAGGAAATGTTATAGAAATCAAAACATAAACAAAAGGCTCCATGGCATTTGCTTTGGAGAGAGTGAAAGTGGAGCTCGATTTGTATGCCCCTTTGAAACAGGGGAGTGTAATCAAACATGCTGGAATTTTTTTTTGGGTAGAGTACAAATATGAGAGATTACCCCATTTATGCTTTGCATGTGGCAAACTGGGTCATTTTACCACCCATTGCACTGAAATTCCGGTTGATGAAGACAAAATGGAGAACCTAAGGTTTGGATTCTGGTTGAAAGCAGAAGCTAGGGAGTTTAGTCCTATTTGGAAGCTATTTTATGAAGATAAATGGGAAGACAGGGCAGCAGAGGAAGTCATACCTGAAACTCAAAACCTCTCGAACAAAATGGAGATCATCCAACTAGCATACCCCCAACCTAGTCATTCAGACAGAGCTGAGAAGAGAAAGGAAATGGACAGCAAGAGTTCAGGTGGCAATGAGGTAAGGGTTAATCCTCATTTCTTGCTACTAACATGGCCTGATAAGGGGAAAGCTCCTATATCCCACATAGGAAGAAAATCTACAGAAACAACCCAAAAAGAAGAAGGAAAAAAGGGTTAAACTAAGTGCTAAAAAGCAAAAGAGATTAAACCTTTATGCTCCAGAAAAGGATATGCAATTATTAATTGATGAAACTCAGCTGTTAGAAACCCTCGTCTAAGTGGTGAAAGGTGAGGGTTAATGGGCTTTGGTGGCTAGCCTTAATAAGTCACCGGGGTACCAATGAAAATCTTAAGTTGGAATTGTCGGGGTTGGACAATCCCCTGACAATTCAAGAACTTAGAGCCCTAGTGGCTTGTGAAAGGCCTAATGTAATCTTCTTGATGAAAACAAAAAACAAGAACCAATGGTGCAAAGGATAAAGAAAATGTTTTATTACCAATTTCTTTTTGTTGTGAATCCAGAAGGTATTGCTGGGGGCTTGCGCTAATGTGGAATGAAGACATAACATTAATAATCGATTCTTTTGCTGCTGATTTTATTAATGCTACCTGCAGATGGGAGGCAAACAAAACAATTGAGACTTACACTAATCCATGTCCCATATACTTTTCAGAAGAGAATGAGGTTATGGGATGAATTAAGACATATCAGGTCTTATAACTCTCTTCCTCAGATGTGTGTATGTGACTTTAATGAAGTTCTCTACCATTGGGAGAAAGTTGGAAAAAGAATGTTGGAACATTATTGGATGCTGGCATTCCGAGAAGTTCTAAATGATTGTTCATTGATGGATTTGGAGGGAAAATGTTGTGCATTTACATGGTCGAACAATTGGAAGGAGAGGATTACATCAAAGAACGACTTGACCGGGCATTATGCAACATGGAATGGAGGGTTTCTTATCCTAAGGTTGAAGCTTTCACTTTTCTTGCAGTAGGATCTGATCACAGCCCCCCGTTGGTGTCGTTATCAGCTGAAAGGGTGAGACGAAGAAAGGAATTCAAATACGAAGCTTTTTGGGCAGAAGACAGAGAATATGAGGACATCATTAAATCAGCTTTGGCAGCATCCAGTGCATAAAACCTGAGTTGGGAACAAAAACAACAAAAGGTTACAAGAACCCTTCTGGAATGGAGTAAAAAATTCTTAAATGCCTACAGACGAATCAAAATTCTCAAAGCTGAATTAGTATCCATCACAAACAATCAAGAGGCTGATCACGAAAGGGGAAGAGTCCAAAGCATCAAATGAGAAATTGAACAACTGTGGAAACGAGAAGAAATGTATTGGGGAATGTGTTTGAGGATCATGTGGTTGAAGTGGGGCGATAGAAACACAAAAAACTTTCATGCCACCACAATACAACGTCGACAAAGAAATAAAATCTCCATGCTCCAGCTGCCAAATGGTGAGTGGTGTAGAGACCCCAGGAAATTAAAAGAGGTGACAGTTCAATTCTTTTATGATTTATACAGCACGGTTGGTTCCAAGAGGAGATGAATGAAGCATTGATAGAAAAAGTTACACTATATGAGGTAAAGGATGCTGTCTTTCAATTAGGAGTCATCAAGGCTCCAGGGCTGGCTGGTTTAAATGGTCAGTTTTTCCGCCATCATTGGATAGACATCCAAGAGGATCTATTGAGGTTGGTAGGGGATTTTATGGAGACAAATTAGTTCAACCCAGACTTTAATAGAACCCAAATTGTCCTCATTCCAAAGGTCTCAAACCCGGAAACGCTTGATCAGTATGGACCAATTAGCCTGTGCAATTTTACTTATAAAATCATCTCTAAGGTTTTGGCAAATCGCTTAAAGCCCCTTCTTCCAAAATTGATCAAAAGGAACAGAGTGCATTTGTTAAAGGGCGACAAATCCAGGATAACATTCTTATTATTCAGGAGGTGCTTCACCAGCTAAGAATAAGGAAAAGAAAGAAGAAATTGCAAGCTGTGTTAAAGCTTGATATGAAGAAGGCATATGATAGAATTGAATGGGACTTTTTGAAGGCTTGTATGTTGAAGATAGGGTTTTGTCAGAAGTGGATCTCATGGATTATGCATTGTGTGACTTCAGTCTCTTTTAGTATCAAGTTTAACGGAGAATCGTTACCTTATTTTCAGCCATCAAGGGGACTTCGTCAAGGTGATCCCCTTTCCCCTTATCTCTTCATACTAGTAGCAAATGTTTTATATCTTCTTATGAAAAAAGCAATTGGGGAAGGGAGAGTGAAAGGCATAAAACTAAACAGCAATTGCCCAACTCTATCTCATCTCTTATTTGCGGATGACTCGATATTCTTTTTGGATGGAAAGGTGAAGGAATGCCAAAATTTGGCTGATGTTCTTAACCAATACTACATGGCTACTGGTCAAGCAATCAATTTGAACAAGCTCGGGATATTTTTTAGTTCAGGTTGTCCTTAGACTTTAAGGAGAAACATGACATGGGAATTGAGAGCACCGGAAATTAATAAAACGGGGAAATATCTAGGCATTCCGCCGGATTGGGAAACATCCAAAAAACAATTGTTCGCTTGGATATTGGTTAGAGTGAATATGAAGCTAGAAGGATGGAAGGAAAAGTTGATATCCAAAGCTGGGAAAGAAGTTCTATTGAAAGCAGTTGTCCAAGCATTACCCCAATACGCGATGTCCATCTTTAAGATTCCAGTCTCCATCTGTAAAGTTATAGAGAAAAAAATTGCTTCATTTTGGTGGAAGAACGCTGAATCTAAGGTTGGAATTCATTGGAAAAGCTGGAATGTGCCGAAGATGAGGAAGGACCAGGGAGGAATGGGTTTTAATCACATTCAATAAAGCAGTGCTAGGAAGACAGGCTTGGCGATTGATAGAAAACCCCTCGTCTTTATGGAGTAAACTATTCAAGGGACTCTATTTCCCCTCTACAGATTTCTATCATGCTAAGACAGGCTACTAAGTGGTAGAAATTCTATTTCAGGCTCAACACTATGGGCAATAGGTAATGGAGCATCAATTGAAATACGTGAAGATAGAAGGTTAAAGCGAGGCACAATCCCTGGCCCAGCCAACCGAGACGATCCCCTGATGGTAGCCGAGCTCATAGATACAAACAATTCAACACGGAATGAAGAACACCTTCAAAACTTGTTCGAAGACAAAATTGTAAGCGAAATTTTGGCCATCCCCTTACCATCTGACAGAAGGGTAGATAAATGCATTTGGATGGCGACCAAATCAGGCAATTACTCAGTAAAAAGTGGGTATAATCAACTCAGAAGTTTAGAAGGCCACTCGGCCCACACATCACCCTGATCTTCATGTCAAAAACCCAAAGAACTGTGGAGCAAAATATGGAGTCTACGCACCCTCCCCAAAGTTAGAGTGTTTATGTGGAACTTATGTCAAAATGCCCTCCCTACTAAAGAGAATCTAGCTAAAAGAAGAGTCTTACCCGAGTTGTGGTGTCCCTTATGCAAAGTGTCCCCCAAATCAATAGAACATTTGTTCTTACTCTGCCCTTGGACCCGTGAAATATGGTCAAATTGCATTCTCCATATTCAAATACAAAGCACAGGATTAAGGAGTATAGATTGCTGGTTTATGGAGTATAAAAGCCACCTGTCTCACGCTCCCCAATAGCCGAAGCTCTCTGGCTCATCTTGAAACAGAGGAATGTAGCAGTTTTCCAAGCAAGGAAGCCAGATCCGCAAGGTGTAATGGCTGATCTGCTCACATCACAACAAAAATTAATAGATCAAGCTTCATCACAGCAGCAAAATACCAGAAGAAGTAACGTAGAACCTGCAAGATGGAGATCGCCGGACCCGGGATGGGTGAAAATTAACGTCAACGAAGCCTTCGCACCAAGGACTAACGACGGATCTGTAGCAGGGGTGTGCAGGGACGAGAATGGCATGCTGCTCGGTGGTTTTGCTTGCTCGGTTAAAGCGCAATCCCCCTTGCATGTTGAAACCCTAACTGTATGCGAATGTCTGGAAATGGCAGCGAAGTGGAGGAAGGAAGAAGGGTCACATGGGGTAGCTGTTGAGTTTGACTGCTCCATCGCAGTTCAGACGATTTTGGGGATAGATCCTCCTCCTTGGGAAGTCAACCACATAGTTTAGACGGGCCGGGCTGCACTCAGTTCTAATCCTAGATTAAAATTGACCCATGGACCAAGAGTTAAATAAAACCACGGATTGGGTTGCCAAAGCCCAACTTCGGCAATCTCTACCTCGGAATTTGGTCTCTCGTCCCCCTCAATCTCTTTTGGATGTTCTTTGTTTTGATGCCCATTTGGGTTGTTCCTCTAATTTTACTACTTGAAATGAAATGAGGAATCTTTCGATCAAAAAAAAAAAATCACTTCTTCGAGTTTTGGAAACTCTCGTTTCTCAATTTAAATCTACATCTGAGAGCTCTTCTCTCCCAATCGAAATTTAAATTTGGGAGTTATTTCTGTGTTCGTTCAATCTCTCTCGATTTAGATATAGATTCGAGAGCCTATTCAACTTGTTTTGGTATCTCCATGTAGTGATGGAATTGATGGTATTGAAGACGTTGAACGTCAGCATTCATCACCCACTCTTCAAATTGTAGCTAAAGCTATAGCTATTAGAGGAGATTACGGTGTGTGCTCATCACTTATGTTAATGCAAAATTCGAAAATTCACTGATGTTCGTTCTAATTTGACGCGGAGAGAGATCTATTCTTTTGAGATGAGAGTATTATTAGCTTTATTGTTCTACTTTGCTGTTTGAGATTTACTTTGTTTTAAACCTTTTATGTATCATTTTAAGATACTGAGATATGAATGAAATATTTGTTTTTGACCGGAAAAAGAAATTGAAGGAGATTAATCTTTGTGAATTGATTTCAGGATTTGTTTTTTCTATTAACTATGCTATTGCTTAAATATGTTCAAGAGGTACCTTTTAAGATATTTTATTCATTATTTAAATTTCAATTTTAAATTAATAGGTGCAAGAAATTTGAGAATGATGAGTCAATAAACAAATGCTAATCGGTAGGATATAGGCCATCTGGCATAATTATGGCATGTGGCTTTATGTGGGAAGCATAGAGACAAAGTAATCTTCCATGCGGCGAGTACATGAGTAAATGTTCTCGCTGCTCCCGGCTTTACTACATATAATTAATCTGAATTCTACAAAATTCTCAGTCTTTATTGTAATGTTAAAACTGAGTGAACATCAGTGGAATTTATCCAAGTGTATAAAATGATTTGTTCTTTAAATTATTATAATTTAATTTTAATACGTTATTCACTTAGTTAATAAAATTATGAGTATCAATTATATGACAAAATATATTTCGTGTTTTGACTTAATCTCACATCAAATGGATAAATGGTATATTTAAAGATATTTTATATATTTTTTTCAAATTTATAATCAATGAGGTAAGTCGAAAGAAAGAAATGTTGAGCCCTTAATATCAAGATTTTTTTCTTAAATTTTCTCTATTTATTGGTCGGTCCAATAAGCTTCGGGCTATCTTTAAAGATACTTTATTTTTATCCATCTTAATTTTAAGCATTAATTGTTAATAACTGGTAGATATTTGAGAATGGCAAATCAATAAACGAATGTTAATTAGTCAAATATAGACAATGTGGCAAACTTATGCCATGCGATAACAATGTAAACAAAGTTAACTTTTACATGGCGAGCAAAGAAATAAATATTTTTCGAGTTCTGACTTTTATCACACACATATATATATATATACGCGCGTATCGGCATGCGCACGTGTGGTAGATCTAAATCATGAAGAATCTCTAATTCTTTTATGTAATCTTAAAACTTAATACGTTTTGTTTTGCAGTAAATTAATAATTTGGAGAAAAATTTCCTATGAATAATTTTTTATTGCTTGAAATCATGAGTTAACAAGGTATATCTAAACATTTTCCATGGACGATAAAAAGTTTTTCATTTATTCATTTTTATAAACATCAGAATTTAGGAATTGGGCATGGATTCATTGTCTAAAATATACAAAATTTACAACCAAAAAAATAAATTGAAATATTTTGAAAGTAAAATAGCAAAATTTGAGATGATCATGAGCGGAATGACGCGCTTGATCACCCAACCCCAAGATGCCCAAAGGGCAAATAGGCGGGTTTGGTCTAGACTCTAAGGCCTACCATAAAAAAAAAAAATGATAATAAAAAATAATAATAAAAATTCTTAACTCATGTTAACTTGAAATTCTGTGTAACTTTCATATCACGGAGAGACAAGGATAAGAAAGTGCAAAACAACTACAATTATGTCATCTCACGAGGATTTATCCCAACTAAGTCAACTAATTGGGGATGGTAATGTAGTCGAATTACGAATGTAAATACAACAAACCTACCATGCCTTGTAAATTGCAATTTTGCCTAAATAAAATAATTAAACACACTAACAGATAATAATGACGATCTAATTTAATTGATGAGGAGATCGATTGTTGCCAAATTCCAAATTAAAATCGATTATGAGATTAGCACTCCACAATGGCAAACTTCCAAGTTCTGATTTGGTGTGATATTTACATGTCAATTATTTTATTTAAACCTTTTTTTTTTTTAATGATGAGAAGGAGACGGGACCATATGTTCAAATGGACCGGCTGAAATGGATATGCTTTGTGATATACAAACCGCAAGAAATATTCTATAGAGCGACGATTTCATGTAGATGACCTCACCCCGGGGACCGTGCGTATTCCCCAACTTTTGTACGTTCTTGCCGCATCAACCTTTGGCTTTTTCTTTTTTATTTTTAAGAAAATTAAAAAAAAACCTTTGACTTTTAATTTTATTGAGATATCACTAATTTTTTTTCGTAATTCTATGCACGTAAGTAATTATCTGAAAACAACCCAAGTCTTTTCCCCGCCTAAAAATAACAAAATTGAAAAAAAAAAACTTTACCCATTATATATGATACCCTTTTAATTATATTGAATTTCTTGACAAGGTTATGATGGTTGGATATAGAAAGATTAATGGGGTACGGCAATTTTAAAAAAAGCTTCATCTAGACAAATACAATCTAAAAATAGTAACATGATAATTAACCCCGTTATGGCCATGCAAGTGCATATACCGAGAAATTACTTACCTTAATTTTGAGAACGTCAAATCTTTAAGATCATCGAGATGGAATACTACTCGTTTATCTTCTCCAATTGTGTACTATAATATAAGTAAAGCCGCTTCACCTTTTAGCTAGTCATAAAGGTCGCCTAATTACGCAAGCGCAAAATTCATTTGAAATTCACCTTTGATCATAATGAAAAAACTAAAAAATAGATCTTGCAATTTGAAAAGAAGTTTATCTAGTGGTATTGATTCATACTTATTGAACTTCTTAACATTTTCAAGCCGTTCAAAAGATGTAATATAATAATTACCCTCATTTATGATGACGTGGATATATATAATCAGGAATTACTTAATTTAAATTTTGAGCATAGCATATCGGCGATATCGAATGCAACTTTGGAAACCAAATCAATTGTCTCTCCAATTGTGCATCATAAACATATTCAATTGTGCATCATAAGCATAGCCGCTCGACTTTTGAACCCCACATAACTTCGCCCAATTAGGTATGTGAAAATCTTAATCCGAAAACTCTGACTCCAATCTCAAAAGCTGAATCAATTTTCTCTCCAAACCGTGTATCCTAAGCCTTGCCACTAGCCTTTCAAACCCTACATAACTCCGCCCAATTTGGCATCCAGAAACCTTAATCTTAGAAAACCGGCTCCCGATCGCAAAGAAAAACTAACGGAAAAAAAAAAAAAAAACTAGATCGTCAATTAGGATAAGCACAACTACCACACATGGTAGAATATCACCCATTTTTTCATTAAACGAGCAGGAAATTGAAAGTGAATTTTGGGCGCATTCGATAAATCGAGCAATATATTCATTACATTTACGAAAAAAGGCCAAAAAATGAAAAAAAAAATTGAAAAAAAGAAAAAAAAGAAGGGGAAAGGAGGCTCATGAAAAGTTGGTGCGGCCTCCTCCACCAGAACCCTCCCCCGCCTCCCTTCCTTCCTTCCTTCCTTCCTCTTCTTATTAATATATATATAATATATATTTGTTTTTCTTTTTGCCTTTGATTTCCTCTTAGCGTAAGAAGACAGTCTAAAATCTCTCTTTCTCTCTCTACCTCCATTGATGACTCTGCTGCTTCCACAGAGCCGGCTTTCTCTCTTTCTCTCTCTTCTTTCACACTCACCAAATCGCTTCTCTCTCTACCGCCCCCGCCGTCGCCCCCGCCCCCCCGCCGTTGCCGTCGCCGTCGCCGATCGCCCCCTTCCTCTCTCCTCCCGCCCCCGCTCGCTCGGCCGCCCGGTGCGTTTCTTGGGTTTCTGTTGTCTAGCTGCTGCCCCGGCGGCGTCGCCCGATCAGCGAAATTCTAGGGTTGTAGAGGCCCCCCCGGCGATCCCCGCCGCCCCCGGCTCGTTGAGCTCCTTCCCCCGCCGCGGCGACCGACGTCCACGGCGGCGCGTGGGCCGTTGATGTCTTCGCTCGCCGATCCCAACCCCGCGAACGACAGCCGCCGCCTCGCCTCCGCCGCCGCGAAGCGAAAGTTGGACGATTATGCCCCTACGGCCTTCGACGACGAGTTCGCGGCCGATTTACTCAGCATTCGGATGCGAAAGGACGAGCTGTACTCGGTCCAGCACCCGCACCCCGCGTTCGCCCACGCCAGCAGCTCCAGCTCCGGCCGGGTGCCCTGGCCCCTGCCGCACTCCCCCTTGCCGTCCGCCCGCCTGGCCTTCGCCTCAAGGCTCCAGTTCTTCGTGCGGATGATCTCGGAGGGCAAGACCTTGGTCTTCCAGGCCAATTCCAGCGATACCGTGCAGTCGGTGCACGAGCGGATTCAACTGATCACTGGAATTCCCGTCATTGAGCAGAGGCTGATTTACAGAGGGAAGCAGCTGCAGTGCGAGAAATCTTTGGCCGAGTGCGCTATCCAGAATGATGCTGGGCTGCATTTGGTTGGCCGAATGCGGAGCACGGGGCACCCGCAGGCTTGGCAAATCATCGATGACATGATTTCTCTTGTTTGCCGTCTTTGTAAAGGTGAAACCGTGCCCTATGCTCTTAAAACTATTAGAACTAGGATATCGGAATACTTGTCGATGACTCCTAAGGATGATGGTGATCCAGCTACTGGGCATCTTCAGATATTTATGTCATCCTCTGCGCCTGCGGCGCTTGTTATGCTCTACATGTCGCAAATTAGGGGTAACAAGGAGCATGCTGAGGAGTCAATTAGGCATTTCCTCGAATCATGTATAACTGAGTTGCCTAAGTCTTTGCGATCGCGCTGTGCACCGATAGTGCTGGAGTTTTGTAAGTTGCTCAGGAGAATAGCTTCTCATGACCCCTTGTACTTGTCTTGCCGGAGTAGTCTGGGGTCGATGATGGAGGTTATTAAGGTTCAATGGGTATCGGAACATACTGAAAGTGTAAAGAGAGCGATATCTATAAAAGAGATATTCCCTTTCGTTAAAGAGCTGGCAAGTAAGTTGTCCAAAGATATGGAAGTGTCCCTCATATCAGCAGCGAGTGTGGGGAGTTGGAACGATGTCAATGATTTCACGATGTTCTTGCGCCCTTTGCGAACTGTAATGTCTGGATACAAGGGTTTCGAGCATCCAATCTCTTTGCCTATGGAAAATGAACACCACGATGTTCTCTTGTGTAAGGAAGAGGTCGAATCGCTTTATAGTATCTTTGAGGACATGCTAAAGAAGATGGATGAGTGCCTTTCTGGAATGGAGCAGCGCTTATCTGCAAAGGTAAGTGGGGAAATTGATATTGCACATCCAGCGTGGTCTAGATATCTTACTATTTTGAAAGAACTGAATGCCATTTCTAAACTTTATTTGGGTTCTGAGGAAAAATTTTGGACGATTTTGAGCATGAGGAACCGTGCATTGTGTATGCTTGTTGTCCGTTATGCAAAGCGAAATGATGATCACAAATGGCTTCTTGAGCACAAAGATATCATGGATTTTGAGTCTAGGAGGCACTTAGTGATGATGATGTTCCCTGAAGTGAAAGAAGACTTTGAGGAACAACATGAGATGCTGATCGACAGGTCTCAGTTATTGTCAGAATCATTTGAGTATATAGCTAATGCAGAAGCTGAATCTTTGCATGGGGGTATATTTATGGAATTTAAGAATGAGGAAGCAACTGGTCCTGGTGTCTTGCGCGAGTGGTTTGTTCTGGTTTGCCAAGCTATTTTCAATCAACAAAATCCTCTTTTTGTAGCATGTCCCAATGATCGCAGAAGGTTCTACCCAAATCCAGGTAATATTGCATGGCAATGTGTGTGATTTTGTTTAAAATGCTGGTTGTTGTCCTTAGATTTCGTGAAACCAAAAAAAGTGGATGATGGACTGCTTATCATTTCGGCATATCGAATGGAGCTTGACATATAATTAGCACTTATAGCTCTAGTATGTAGAGTGAATATGAGTGGGTTGGTAGCTTTAACATTCCTGTTTGGTTTCCACCAAAACAGAATCAGAACTAAGAGTTTTGGATAGAAAAGTTGAACAAACAGCACGGAGTATAGATGAACTGCCCAAATACCCAGTCAGTTAGGTTCAATACATAGGTTTAACCCATTTTCATTGCCTTCCTACCATTGCTCGTTTGATATTTCTGTCTTTTGTTTTTCTTGCTTCTTCTGCAACTGCCAGCATGCTCTAGTGCAAAGAGAGAGAGAGAGGTTGTGTCACCGGATGAGTACTAACTATAAATGAGCTATGGTGGCTAATATTTCAAAGATGATGATAGATGGGTTTGAAAGTCTTTTCTTGTAGGAAGAAGAGAAAGGCTAAACCTTTAATCCGAAGGTGATGGTAGATCACGATATTGGGACTTTTGAGGAATGGGAAGTGGGGGTCAGTCCTGCCAAGTAGATAATGAGTAAAATTTTAGAGACTACTTTGCTAAAGGACAAACCATAAAGATAGTTAAAAAAAGTCAAACCAAATGGGTCAATCAGTCATGTTTTGATCTTCGTTTATTTAACACTTTTTGACCTGAAACCAATCTGTTGGACTGGATCAAATGAATTTGGTCTGAACAAGGCGATGGTTTAACTAAAAATTTTCAATTTGGTTTTGGAAGTATGGGTTTTTAGGCAACCTGGTTATTTGGCATGTTGAACCCCCTCTCTTTGCAGACCACACAATTATTCTTTGTGACAAAGATAGTCTCGGAGAACTAGATACACAGTGGAGTGAAATGTCATAGTATGGATCATATGGCTGCATGTTGTCAGTTAAGGCTTAATAGTTGGTTTTATTGCTGTACAAAGATAAAGATTGATCGGAGTAATTGGGGGGTTGTGTCAGCTGGAAAGTTGACCTTACAAACGCAAGATTGGTCCAGGGCATAGAGTTGAGTTTTGCTATTATTTTTGCCTATTAGGAATTTGGGGTTGTTTACTTGAAATTCATTTGGTTCAATGACCTTGAAGTCTTAATGAAATTGCATGCTAGATGTAGAGTATTTAAATCTCATACAAGTAAGAGGAAAATACAAAACCCCTTCAACTTTGGGTTGTACGTGTTGGCCCCTTAACTTTCAACTGCAACATATTACTCTCCTAAATTTCATTTTGTGACAGCCGTTAATCCTCCATTACGATTTCAGTTAACATGCGCAATGCACACGACTTTTTAGGAGTGAAAGTGTATTTTCATTTCATTTTTTCTTATGTGAATCTCTCTTTTACCCTTGGTTCTTGTAGTTTGTTATTCTTCATCTCTTTGGGGAATTTTTTTTTTTTTTTTGATAATTTGTGCCTACATGGAGCTATGGGTACATAAAAAGTTTCTTGGGGGGATTGCTGGGCTGTTGATAGTTATTTAAATATTAAAAAAAAAAAAAAACTTTTGAGATCTACTTGTGTGGTCACCTTGCCCTTCTGTTATTACAGTTCCGTTACCTTTGTTCTAAATGCCTTATCAGTATTGACAATCAACACTTGAGTGTTTTGCAATTTGAACATTTAAGATGATTTATTTCATCTTGTCCTCTGTCTCTAATTGTAAGTCCTCTATTTGACATTGGTCATGATGATTACCTGAGTTCTGTTGTTTGAATGGTATGCAGTGTCTACGGTGGCACCCCTGCACCTCAAGTATTTCAACTTCTCTGGTCGAATGATAGGCTTAGCTGCAAGCAGATTCTGGAAATGGATGCTGAATTTATTGATTCTGATGCTTTAGGACTAACATTTGTCAGAGAAGTTGAGGAGTCGGGATTGAGGAGAGTTGTGGAACTCTGTGATGGTGGGAAGGGCATGGTGGTGAATAGCAAGAATAGGAATGATTATGTTGATCTTCTTATAAAACATCGGTTTGTTACCTCAATCTCTCAACAGGTATCGCATTTTGCACAAGGTTTTGGTGATATTCTTAGCGACTTGAGGTTGCAGAAGTTCTTTTTTCAAAGTTTAGAGCTTGAAGATATTGATCAAATGCTACACGGGAGTGAGAATGATATTTCTGTTGAAGATTGGAAGGCACATACAGAGTACAATGGTTACAAATCTAATGATCCTCAGATAGTCTGGTTTTGGAAGGTATGTTCCTGTGTTTGTGGATTTTATTATTTAATTTGTTACCTTTTGAGTCAATAATCTCTCTCTGCGTATCGTAGTTTGTTTGAATGTTATCTGGTTTGTCCTTTTATTATCTTTTTTCTCATAATCTTTTCATCGCTGTAGGCCTGTGGCCCCTCATATTTTGTTTTCCATATTATGTAAAATTTTGGATCTCAAAGATGAAGCTGGACTTGGATCCTAATTGGGGAGGATATTGCCATGAGCAAATTCCTTTGGACATTACGCCTAAAGGTTTTAGGCAGCACTGTTGGGTTCATTTAAGCATCATGAGTAATAACATTATTCTATGACTGAATTCAGAAGCAAAGAATGGGTTGAATTCAGTAAACCACATTAAATCATATTCATGAATTCTGCTGAAATCCAACTCTAACCCGTTTGGTTTGGCATTCCCAAAGGCTTTAAGCCCCCAAAGCCCCTTGGGAAAAATTTTAGGTGTTTGGTTCAGCATTTGGAGGTTTCCTTGGCCAAATGCTTGCCTTTGAAATCCACCTGCTTTGGGCTTTCAGCATTTTCGGAATGCTAAATAGGGGTTTAATGAATTTTTTTTTCTTCCAATTTT
Source organism: Eucalyptus urophylla (assembly GCA_026873135.1). NCBI lineage: Eukaryota > Viridiplantae > Streptophyta > Magnoliopsida > Myrtales > Myrtaceae > Eucalyptus > Eucalyptus urophylla. Next base: position 15,926,371 of record CM049469.1, on the reverse strand, counting down.
GCCCTCACTGATAATTGCATTTTCCTCTTTTATCCTAAAAAATTAGTGTTCATCGTCTGTCTTCTTGGACTTGTTGCTCCACCGGTGAAGTTCAGCTGGCAGAGCTCAACCGGCCAGATCTGGTCGCCGAGAAGGGTCGCCTGACCTCAGGGGACCTTGGGCATCGACCCCACGCACCGCCATCGCCTGGGTCGCGTGGCCTTAGGTGATGCTGCCTAGGTCGCACGACCCAGGTGACGGCAGTGCGTGGGTTGCGTGACCTAGGCGGTGTCGCCTGAGGCCGCAAACCAGGCGACGGCGCTGCGTGGGTCGTGCGACCTAGGCGGGGTATCTTGAGGCTGCACGACCCAGGTGACGGCGGTGCGCCGCCTCCCCACCACCATTGCCACCAGCCGCCTCCCCCACCACAACCACCAGCTCCAGCTACCTCCCGATCATTCCCCTCTGCTTCAGCATCTCCTCCTCCTTTTTCCTTTGCTTTTTTTCCTTTTTCTTTTCACCTCAAAGCTACTTTGCAAAATACACCAAAATGAGAGTATCCAAACACTTTTGCCTTCATCAAATGCCCATTCCTCTAAAGATACTTGGGGAAATGCAAAGCAATTTCCCCAAAGTTGAACCAAACGGGCCCAGTAGAAACAAGAAACCTTGAATTTGAGTTAAAGTAGATATAGAAAATTTACTAAAATCCTAGCATACTTCTAATTTTCGTAAGGTTACTTATCTAAAATTAGCTAGCCAAAGCTTGCAGTCAGCCACGCAGAGTCAGAATGCTTCATCTTCTTGGGGACTTGAGTAGATATGTTTATTAGACGTAGTTAGCTTGTCTAATCTATGGGTGCATCATTTCTTCCCACTGGAGATAACTTGGCCTAGAGTTATGGAAGTGGTCAATTATTAGCTTCTTTCAATTTATTCTTATTGTCAATAAATTTGCAGCTGGAACCAATAGTTGGTCAGTCTGAGCATGCTCTGGGAAAATTTGCTGAATTAGACTTTTGTTTAAAAACCCTTGAACTTAGAATGTATCACAGAATCAATCTACTAAAATTTGCTTAGACATTTTACATGGATGCAAACCTCTCTTCTTCTGTCCAACATAATCTTGGAGGAACATTTTAACCCGTGTGATCAAGTTCTCCATACCAGAAGTACATGTTGTCCTGCTAGGTGAGAAGGTTATCACTTGCTCATGTCCTTAGTATGCTTGCTTATGAATGGTAAGTCATCCAATTCCTTGCACAAGTGCAAGGTGCAATTTCATGGTACCTGTCTTTATCAACCAAAACTTATTAAATAAGTAAGAAGCATTCTTATGTTAGCATGGCCCTATTTACATGGCTAGGTTTGTAGGTGTGTGCTTCTGAAAGATAATCTGTACAGATGCTCTCTTGACTATCTCAAGCATAAAAATGGTTCTCTGCATTTCTTAGCCTGGACTCTGTGGGGAGGAAAGATTGCCCTTGCTTTAAAAGGCATTGGATTTTTAATATAAAGTAGGAAAGATGAAAATTCCTAATGTCTAGGCTCTGTGACTCAACCACGCAAGATGCATGGTGGAGGCTAGTTTCCATGGCAATACATTGTGGACAGACTGTGATTGTTGGATGCATAATGTGTTTGTACTCTTGTATGGTTTTTAGATTGCAGCTTTCTTTGGGTTGGACTTGTGGAAAGTTTCCTCCAATAACACGCTAGTCATGGTAATTTAGTGCTGAACTATTGTAGAAGAGTAGTGAAATGATGCAATTTTGCATCACAGGATCAAAATGTAGGTCCTGAAGATACCTCATTACTGTTGGTGAACGATCCTCTAGATATGGCTGGAGAGACCTAGTTAATTCCCTAATTGGCATAAAATTATCTTCACTAATTTTATATGTTGTAATGAAAATTCTGCGTTACTTTTCTCTTCATCATACTCTTGGTAAATCCAATGCAGATTGTCAGCGAAATGTCACCACAGCAGAAAAAGAATATCCTTTTCTTCTGGACGTCAGTGAAGTATCTGCCCGTGGAGGGATTTCGGGGTTTGGCATCTCGCCTTTACATATACAAGTCTACGGAGCACGTGAGCCGCCTACCATCATCCCATACATGCTTTTATCGTCTGTGCTTTCCACCTTATCCCAACATGACCATCATGCAACAGCGTCTTTCCATCATTGCTCAAGAACATGTAGGCTGCAGCTTCGGTACTTGGTGACAATTCGATTTTATCATCATTTTGGGTAGGAAAAAGTCCTTAATTGCACATAGAAGATTCAGATCTCTCAACTTGTACAGCGTATAGGGCATCATAACCATCTGATCTATCATTGGACGCTTAAAAGGGGTGTTGTAGATATTTTGTGTCGTCTGTCTACTGTCGTTGAGGTCTTTGTTGTTCCCCTCTTTTAACTGTTCATACATATATTTATAGATGCAGGGTATAAATAAAGTTTGGGTGCAGGATGAAAGGGAAGCTCATCCCCTGTGCGGGACTTCATTTTTCTGGTAGAGATGGTCACTTTGCTTTGACATGTAGATATACAGAAAGATTGACTGCAATTCATCTCTCTCTCTCTCTCTCGCTCCCCCCCCCGGCGCCCCACAATCCACCCGCGCACGCGTGCAAGCACACTATTATGGTTTGTCTGTATTTGTTAGTGGAAATGAATTCAATACTTCCATGGAGGGGGCTGGGGAAGTTACAACCCCCTTCAGAAATTTTTCATCATTGATCAAATAGGTATTGGCCATCGTTGAATGTATGCAGTCATGCACCACATGGATGCATAGGGGGCTATAAAGGGTTTAGACAACAAGGCTCCCAGAGCTTGCTTTCGAGGAAGGTCTGCCTTGTCATCTCTTGTGAGGGAGAAAGAGCTTCAGGGTAAATAAACATTCAAAATAGGCAGAGATCTGTAAGCACGAGCAATCTCGGGTTTTGGATGGTGCACTACCTGTTGAGCTTTGGCTACATTTTGATGTTGTTCACAATTTCTTTCATGTTGCACGGTTCTAAGGCATTACAAACAAAGGTTAGGGGAGGGAGCTATTCCGGCTTTTGGATTCGGCTTCTATGCTGTAGCGGTTGGCAAATGTGAGGAGTTGCCTAGAATGGTTGTTTTGCTTATAAATGTAGATCTGCTCAAGCCGAACGAAAAAAATAAGCAACGTGCAACTGCGATTGTACATCTCATTGCATTCGACTGAATTCATTAGGCTAAAGTCTTCGTCAAAAACTTCAGCAACTTGACGAGCAGAACCTTCGTTTTCATAAAGGAAAGGCGCTCTAGGGCAAACCAATTAGCTTTCAAAAGAAGGTTCCACTTGAGTTGAGAGAGACAGGGAGACAGGGAGAGTGAAATTTCCACAAATAATTTTCATCTCGAAAAGAGTGACAATTTTTAATTGACCTCTTTCGCCAACTTCTCATCAATTACATCGGAAAACGACTTGTAAACCTTGTTATCAAGTCCTCGAAGCTTATCCCTTGGCGCATCTGAAGGGGGCTTTTGCTAAATTACGACGTCTGCGCTCCCGCTCAACGTCAAAAAGGATACGCATAAAGGAGTCACGCGAAATGACGCTTCGATTGAAAGATAAAATGGGCGCCAATCAATCGCGCGACTTTTATTCAAGCGTGACACGGAACAGAGAAAACAAGATAGATCAGAGAAGTAAAGTGGGAGTGGGATTCTACTTTAGCAGTAATCAACAGAATCTCTCTCTCTCTCCGTGGAGATCCAGTCCACCTTTTTTCCTCCTTAAACAAAGGGGATGAGGGACATGCCCTCTATTTAGATGTGGCGCCCATTGCTTGCGCAAAATCCGGTCCTTTCCTAGAGCTAAATCAAGGGGCCTCGCATCGACTAAAAGCTTAAATGCCGCCTTAATCAGTCAAGCAAGCGAGAAGTGCGGCGGGGTAATCATTCTATTTCCGAAGTAGAAGAAGAGAACTAGAAGAGTGGACAAGAAACGATTATCTACATGGTTAATTTAGATCGGCTACAAGCTTATAGCTGCCTTAATCAACCAAGCAACCGAGACACGCGATCGCTTAATTGTTATATTCTCAATGTGGAAGAAGAGATCTAGATGAGTGGGCAGGAAATGATTATGTTAATGGTTAGGTTAGACCAGCTAAAAGTTATGTCGCTTCACCCTATTTTTGAATGAAGTTTGACAAAATCCATATTCGAATCACAGTATCTTCCGCTCGCAATAAACTTTAGAGGCTACCCCTTATCATCAAAGACGAAGTTTCATCTTGGGTCGGCGGCAGCTTCTTGAAACCTCAACATAGCTTCCAAAACAGACGCGCAATAAGATATTCTAGGGAGCATAACATCATGGAACTAGGAGAAATAGAAGAAGAGAAATAGCAAATTTCATTATTCATATCTCATCACACATTGCTAGTAATCATATGAAGCCCCCCTCTCGGCGCCAAACATCGCAGCCTTCCTCTGCCGCAATCCTCCGACCATCGCCCCCCAAAAAAGCAAACACAGCCTCGCCTCAAATAAAACAATTATCAGCCATTCTTGCGGCGGCGGCGGACCTTGACGCGGCTCCGAGCGGGCATCTTCTAGACTCGAGCAAACCATAGTAGCAGTACCACAACATGGTCTAATCCATATTTAATATAGGAAGAAACTAAACCAAGGAAGAAAAAAGGACATAAATGAGCAAAACCTGACCAACTTCGAACACGCAAACCTAGCAACCCAAGAACCCCATCATAACTAAAAAAGAGTAGACACACCACCACCGCATTTACTTGCGCACTCTCTTCCTGAATACTAGTGGGATGATATCTACTCAAGCTTCCTCGAATGCAGCTCGAGTGCCGGATCGTCCTTACTCCGCTGCCGGTGCTTCCACCTTGGCTGGAGTCTCCTCAGCAGGAGCAGCCGGTGCAACCTCCTCGGCAGGGGCGGCAGGTGTGGTGTCGGCGGCGACGGGAGCTTCCTCCTTGGCAGGGGCAGCGGGCACGTCCACTTCAGCAGGAGCTGCTGGCGTCTCCTCGGCAGGAGCGGCCGGCGCCTCCTCCTCGGCTGGAGCGGCGGGGGCTTCCGCCTCAGCAGGAGCGGCCGGGGTCTCGGTGATATCCAGTTCCCTAGTGGTCTCCTCGGCAACGGCTGGCTCTGCTGGCTCTTCGGCCTTGGTTTCCTCCACGACTTCCTTGGTTTCGACTTCTGCCGGCGTCTCAGATTCTACTGCGGGAACTGACTCCTCGGCAGCCGGTGCATCGACTACGGGTTCCTCTGTCACGGCTGGGGTGGCCACTTCTTCCGCGGGCGCTTCCTCTGTCTTTGTCACCTCGGGTGCCTTCTCCTCAGGCAATGTTGTAGCTTGTGCAACCTGCAAGTCAAATGATCATCAATCAGATTGCCAAATCTAAACTCCTACAGATATAAAAAATAATGAAAGATGTAAAAGAGTGCTCTTAGGCACTTGTTAAACCTTATTAAATTTGCTCTGAAAAGCTAACATCTACTTTTATGAAGTAGATGACCGTAATTAAATAGTGTAACTCTTCCATTTTCTTACTGTCAAATATGCACTGCAATTTAACTATTGGATGTACTACGTTTTCAGTTGTTTTGATTGCCAAGGCTCTTGATCTACTTATTACAAACAGTGATAAAGAAAATGAAGAACAGATCAAGTATCATCTTAGTCAAAGTGCACTAGGATGGTTTGATCTTGTTCTATTCTTTATGCATCATATGTAAATTTAATGTACCAGAAAACATGTAAGAAAAAGGATCCAAGAAGCAAGCCAGTTTATTTTCCTTTGTTTTTCTCTGTAGACTGATGACAAATTAATAAAAAATTTCATGGCATGAGCATCCCTATGGTTTGATGGGTTCTGATTCATGAGATCCAAAGATCAAGTCGATATTGTATACGCTGAGTACACTTAGCTGAAAACTTATCGATTGCCAAGGCCCTTGATCTACTTATTACAAACAGTGATAAAGAAAATGAAGAACAGATCAAATATCATCTCAGTTAAAGGACACTAGGATGTTTTGATCTTGTGCTACTCTTTATGCATGATATTTAGTTCTAGTGTCCCACAAAACATGTAAGAAAAAGGATTCAATATAAGCAAGCCACTTTATTTTCCTTTATTTTGTTTTTCTATCTAGACTGATGACAAATCAATTGAAAATCTCATGGCATGAACATCCCTGCGGTTTGATCGGTTCTGATTTATGAGATCTAAAGCTCAAGTCATTATCGTGTGCGCTGAGTATACACCTCGCACGACGGATCACCCAAAACACTTTTTGATCGATCTGGTTGAACACTCAGCTATGAGCATATATATATATATATATATCATGAATGATCATCAAAGGCCATATATCTTTACAACTTACTCTATGGACAACTGGACGCGATCAAGCTACTCAAATGCAAAGAATACGATACTGGAAACTAAATAACAATCACTCAAGGGCCAAAAAAGTTGCTGAAAATGCAAAAAAGGTCGATGGAATCAAGGATCGGGTCGACCATCGTCGGCAACGAATCAATAAAAGAGCAGATCAACCCTTATTTCCCTTGGAATTTCATCCATTGAAGATGAGCCAAACTCAAGAAGCTAAAAGCAAATAGGTGAATATACCTCAACGCTGGCCATCTGGAAATGAAAAAGCAAAGCTAGGGGAATTTGCAGGAGGGAAAGTTGATGGGAATCAGAGAAATGAAAATATGGGGGGCAAATGAGGGCTGGTTTAGTGCTGCTTAGTGAAGAGATGATCACTTGAGGGGCTATATATAGTGCCTCAAATGACTAATTTCATATAAATAAAATTGGGGTGAGACAGCTTGAGCTGGCTGGGCTGAAGAATCTTGCCCTATTGATGCATCATGTTACTGACATCAATCAATGGACACAGCATGTCTAGTTGTAAATGTCTTCCCTTTTCACCCAAAGTATTATTTTTCTTCTGATAAGGGTTTTTTTTTATTATTACTGCTTTGACAATAGTTTATAATAATAAGCTTTAGAGAAAAAAAGGGAAAAAAATTACAAATAGTAGTGGCCAAAATTTCATATCAGCATCACACATCCTTTTTTTCTTTAGTGGGTTTCTATCTGTTTGCCGTGCATTGGTCTTGTAGGACACTGAACAATCATGCTCTCATGTTCAAGGATTTCCATTAGCTTAGCAAAATCAATCTGCTGCTAATCTTTTTCCCTAGACCTATCAAGGTGAAAGTGAAACCCCACCTGCTAGGAACTAATCTGTAAATTTGCAACTTATCATATTGATTAATTTGGAACACCCTTATAAAATATGTAAATTAAAATCCTGAAATTCCCTATAATTCTTGAAACACATGATTTGTACTATTAGTCAGAAAACGAATAAAAATCCCTGATTGAGTTTTGCAACCAGGCAAAGCCGTAGATTCTGGGGCAAATATTTTTATAAAAAAGCACTTCAAATTGTGATTTTCAAAATCAGATCGTACAGGAACGCGAGCTTAATCATGTGAATGAATCAAGAAGTGGTACAATTAAACTAAGCTGCAGCGTTTTTCAATACTTCGATATTTTATTTTTATTTTTAAATAAAATTTGCCTTTCCTGTTTCTAATGCACGCGGAGTTGCCTCTAATCATGTATGGAAGCAACAAGAATTAAACTCGAAAATTATGCAGTCAATCGAAATACTGAAATCAAGTGTTCTACTTAGGCACGATGATACCTACGCAAGGGCAGTAATCGATTTATAAATCATGATTAAGATTAGAAAGGATTGAGACATCACTGAGATAAGACTGTTGAGGTCAAAATTTAATTAAATCGTCTTTTGAAAGGGGACCGCTTTTGCTTGAACTGGTGCTGATACATTTGATTGACGCATGGGGGTGGCGCCAAACAAGAGGCAACGACGAGGTCGGTCGGTGTGCCCATTCGTCGGGGACCCACCAGTGCATTAGCCACCGTGATCGTCATCTTAGATCACAAGCAAGCATAGGACTATGAGGACCCTGATCGATGTGAGCTCGATTCAAACGAGTCCTTCCCATCTCATCTTACGGTGCGTGTGAATTAAGTTTGTATAAATCGATGGTGATCACCATTGGAGAAGTACCAAAGAAGGGCCCCACGGCACCTAGTACGCATCATCAATTGTGATTTGCTATTAAAAAATGGTTGGAATTAGCGGTGAAGAGTTTCGGGTTTTAAGTGAAACCTGAAACTTAACTGTTGGAGCAGGTTTCCTGATTTTTAGAATTTGAAATATTACTAAAAAACTTGGAATTTATTCTATCACAGGTTAAAATATCTACCTAGGTTGCACATGCACTCTTAATTGAATGCTCATAGTGAATCACTGTCTCTATTGACTGGTATTTGCTATAATTCACTATTCCAAACTCATATTAATACATGTGAAGATTGTGAAATACTAACAAAATAAGAGTCTTAATCACAGGCATCGCCGGAAAAATGAAGTTTAAATTAGTGATTTCATATTACACACTCATTATTGGATGTTATAGAATGTTGTAAGATTGCAAGAAGATATAAAATAAAATAAAAACACAAAATGCTTATTCCAAGTTCCATTTGGAACTTGCCCATCAGAATAGGTTACTTAATTTTTGGAACTTGAAACCTAATCTACAATTCCTAAAACCTGGATCCAAACTAGTTCCCTTCGTTCCTATTCTTAGGTTCCCGATTCTATCTTGGAAACATGCTCACCCCTAATTGAGATGAGTTTGGAGCATGATCTTTTCGGAAGTTAAAAGGATGATATTGGATGACTTACTTGAATAAATAAGATCTCCAAACAGTTCAAAATTGCAAAGATCATATTCAAAATGGAGAAAAGATAAACAGGCACAATAGATTTAATTTATGATTGATCATGTATTCCAAATTAGCATAACAAATCTAAATACCATTTATTTCGATGGCTCTAATTGCTAGTACCCCACATAAAGATCGGTGGTAGGGGAACGGGGCAATGACAAGTCCGAATCTTGGATTGAAGGTGTCGAGATATAGCTATTTAATCTAGCATTCTCATTTTAAAAGGAAAATATTATTATGTAATACTATATGAGTTAGATGGGTATATGTACAATCTCTCAAGAAATTGTTCATAAGATCAACAGATCACCTATAAATTAGGGGTGAGCAGTTCCAGGTTCTATACAAATTCCATTTGAAACCTGAAATTTATTTTGTCATAGGTTTCATGGTCGGTTCTATCAAGGTTCCACTTGTATTATTAATTGGATGATTGTAATGAATTATTTTTAACGACTATCACTTTCTACTACAATCCATTGCCCTCAATTTATATATTAACAAAGTATCTCAGTCATAAATTGGAAGCTTAAATTATAGTTTCAAATTATACACTAATTATCGGACACCATAAAATATCGCAGGATCACGTGAAAATATATACTAAGAAAGATACAAAAATTTATTTTAGGTTTGAAGTTCCACATTCCACCTAATTCCACCTACTTAGAACCTGGAACTTATTCATTGAAATAGGTTCCTCAATTTTTAGAATTTATAATTTTTCCTACATACTTTGGAATTTAAAACCAGACAAATTTCCATCAGTCCAATTCTTTAGTGTTAGATTCTATTCTGAAATCCTGCAAACCTCTATTGTCGATATCTGCCGTCATTAGAAGTTCTATGCATCTATATATTTATATATGGGAATTAAAATCAAATTAGGTTTAACCAAAAGTTATATGCTTTTTGCTATTCTCCCTCCTCATTAGCCGTCCTTTTCCTCCAACCTGGATTCACTCTCGAATTGCTTAAGGAAAAAAAGGACCGAGGGAACCGCCCTTTCCTAGGATGAAGCCGAGTAGGGCCCCACCGACCAGATGCTTTCCCAGGTAAGACTCCTCGTGAGGCAGGGGCCCTACCCTCTGAGCCGTCTGATCTGCCACGCAAGATCGCAGTCAGCTCGGCGCCCCCATCTGATCATGCCGTCGCCTAGCTTCCACCTTAATGAAAAGGACACGGCCTCGTTGAAAGCAACTTTTGTTTCTCTCTGCAAAAGATCAGACTTCAAGCGGTAATACCATCTGGAATGCATTGATATCAGTATTAAGAGATTCAAGGTGGGAATGAATGATGGTTAAGATAAGCGTTCTTTGCTTTTGCATGGTGTCGGCTACAGATCGGAGTACCATGATGTCCTTTGAAATTTTAGTGTTTTGCTTAGTTACTTTCGTGGATCTCCATGATTCCCCAGCAGACCTTATGAGAATGTCTTGGCATGTGTGTGGTGGTGCGAGGGGCTGTGCGCAGGGAGCGATCTGATGCGGGATTGCCGACGCCTTGAATGATGGGGTTAAGATGAAAAGTAGATCTGAACTTGGAGTTGGCTCAGATCAGCACAGGCTGAACCGAGAAAAAGTTTCAAGACGCGTCGCGAAGAGACAGATGATGGAAGTCGTGTGTGGTGCTAGCATCGATTCGCTATGTTTGATCTACATCCATGAAAAAGGATGGAACAAGTTATTAAGAAAATGGATGAAGGAATTGGTTTTAATTATTTTTCTCCTTTATTTTATGGTGGGAGTTAGGTTACCATATCAAATTATAACTCCTATGTTGAAAAGAATGCAATAAATTCCGATCCATATGTGCATACACTGCATATATAGGTTGTGGTAGCTACAGAAGGAGCATATTAAAATTGCTAATACAAATAGAGTGGGTTTATGCAGTATTTCCAACTGGAGTTGCTAACTTTGTATTGTATTCTTCCATCTCCAACGCTAGTAGTTTAACGTCCATATCATACAACTTTTTTGGTGAAAAAAAGTCCCATCGTCTATAGTATGAGCCATACCCTTTTGAATCTAGGCCAGCAAAAGGAGGAAGTAAAAAAAAAAAAAAACCCCAAAACCTACAATCATACATGTCACTCTGTAAAGCGTGGGAGAAGAAAGTTGCATCCTGAGGTTTTTTGGACGGTGAAGGATGCCCCACCAAGTGGGGCCCAACGGCCATGATTTGGCCCGTTAACCTTGATTTTCAATTGATTCACAGATGTCCTTGTCCAGTGCCCAATATCAGACAACCTGGTCTAGATGGCTTGTTATGTATGTCTGTTTTTTTTAACACGCATTCATGAAATGAACATGGTTAAACTTGGTCTGCTAGGCTGGTAGGAAAGCTTTAAGCTTTTGGGAAGGGACCCACAAAAGATTGAATAATTTGGAAGCTGATTTGACATATAAGCCCTAATGGGTCCCTCCCGGGAATCTAAAAGTTAGATAACATGCTTCAGATACTCCCTTTGAATACAAATGCTTGTCCAATTTGCCCAATCTCTATCTTCTAGTTTGCTTTGCATTCACTAGCCGATCAAATTAGACTAAACCCCAATAAGGAACTTCTCTACACGGCCCCCCAAATACTGAGGAAAGAAAGCAACATCTCTAGACATTGAGAAATCATCACCCAAAAGACGATTGGACCTCAGAAAATGAATTGTATCGACTTTGGTGGGACGTATCGACGGGTTTCTCGGGAGTTAGAATTGGACGAGCTGAGCATGCTAACCGTGGTACGTTTTCCCTAGCGATGGATTCCTTTTGTGCTGTCTTTGAGCGACTCGAGAAGTGCGAAAATGAGTTTGGTTCCCCGAGTGGGTTAAAGAGATCCTTGTACCGAGGTTTTCGGCTTTTTGACTAATGACGCTGCGCGGCCTGGATATTTCACGACAAGCGCTATTGAGCCATTGATTTCAAACTCCAAAGGGGAGTGCAAAGAACGGACAACCTGAGTAACTGTAAAAGCTAATCAATCAATTGCTAACTTCTAAACCGGCCACGCCGAGGCTGGCCCAGACAACCTGCTTTGTCTGTGGCCACTTTGCTTTTCCTAACTAGTGAGAGGAAAGCAGGCACCGTGCAAATATCTTTTTCCCCTTTGGCGCTCTGATTGGGCCAACTTCCCCTGTACCAGTGCCCGTTGAGAGCTGGTCATAGAAATTGTGGGCCTTCCGATAACCAAATTGTACACCAAAGCTGCCCATCCGAAGATTCGACTATCAGAAAAAGACCTTGCCCGCTTTGTTGTTCTTCGTGCTTTATCAATCAGTGCCCACAGATGCTCCTAGAGTTTTAATCCAAAGCGAGCAGGTCCATACTTGATGATGCACAGAGAGAGAGAGAGAGAGAGAGAGAGAGAGAGAGAGAGAGAGAGAGAGTCATATGGTACTTAACATGTGACTTCTTTTGAAAGAGATCACTAATAGGCGCTGCATAAGATTTCTGGTTTCTATACCTGAAATTGCAAAAGAATGACAATTATTTTCTAATCCGTAGAGGAACTGATGAGAACTTAAATCATACATCAATCGGAACAGGGGTTTTAAAAAAGATTAGGACCACAGAGTGTAAATATTCCCTACATTGAAGAGCACATAATCCTAGAAGAGACGACTACAAAGATTGTCGCCACTATCTCCTATTGTCAATGAGGCCTCCAGACTTTGCAGCTGGCCAGAACATTTTCACTAAAATCAAACATGGGATGACGGCCAATGAAGTAGAAAAACATTGCAGATGCAGGCATCACTCAGCGTACAAGCTTCCTCAATACAGCTTCAGCACGACGCTCGAACTTGGGCATCGTCCAGTCATGCTGCACTATGTCAAGGCCGTCTTTCTCAGCACCCAGGCTCTGAAACAAAGCAACAAAAAGGGCCAGATATAAGCAAGTTCATCATGGATGTTAATGGATGGGCAAAAGTCTCATTTCCAAGTAGGTAAAATTACACTTGCTACACTATAACCATCATTAAAGTTTTGCACAACTTTTGGAAATTTCACTTTAAATCTTGAAGTGGACACTACTAACATCTATATCTGCCAAAAAGCAAGTATGCAAATCCAATATTCTTCTCCACCCCCAAAAAAAAAAAAAGGATGTGACTCGGCCGCAAAAGAGAAAAGACCAGGCGTAAAAGGGAAAACAAATTTACAGAAATTCAGAAAAGACACGACAACATCATGAGATGTGAGAGTTAGGCTATGATTGGCAGCCAAGGGGGAAAGACAATAATTGAAAATTTTGAATTTCCTTCCCAACCGTTACAAAAAATTTTAAAGTTATCCAATTTTCCACACCCACCCTCTACTTCCCTTCCCCTCCCCTCTGTCCCAAATAAAGCATCAGTTATCACAGAGGAAATGAATGAGGGAGTTGTGGCCAAATACCCCACTAAATACTCCATGAATAAGGAGTCAAAAGTAATACCATTGACAAGTGATAGCAACAATTATATCAGCACATCAAACAATGAATAGCTATTGTTAAAGCAGATGCCAGTCAACACAAAACTTGCAGCTTCTCAGCTCGAATGGATGAAAACAGAAATCTAGCCGAACCACCATAGAGGCTGATGGATAAGCTGTCCAAGTCAGAGAACCATGTGAAATGAAAATAAATTTTATGACTGGGAAAACAATTTCACCACAAAAGATGTAAGGCATAAGGGGATCACATTCACTGTCAAGGACACTGACAAAGGAGACAACAATTAGAAAGGAAAAAGGCAGAGAATAGCAGTGGCACATATCCAAGAAATAATGTTCAAACAAAGAAGCAAGAAAGCGCATTTGGGTAATTACTTTGGTTGGGTCGAAGCCAAAGCCAGTCATCTGCATCATCCGCTGTGTGTCATCAGTAGCTGCAACAAAAGCATCACATCAGCATATTTGATAGTGTTATTATTAGAACCCAAAACATTGTCCAAGAAGAATGTCATTAAACTAATGCTAACCATTTTCTTCTCCCAAAATGATACTAAATAGACCTCTTAGCCCAAAAAGGTTGAGAAAGTACCTGATAGAAAGAAACAGAATTATTCGAATACATGACAAATGAGACAAATTATTTAAATTGATAAAAACAATAAACATACCACGAGCGACTGCTCACGTAGCTAACATCAACGGTACTTAAATCAATCCCATTTTGCAACATTGCCCTAAACCTTTGAGTGAGTGGAAAGGGAATTTTGGCTGGGGAAAAGAAGAACGATTCAGTCATTTATTGCATAGTAATATCAGTCTGTACAGAATGCATATCCATATGCATAGAACAGTATGAAGAACAATTAGCACAGATAGTAGATCCCATCTAGATAATTGCTATATTCAAAGCTAGGGGAAAAGAAAGGACCTGCTACAAAACCGGAGAAGAAAAAGTTGACCCAGGCAAAAGTCAGAGTCTGGATAAAACAGGCGCACCCATTAGACAACTCATCTGGTTACAGGAACCAAACCCAAAATCCAGAGCAGTAACTTGCAATACCTGGGGTATGATCATGGACAGGTTCTTCTTCATCATATCCATAGCCATATTCGGATCGGAAAACATTTGAGCTTGAGCATTCGGAGCCTGGCCCTTCGGCACATATAGCAGTCCATTCTCCTGCCCCACCAAGGAAACAAATGCAATAGCCACAAGCCAAATTAGCTAAATGCAGCAAACCAAAAACATCGCTCAACCTCGTGTCAATAACGGGCGATTCGAATGTACGAAAAAATATAGCCATCGCTGTTACGGCCATCAAATATCATCATCAACCATACAAATCTACTCAAATTAGATGGCGCAGCATTCGTAGAGACAAACCCATGAGCCAATCATTTTACCAACTTTGAATTAGGATCTTCAAAATCATTTTTTTACCCATCAAACACGAAGCCAGCCCGTTCAGTGCAAAGGGATTAAATGCGTAATGCAGAGAAAGAATTTATAGCCCCCCAACACCCGAGCACAAGCCAATCTCGGAGAAGCTAAATTTGCTCGAATTGAACATTCTCGGGCGCGATCTAGGCACAAGAAATGGCACCCGCAAGACAGAGTTCAGCCAAACAAGCCTAACCTCGTTGCTGTAGTAGAGCCTCCGGGCGCGGAACGACTTGGGCGGGATGAAATTAGCGGCGGCGCGCAGGTTCCGAGCCCTAACGATCACCTGCCTACAAGAGATCGCAACCGTGCGGGGGAAAACCCACCCGAAAATCAGAACGACCCAGTTAAATTCAGGTCCTAAAGGCTACAAATTCAGCGGAAAACTGATGGGAAACGAGAGGGAGGGGACGGACCCTTCCTTGACGAGCTTGGCGTCGGGGATTTGGGCGGAGCGCATGAGCTTGGAGACGAAGTAGCGGAGCACGCCGATGAGCACCATCACCACCGACAGCGGGATCAGTACCCAGTCCCTGATCGCCGTGTCCAGCACCAGATCCTCCGCCATCGCTCCTCTTTCTCTCTCTCTAGACTTTCTCTCTCCTCGGTTTGCCTTGCGACTTTACTGAGCTATGCAAAGAACGAAGGAAGGAGGAAGAAGAAGAGAGGCAACAGATCTGGGCTCGGGTTCGGGTCGGGCCGGCCAACGATTGGCCAAAGCTCGGAAATTTCTTTGGTCCAAGCCCTCTCCTCATCGATCCAAAGGATGACTGTTTTGGGCCAGGAAAAAGCACTTGTTTTAAATGAGGGGAGTATCTAAAAAAACCCAAAATTGTACGGTGTACCAATATCTTAAACTTCTCCATTGTGATATAATTATCTTCAATTTTGTTGCATCACGAAAAAATCCGTACTTTGACAAATTTATCTAGTATGGAACTAAAATGGAGAGTATATATTTCACATTGGTATAAGTTTGAGGGTATTTTATGACAATTTTTTTTTTGATATTTGTGTAACAATGGACAAATCTAAGATTTTTAGTGATAAAAAAAAATTCGGGACATTTATTTTATGATGAGTATAGTTTGAGATTCTTTGTAATATTAATCTTTTTATAACAAGGGTCTCTCTCCCTTTTGTTCTTGTTAGAATAACAAGGGACTCATTGACGATAACGCATTATAATTATTTAAGGCACGTCAAAGCATGTTGACTTTTAGGAGCTTCTTTTAGTGTGTCGTTACAAGACAATGATTTTCGAGTTACGATAAATACTTACTTTGTCGATCGCCCTAAGTGCCTTGTTTCGATGGCATCTTGATTATTCGAGAATTGGTTTTCATACGTAAACTGAATTATTTGGCGTACGTTGTTTGCTTCGGCTAGATGTTTGATTCTCTCATTTAATTTCCTTTTTCTCACCCCCATTGACATGTTGAGCACCGTGAGTAGATCTAACTCCATGCTGGGCAAGGTTTTGTAATAAGGTCATGGACCATCATGCCAGTTGATAAGCTTATCATCAATCTACCTGTTTCGAATTCGCTATTTCAATTGATGATTTTTCAAGGTTCTATACTTGAAAGGAGATGCAGATCTGTAGCTTGTAGTTTCATGCAATGTAAAGGAAAAATTTCATGAGTATAGAATGTTCGAAGGCAAAGGAGTGCTCTGCAGCTTTAGCACAGAGAAGGGGAGATCCCTAGCTTGTCACTGATGCATGGTGAAGTTGCTTTATTCTTTTCTCATAGAATCACCCTCAGCTCCATATTCAATCATTTATCAGATTCCTTAACCTTTTTTTAGCTATTTATGCATTCGCATCATCTTTCTCCATTTGAAAATGGGTTTACCGGTATTCCCTCTATCTGCCATGCTATGCTGCAGAGAAATTATTTCAAGCACCCATCCATGCATCTCTCAACTAAGTCATTTCCATGGCATTCACATTCATAGTGATCCTCCCACAACATCTAATAGCTTTATTCTTAGTTATCATCTACCCCGATCTTTGCATAAACCGTGGATTTTGAGGGGGAAGGACTCACGCTTAAAGCCATTAACCGCTACCAATTCACCGTCGTCAGGAGAGGATCACCAGGCTCTTGAAGCTGTCCTCAAGCTTTATGAGGCAATACAGAACAAAAATCTCCGAGAGTTATCGGATATTCTTGGAGATGAATGCCGTTGTGTCAGCAACTTCATCCCCTTTTTCTGGGCATTCCAGGGGAAAAAGGTCAATTCAAAGCTTGGTATTGAGATGCACATAAACATATAGTTCAAAGTTCATGGCTGTATTTAATCATCTCCTTCAGTTCATAACAAGAACTAATGCCCATTTCTAGTTTCCGTTGCATTGAAATGACAAATCTGTGTGTTAGAAATGGCACTTGTTCTATATTGGGTTCTCAGTATGAGATGTTCGCGTTATTCATATTTTGTTGCAGCAAGTTCTGGCATTTTTCTCTTATCTTATCAACGCCTTGGGGAACAACATTGAGTTCGTGGTGAAACCAACAATGCATGATGGAATGACCGTCAGCGTCTCCTGGAAGCTAGGTACCCTCAATTGAGTCTTTCCAGTTGAGATTCTTGCCTTCAAATATGAATTGTGATCTCATATCTTGCTTCATGAACATATAAGCAGAATGGAACAAGAAAACTATGCCTTTAGGAAAAGGTTTCAGCTTCCATATATGCCAGATATACCAAGGAAAAGTGCTAATAAGGTGAGAAGCTGGAAGAAAGTCATGACTAATTTCAGTGTCACGTTTTTCTTTTTTAATTTATACTTTTCTTATAACGTTTATTATTTTTGGTAACCTTTTTTCAGGAATGTAGAGATGATCATGGAATCGTTTCCTCACATGGATATCTTCAGATTGGTATGAGTTCTACAAGTTATGTCTTTGCACATGCATATGTAATATCTTAATCTCAGTTTTGCTTTTCTGATTGCTTCTTTCCCTTGTTTTCTTGCAGAGGATGCTGGGATTTCTGATGAGCATGTCAGAGAAGATGAGTTCCTACATACCTATAGAGAGAAAATCAAAGAGGACTGGGTTCCTTATTTTGCTTGCTCTGCTTTCTTTGGCAGCAATTTTTGTATTGCTTCTGAAGATCAAGTTTTACTAGACGAGGCAAAAATAAGAGAGAAACTCAAATTTTCTGTCTTTCTTTTTCATTTTACTTTTCCATTGTATAAGAAGGAACTGTTGCGTCAAATTTCCGGGGCACAAGGGACAATAATGAAATCCTAACTACTTTATGCATAGTTCTCTTTTTCTACAACCTTATTAAAGTTTAAAGATTGCTATGGTAAGCTTCTTAATAGGCAAAAAGTTGGGACAAATGACAAATTGAAATCTTAAAGAAACATTCATTAGCAGATTTTGTCCATGCACATAATAGAAGGCCCCCATTGTAATGTAATTGGAAATTTCAAGAACCCAAGAAACTCTAGCGATGTCGACAATGAATAATAAATAAAAATTTAGAGATAATTTATGTCATAATCAATAAAAAAAAATCACTACAATCACTGCACCGTTCTTATATTAAGGTGCTTTTAGTGTGAAAGTTTGATATTGAGATAACTCATTTTCTTTTTACCCAGTGAAAAAGAATGGTAGAATGATTTTCCTTCCATTAAGGGATTATCAGTGATGTTTAATGATGACCTTCCCTTTGATTATTGGACCCTCCCAACTCCCTTGGAGGCTTGGAGTTGGGTCAACAATCACGGGCAAAGCACCTCTATGTATACAGCAGGCATCTCTTGCCCTTGTATGAAAATCCAGTTGAGGAATATTATCTGCTATTCTAGGATCTTACCATGGAGTTCTCCAATCTTTCAAGTGGAGAATGGGAAGAGAAATTTCTTTGAACACCAAAGCTATAATTTGAAATAAGTATATTAGAAATACAAAAAACATATATAAGTACCATTCGACTTTGGAATCTTCTCAGGCCCTGTTTGGTTGGACTTTTCCAAGGAGCCTTGGGGAAATTTTTTTGTGTTTGGCAAAATTTTTTAATGCTCTTTTGCGAAATGTGAGTATTCCAAATGTTGAAAGCTGAATACTAGGGTGAGGCTGCTTTGGGCATTGGACATTTGGAAAATGTAAAATTTCACCGCGTCACTATTCATTTATCTTCCCCCTTTCGTCTTCTTCTTCCCTTCTGCTTCCCGGCCATCTTCTTCCTTGTTCATCTTCTTCCTCCCCGCCCATCAAGCTTCTCTGACAGCCGCCACCGCCGCTTAAGGATTGCGTGTCCCCAGTGATCACTGCTTGGGGGTGGTGCGACCCGCAACCCAGGTGGTGTCGCCTGGTGCGTGTGAACCAGGCAACGCTGCCAGAGCTCGTGCGAACCCAAGCGACGCTGCCTGGGTCCATGCGATCTTAGGCCGCCAGATCTGGCCTCTGCGACCTCAGGCAACTGAGGTCGCGACTCACCTGAGGTCGCGCCTCCAGGTGACGCCGTTGTCGCCTAGGGTCATGTCTCCAGGCAGCAACGGCATCGCCTCAGGTCGCGACCTAAGGCGGCCAAATTTGGCCACTGGCCATTGGATTTGGATTTTCAGATTTTTAAAAAATAAAATAAAAGCAAAAGCTTTATTTGAGACTACAATTTACCAAACGAGATAACATTTCGGAAAACTCCTTTACTTCAAAGGTATTTGCATTCTCTTAAGAGCATTTTTCTAAAGCTGAACCAAACGAGCCCTCATTGTGCAATTAAGCCATAAAATTTATGAGCACTAGCAATGGACACCACCATTTTGATTTTTTTCTCTCTCTCTCCTACTCTGATAATAGCATTGCAAGCAACTGCCTGCACTAGCGTTTTGATGGCTCCGTCTTTCTCTCTTCCCATCAGAATTAACAACTTTCGGTTTACATAATTACCATGAGACTTTACAAAGGGCTATTGATGGCTTAATTGACAGGCTAACCAATAACCGAAATTTTGATGGCTCCAGATAAAGATTTTTATTTTCGCCGTAAATTAAAAGGTTGGAGATTGAGTGGATGCATCCATCCTCTCTTGATTTTAGTTGATTAGATGGCCGAACTCATTATTAAATGAAGGCACTTGATGATGGTTGTTACTAAAGGGGATGTGGCTCACAAAATTGATAGAGACTAAACTCTCTTAGCTATGGGCCAAAAAACCAGAAGATTCTTATTCTTAGACAGATGATATGAACCAATCAATGTGCCAATGTAATTTGACCTCCGTAACATGTTTTTCATACATTCGACTTTAGAATCAATGCTTACAACTTCAATTTATGCCATGTAGAACTTATGATTTAATGGGAGCCATGTTGGTGGGCTATTGTGCTAGCTTCCCTCCAAATAGTCAGCTAATTAGGGTCGTGCCCTCGAATTGTCAACCAAACAAATGGAAAATTGCAACTAGCATGCCAAGATGATTTTAGGGATAAGAAAATTAGAAGTCTCTAAACTTATTACAAAAATGCAATCGAGTCATAAAACTTTTAAAAAGTGCAACCACATCCTAAAATTTTTTAAAAGCACAATAAAGTTCTAAAACTTATCAAATTGATTAAATCAAGTCATTTTGTTGATAGCATTTTTTGAAAATTTTAAGATTTGATTGTACTTTCGTGATAAGTTTTAAGACTTAACTATTTTTTTTTGAAAGTTTTAGGACTTAATTGAACTTTATTGATGAGTTTTAAGATTTCTAATACACTTATCTCATGATTTTATTTTGATCAACCTCGATCATCCCATTAAAAACTTGTTTCTTGTATTCAAAGTGCTAATTAACATGAATCTGAAAATTAAAGCTTCAAATTTTAATTGACAAAATGGCTATTTTGAGCTTGCTAGGAGTTTCATTCCCAATTGTTCATGGTGGCCCATTTGATTGAATCTTGGTAATTACAAAGCACTCACGTGCTGATGATTCCTTGAGAAACATGCGTAGGAGCTGTCTAGTGCATTGAATAGAGCACCACCAAAACCCACGACGTGACAAAAATGTCGTTGCATGTGACATGATAATCCCTAGGAACATGACAGGATAATTGTTTGTCTCGTGAACGAATAACACAAGTCACTAGTACACCTTGGAAAATTAATTATTGATAGAAAGAAAAGGTTCTTTTCCTAATGGAAAATCGCAAATCACACGGAAATATTATTAGTCGTTTGTATTTACATATTTATTTTTGAAAATGGAAAAGTGATTGATCACAAGTGAAAATATTTCGTAAAATAATTATTCGTCAACTTCTCTTGTGACGATTGACTAAATTACATGGGGAATTTACTAATTATAATGATAGCAGGAAAGTTATTTTTTCCCAAGAAAAGTCATGAATCGCATGAAAAATAACTAATTATGGATAGGTTCATACTTCTCAATGAAAAGTCATTAACCATAGTGAAAATTATTGATTATACTTGCTCGATGTATTATCCCTAATTATTCTATATGAAAATTATGAAGTACATGGAGAAAAATGAAAAAAAAATATTATTAAGAAGCTTATTTTTAATTGTGAAATTACTATATTTCATAAATCAAATTAACTTTCTCATAACTACAAGTACTAAAACGCAGGCGAAATGTGACATACTATATTTTCGTACTTATTTTTCTGAGTCTAAGGTTCTTATTGACAAATATAGCTACTTATTATAGCAAATTACTGGGTTAATTTGTATGTTTCTTTGTGAAAAATAACTTTTAGGCTTTGATCGGAAGCATTACCTGTTAAATGAAGACACTTCTCATGAAAACTGGTCAATAACATGGAAAATTTTTACTAGTATATTATAATTACCAAATCCTTGTGTATTATAGATACATAATTCATTTTTAGTATGAAAGTTAACAACAATAAATATTACATAAAAGATGCTTATAATGTCACAATGGAATTGCTAAAATTGAAAAATTAAATTACATTAGCACAACTAAAAAGTACGCAACACACTTATTTATTCATAATTATTTTTCTAAATTACAAGTTTCCTAACGACACAGATAAGCTGCCTATTCAATCAAATCACATGGTTAATGCCTTTTGAACAAATCTGTACATACCAAAATCGCGAGATCTGCAAAGCGGTAAAGAAAAAGTCATTTCAGCAGTTGACGGGAACGTAGAAAAGAAAAGGAAAAGAGGAAAGAAAAATCAGCTGGAGGTGGGAAAACCAAAAGAGAAAATACCAAAAAGCAAGAAATAAAGAAGAAGGAGAGGAGGCAGGGGCAGGAAGAGGTCAAAGCAGGGGAAGGAAAAACAAAATGATGACCGAAATCCAAGGCGAAACCCCGGTGGCTTTGGTTCGTGCGCGGATGTGCGCGTGCCTCCCCTCTCCATTCTTGGCCTGACTGAGTGACCCTCACGATCTCCTCCCTCCCCCCTCTCTCTTCCTCTGTCTCTCTCTGTCCTGTCTCTCTGTTTTTTTCTCTGTTTTTCTCTCTCTCTGCGAGCTCATTCATACACAATTTCGCATCACCACATGACCGTTTCCGCCTTGGAACATCCCTAAACAGCAGCCCTCCTCTTTCTCTCTCCCCCTCTCGTCCCTCCGTTCTTCCTTTCCTCTGCTCCCTTTCTCTCTCCTCTGCGTTTGCGTTCTTGGGTTCTCTTTAACTGGTCTGCATTTGCCTTTCTTGGATTCTTTGACCCAAGTCCCTCTTTTTCATCTTTTCCCTTTTTTTTTCCTCCGCCTCTCTGCTTTTGATTTCATCCGGGGACGTCCTTCTTGTTCTTCTTCTTGGTCTCTCTCTCTTCTTTTCGTTCGCAAAAGCAAGGATCTTGCTGGGTTCTCGCTGTGTCTTTCCCTCAATTACTTCGAACCCTTTTCCTTGTGTTTTTCGATTTGGTAAGTGAGCGGGGTTGGTTTTATCCTGCGCGCGTCGTTTGGACGTTGCTTTTGTTCTTGTGTTTTGGATGTGCTGTTGATGTCTTTGGCCGTTGGAGTGGCTTCAAGTTCCAAGAACATGGGATTTGAGGAGAAGAGCAGCAGGTCCAAGGAAAGTACAGAGGTGAAGACGCCTCCGAATGAAGAGGTGGACGAATTGCATGGGGAGAAGATTCACAGGACCATGAGCGAGAGCTCCATATGCGCCACCGAGGAAGATGAGGAGGAGGACGTGAAGAAGATTGACTTGGGTCCTCAGGTCACTCTCAAGGAACAGTTTGAAAAGGATAAGGTTTGCAGAAAGAGAAAAAAAAGAAAGATCACTCTTTAGGCCTGTGTTGAAAGTTGCTGGGGTGTGAGTTTTGTGGGTTTTTGATGTTGATGTTTTTGAAAATGGAATGCAGGATGATGAAAGCTTGAGGAGGTGGAAGGAACAGCTTCTTGGAAGCGTGGACTTTGATTCTGTTGGAGGTAATTTTTTCATCACCCAAAGAAAAAAAAAAGTGTACAAATTATTTCCTGATTTGACTGGCTCAAGGGATGTGAAAATGAACTAGGATAGGGTCATCTACAATCAACAAAAGTTTGGCAGAACTGAACAGTTGGCTTATGAAGTTTGCAATTTTCTTAAAGATAAAAGGGAAAAAAGTTCCAAAACATTGTTTGTCCAAGATTGCTGATCAATGGAGCGCATGGATGGGTGCAATTTTGGTTAATGTGGTTGAAAGTAAGCAGATCTGTAAGCTAGTTACATTTGCCATAGTAGACAATAAGGTTTTATTTCAAACTTGTTTATGATTGGAATTACAGGTTGCAACTTACAAATGTTTGTACTCTGATCGTACCGGAGACTTTATATAGAAAAAAAGCGCAACAACATAAAATGATTCATACAGCTGACCAAACTTAGTGGGATGAGGCTTAGTTGTTTTTCTTGCTTAAGGTTATTTTGGTTAGATAATTTTGTAGGTGTCTCCTTTTTAGGATCTCCGTAGGTATGTGTGAATGCTTGTAGGTATGTGTGAATGCTTCAAAAGGTGCAAATATACTAGCTAAAATCCCTCTACAATTAAGCTTGCCAAGTTCATAAGATGGCTGAGATTACTGTCTTGAGAAAGGGTGAGATCTAAAATCTGGTTCCTGTATGAGGTAAGGTGATCAGTCTATAAGGAAGTTTATCTTATGAATCTTTTAGTCTCAATGTGAGAGGTCTTTGATTGAGAAAGCAGACTAAGTATGTGCATGAGAGCTGACGAAAAAGAACGAAAAAGAAAATCTCTTTTAAAGTAGCTTTCAAAGCGAACTTGGTTGTTGCAGTGCAGAGCCTTGTGTTCTGGCTTTCTGTTTTTCGTAATTTTAAGTGAACGCGTAAATTTCCCTCAAGTTCCAATTTGCTATCGATGCCATCGCTGAGATTCCAATTTCCCTCAAGTGTTGTTTCAGAAAATGAAATCAAGTTTGAGATGAATGCCGCCCTGTTAACATTCTCTTGATGTCCTTAGCAAATTGAATGCTGGCTTTGGAACTGCATATTCCTGGTTGATCCAGAGCTTGAATGATGACTGGATTGAGTAATTGATTGAAAACTCCTTTTTTTTTCTAATGATGATCCTAATTCCATTTTCACTGATCATTTTCTTTTCATCATTCCTTTGCAATGTAGAAACACTGGAACCAGATGTCAAGATTGTGAGCCTTGCAATAATTTCTCCTGGTAGACCTGATATACTACTGCCAGTTCCTGAGAATGGAAAGCCCAAAGGCTTGTGGTTTACTTTGAAAGAAGGCAGCCGTTATAGGCTCAAGTTCACCTTCCAGGTCAGCAACAACATCGTGTCGGGTCTCAAATACAGCAACACAGTATGGAAAACTGGTGTTAAAGGTAGCACCACGCCCCTCTTTTCTCAACCTTGCAATTTCATGGTTTGTAAATTAAGCTCTGTTTTCTTCTCACCTTGCATTGTCTAATTTTGCAGTGGACAGCACAAAGGAGATGATCGGAACTTTCAGTCCACAGCAAGAGCCCTACACGCATGAAATGCCTGAAGAGACGACACCGTCTGGCATATTTGCTAGAGGATCGTATTCAGCCAGAAGTAAGGTAAGTTCAGTTACTTCTCCTTTTCCCTCGATATAATGCACCTGCAATGGTAAATGAGTTATGTTAAAAAGATGATGAAAGTTCTTAGATTGTCGGTGCTAAACTCTTAAGTGATGGCATCTTGGTATACACTCTTAGACAAGCTGAAATTTCCGAGACTATAATTCACTTGTGTGGATGACAGCTTGTCAGTTTACTATGTGCAATTCCAAATTTCAATAGTCAACTTGTGCAGCTCCTTCCTGTGTCTTGATTGCTAAGTTGCCTTGCATGCATTTTCATAGATCATGATTGATAGATAATCGTGAGGCATTTCTTCTAATTCAAACTTTATGTCTAGGAAAAGAGAATTTAAATGCATATAGGTAATGGAGCTCAAAGAATTGTGCAACAAGTAGTCAACTTGGTTTGTTTAGATATCCAGTCATCAAAAGGAGGCATGAAATTGGCCTTCAACATTTAAAACCTGCTTTTTCTGAATCACTGGTTGACAACAGCCTTGCATTCATATTTGTCACCAAGATCGATCTGTAGGAAAGCAAAATTAGTTGGTTATTAGCTCCAACATTGATGATTTGTGCGAGGTTATGTCTTTCAAAAACTTGATCGCTAGATAGAAAAGTTCGCTGTGATTATCTTCTCACCAATGATTTCCGTGTGTATTGTTTTTACCAATTTCCTTTCTGCTTTTGTTTTTGACCTCTAGTTTGTTGATGATGACAACAAGTGTTACCTCGAGATCAACTACACTTTTGACATCCGAAAAGACTGGAGTTCAACTTCATGAAGCGCTCTCCAACTCTATCAAACATGGCCCTGGTTTTGCTTGTTTCACAGGTTGATGTATCTGATGTATTACCATAGCTGTGTAACTTATCTTCAGTTTCGTCCTGGATGGTCATCTAGACAATTGAGACAAAACATTTGTTCGAAATGTTATTGGCATGAAGAAAATAGGTTTGAAGAAAGAAGCTGCTGTTCCTTATGAGTAATTTGGAAGTGGTGCATCTGAGTATTTTTTCTGTCTCTGTCTCTCGCTCTTAATGAGCACTGTGATCATAAGAACTGGTTGTCAAGAGCAATGTATGTTTTTGTCATCTATATCTTGTGGTATCTTTTATCTGATTCTGTGCGCAAGGAAGTGGTGAAGTAAAGGCCTACTCACTACTTGTTCCTTCGCATTGATGGAGTTGCTCAAATTTGTTGGTGATGCTGTTTTTGTGTTTGTCTCCCTTTCTTTCGCCCCCTTTATCCTTTATTTGAGTTGCCGTTTAATTATTTGTGTTGGTCGGTGTTTGTTAGTTTCTATCCTGTTTGCTGCATTCTGGGATTCTGTAATAGATTTTAACTCTTGGAAAGGAGATAGTTTGTGATGAGGAGAGAAGACCAGTATGACTTGTATGATGAAACGATCCAGGATGGACGGGAATGAGTATCTTAATATCTGTGTTTGTTTGTGACAGAGAGAGAATATGAGAATCCAAGAAATGAATGTTAAATGTCAAATATGTTTCTGAGGTGAAGTATGGGAGAGCGACGAGAAGGTACACTCTGAAAAATAATAAT
Organism: Eucalyptus urophylla; assembly: GCA_026873135.1. Classification (NCBI taxonomy): domain Eukaryota; kingdom Viridiplantae; phylum Streptophyta; class Magnoliopsida; order Myrtales; family Myrtaceae; genus Eucalyptus; species Eucalyptus urophylla. Next base: position 15,900,078 of record CM049469.1, on the reverse strand, counting down.
CTTTCTAGAAGAAACAAAAAGAGGGAATGGTTTTCTTACCTTTACCAAAAAAAAAAGAGGGAATGGCCAATGGCCATGCCTGCCTTTACGGTAATGACAATTCCATTCTTTTGTTCTGCTAATACATAGGCCTCGGCAAGTTTTAGAGGTACAACTCAAATCTTGTCCTCATATTTATACAACTGCAATGTTCAAGGGCCGTGTCGGTTGAGTCTTCTTGAATCTTGTCTGTCTGTAACAACAGCCCAAGTTCCGCAACCGCTCAGTTCAGAATCAGAGTGGATTACTCTTTTGTCGCGCAGAAAACGATACAACTTTTATACACCCTTAGTCTTTCATGCCTGATCTCAAATTGCATAGAAAACCTTTCAAACTTTACACACTCCTAGTCTTTCATGTCTGGCCTAAGAGTTCAGTAATAGCAACACCATTTTTTTTTTCTGAAGACTATCAAGGGAATGAAGATTGTTCGTTTGACCATTCTTCTGTGTATCCTTGGTTATTTTACAAAAGCAGCCGCACAGAACATGCTTTGAGCTTTCGTTGACTCGACATAAAAAATTTGCTGGTTCATCTCACCCGGCAATAAATTGAATAAAGTACCAACCATTTTTTTATTACTGGACAAAAAAGAGAGGTCCCTTTAAGCATTGCTAAGATGAGAAACGATAAATAAAAGAAGCAGGCAAGCAGCTTCCTGGGTCTTTGCTTATTGAAGATACAACTGACCTTTTCTTGTCAATATTTTGACCATCAAACTCGCGCAAAACTCTATCATGTTCAACTGTCCAACGAAGAGATCCAAAGACAGTGTAGCTGAAAATTAAGGAACAGGGAGTGGAGAGAGAGAGAGAGAGAGAGAGAGAGAGCATGGAAGGAGAGATTTACAACTTCTTCAAGGTATGCATCACAGCTTTGATGTCTCTGTGCTATTGCTACATAGTGGGCAGGATCATCCCAAAAGGCACTAGAAGGCTCTTACCGATTCTTCCCGTCGTGGCTCTCTTTCTTTATCTTCCTCTCAATCTATCAGCTGTGAATCTTATAGGCCAAACTAGCTTCATCATTTCATGGCTTGGCAACTCCAAGCTCCTCCTCTTTGCCTTTGGCAAAGGGCCTTTATCTTCAGATCCTCCAATCTCTCTTCCACGCTTCTTGGCAATTGCTTGCTTACCCATCAAGATCCAACGGACGCCCCTTAAGAAATCACCACAGAGGACACAGAACACCAAAGATCACACACGCTCACCTCAAAATGGCCATCATAAAGAAAACCCACTTCCTCAAAATCCTGAAAACATTAGACCCAAAACCATCTTGCTGCTGAACTATCCCACAAAAGCTTTGCTTTTTGTGATGCTATTACGTGTATACGACTACGGCGACCATTTCCATCCAAACCTGATCTTGTTAATCTACTGCTGCCACCTATACCTTGCCCTTGATCTGATCTTATCATCCATACAAGCCACAGCTCGAGCAGCCTTTGGGATGGCGCTGGAGCCGCAGTTCCGTGAGCCGTACCTCTCGTCTTCACTTCAAGACTTCTGGGGGAAGCGGTGGAACCTCATGGTGACCAACATCCTGCGATTGACCATATATGAACCAGTCCACTATGCCGCGTCGGTGGCAATCGGACGCAAGTGGGCGGCGCTGCCAGCAGTGATGGCCTCCTTCCTGGTATCTGGGCTGATGCACGAGCTGATGTTTTTCTACATGGGGCGCGTGAAGCCTACTTGGGAGGTCATGTGGTTTTTCGTGCTCCACGGAGCATGTTTGGTGATCGAGGTGGTGGTGAAGAGGAAGTGTGGCACGAAGTGGCGGTTGCCGAGGGTTTTGACGGGTCTGATGACGGTCACATTCGTGATGGTGACCGCATCTTGGCTGTTTTTTCCACAGCTCCTGAAGGATGGTGTCATCAAGAAGGCGTTGGAAGAGTATGCAGCTGCCGGCGAGTTTTTTAAGGATGTCGGTCGAGCTGTGATGTCTTGGATTTTGTAGAATGTCTTGATGTGACATTTCATGATTCTGACTAATCAGGGAGTTGGGGTATGTTACCAAGTAGACATTCTGTGCCTAAATTTGATGGAAGAAAAGGGTAGATAAAATTTGAAATAAGGCCTCTCTTGTTCCTTAATGCAAATTTCGGCATCAATTTTGTTTTCTGCTCTGTCATTCCCATCTCTGTTTCAGGAAAAACAAGATGATCTTTATCATTCTCTTCTTCTTTTCTTCATTCTCCACCAGCGGTTGAGGAACCAGTGATCGTAAAATGCAGGAACTAAGGTACTACGCAAATTGTAACGGCTCCGTGGACACAACAGCAGCACCTACAGTCAAACTCCAGTAGCTTCAAAGTGTCTAATGGAGGTTCCCCTAAGATCTTAAGATTATCCTATTGCAAGCAGCCCTTCTTTGCCATGAAATCAGCACAGCGATTTGCCTCTCGAAATCTGCACTCCGTCTGGTATAGGGTAAAGCTCCTGAAGTTAGTCCTTCATTCCAAAAAGAGCGGTTCCGGATTCTAATTTTACATTTTGTTTTATTAAGAAACCTGTCATGAAGGATTTCTTGCATCAAGTTCATTGTGAATATATGACATTGCAGAGCAAGTCTCAGACCCTCTCTAAGAGCGCACAATTCCACAATCGGGGTCGCCATGGTTCCCCAAAACCTGTAAAAGCCCGAAACTTAACAGCTGAGGAGATCACGCAAGATGCCCCCCACCTCACACTAGACCGGGGTTCCGAACAACTGATCTGTCCGTGTTCAAAAGTTGAGTTCGCTATTGTCTATGGCCTTCTGAATCATTTCATTTAGATTCCATAAGATACCAAATCTCTCTTTCCAATTATCTATATTATATTAAGTTATTAGATGGAGATAGACTATATGTGTACATAAGCCTCATATAAACTATGTAGAAAGGCAACACCAGATCATATTTTAGCACATCAAATGTTTGCTATGTATAAGTGATATAGAGACGGGAGCAAGCAAACTGGGACAGAATTAGGCGATCGTTGCTATCCATCAAGAAAAAAGGTGAGAAGAAAAAACAAAGAAAGGAGAAGGTTCAACTCACCTTATAATGCTCGCAAGACTGGATGGAGACATCGAATTGTAGCCTCAGCTAATTTCCAGCAGTCGAAGATATCTATGTTGCTATCCTTAGGAAATTCTGTTCGTGATACATCGATCTACTTTTTTACTTATCTGCAGCGATGAATGGTTAACTGATTCAAAAACTCTAGCTAGTTAAGGTCCTCGACAACCTGCAGCCCATTGCAATAGCTCCTTTAAGTTTGATAAACCACAAACACTTTTCGCCAAACAATAATCCAAGACGTCAGACCCTTCCCCTTTTCCAATGTACCCAGTACTTGAATTTGAGTATCTTCGGGCAACCCCTAAGCAGAAACTTTTTAAGCTTATTTAGTACTCGGGACAGAAAAATTAGTGTCCCTCCACAAATAATCGACTCATTTGCAGACTCCACCCGTATAAGCTAACCTTCCCAAGGACTCACACCATATGCTAGAAAATGCTTCCAATGAGTCATACAGCCCGGCAAATTGGATCTCAACTAGCTCTTAGCAATATTCTACTTGGACCGGTTTTTAGCTTCCTCATTTTTGATAGTATGAATATCTCAAGGGATTGACAGCTTTTCAGAACCAACTCTGTTAAATTTTGAAGTTAAAGGCTGTTGAGTATTCTTCTTGCACTTGAGACCGTGGGAGCTCTAAACTTCACAAATTTTCTAATTTGGATGAGAGTGACACAGTTGAATTGAAGTGGTCAAGGCTTAAATTTAACAGAGGTGGAGGAAGTTGCACAAGTTTTCACAGGTCCAACCTTGACAAATGAAGATTCTTTAACCAAGGAAGCCTACTCAGTAGGAGCAGGGACATTGAGAAGATTCAAGCTCAGCTCATTCAGTCTGGATAACCTCCCAGTCCACCCTACTAACTGGCGAATTTTGCTTCCTTCTCTCCAACTAGAACCATTAGATAGGTCGAACTGAACCAAGCTAGTCAAATTCAAGAAAACTAGGATTACTTGCAATGTTATAGACAACACTAGTAGATTGTTTAAACTTGTGAAAAGTGTCAGCAGATCCTGAATCTTATTGCATACTTTTAACTCAGGTGTTTGCAGGTAAGGAAGCATACTGTCTGTCGCTGGAACTTCACTGATGCAAGGGCACGACAAGCATAGGATTCTCAAAAAAGGGCAAACTTTCGATTCCGGAGAAGTTGACCTTTCAAATTTTGAGTCATGACTTCGAGCATTTCCATTGCAATAGGCAACTGCCAAGCATCGTTTGAAGATGAATTTGATTCAAATTACTCAGCCGAAAACTACATCGTATGTAACAATTTCAATTTCCATATGGAATCTTGTAGTTTCTTTACTCAACAACACCACCCTAAAGTCAAGGTATTCACAAGGTCTCTGATTTCTTTAGGCGAATCTTCAAGATGATGGCAACCATTGATATTCAAGTTGGTCAGACACTTTGATTCCCAATAGAGCTGTCTATTTTTCTCAAATTGGGACAATGTTGGAAAATAAGCCTCTCTAAATTTGAGCATCCAAAGAGCCGCAGGTTCCGATTAAGTGAGAACAATGTAAAAGAAAAAAGAACTTTCCCTTTTACTGCCATTTGTAAAAAAATGAACGCCACTATTCATCAGATGAGTGATCACAAACTAGTTAGATAGAATAGAGAAAAGCATGACACGCCGTGATTAAGCTCTGTAGTTTTGAATCATCTATGAAGCTATTCTGGAAATCGAAGAAAGACCACATTATTTTAAGTGCACAGTGGTTCCAAAGCCCGAGCTTAAAAGGAAAGACGAATTAAAAGAACCGAATGCATTCTAGGCAAAAAAGACAGGCCGCAAATACAGTATGAGGGCCTTTATTCCTGGCCAAAGGTGACATCTTCTGGGTTTGCTTTGCTAGACGCCATTGGCATTGATCACTCGAATGGACAAGTACGCCCTCCATTGCATTTCGAGTGTTCCTGTACAGTCTAGCTCTGCTTTTAGCCAACTTCGTTCTGACTCGATGGCGAGCGTCCTCTGACTTCTTTGAGACGGGCCTCTCCTGTTCCGCTGTCAAATAATCGGCCAGCTTCCCATCTTTACCCACAAATAACATCACAATCTGCTGAAGCTCTGGCGTTAGAAAGACACTCTCCCCCGCCTTCTCCTCTGCTTAAGTTCCTGTTTGAAGTGGCTTTTAATCAGTGGGGAAAAAACAGGGGAGGAAGCAATGCAGCAAACTGCTGAGGCTCAGGCATTGGAACCACACTCTGCCCAGGTTTCTCCTCGGTTCAAATTCCTGTTCAAAGTGGCTTTCCTGTTCCTGTTCGAAGTGGCTTTCCTGTTCCTCTTCGGAGTGGCTTTCCTGTTCCTGTTTCCGTTCCTGCTCCTGTTTGAAGTGGCTTTTAATCAAACTGTAAAATCTTAAATAAGTATTTGAGGTGCTTTTGGAACACACCTCCTACTTGGCCAACCCTAACCACATGCAAATTCAAGAAACACTCATTTCAGTCAGGGACAAAAGTCACTTGATTAGTGGATAGGTGGACCACATAAACTATGTTCTTATAACGTCTATGTTAGCTAAATTGTTTTGAGTTCTGCACTGAGTATCCAATTCTTTTAATGTTCTATCTTTCCGGTTGAAATCACAAATCGCCATACTCATTTCCATAATGAATAGTATTAAGTAAGAAATGGACAATAAAGTGGAGTATACTATGTAAAACCTGCGCTAAACTAAATAGTCCACTCCATATATAATGATAAGAGCATTTAATAAGAAACTCCGAGCTATTCTTTTTTTTTCCCTAGACATTGAAATTTTTTCAATCATTTGTGATAAAAACTGACCTTGTCCCATAGATTTGTGCAAATATAGAAATTTCTAATATACAAATAGGAGAGAAAACGGAAAATGGAAAACAGGAAAAGAAAAAAAAAGGAGGAGAAAAAACACGAGCGCAGAACAAAACAAACCTGTGTTGAATGGGTTTAAAATAAATGAGACCAGATCTCATTTATTTTGTTTTTCGATTTCGCATAATTATTATAAATCTGCTTGAAAGGTTGAATTCATGTTTGGGCATGGCCGCGTCAAGACCAAAGATAAAAGAGAGAGAGAATGGTCTGGACTCACCTTATCACGCTTGTAAGACTGGAGGGGGCCCACAAATCTTTTCTCAAACCCACATAATTTTTTGCAATGGTTGATGTGTAAGTGGCAATCATCTGGCAATTTGGTGGTTGACAGGTCAATCAACCTTTCCAAAGATTCGCAATCCCAAACCGTTAACTCCTTCAAACACTCTAGCTGGTCGAGGCCCTCGACAACCTGTAGGCCACTGCACCCGAAGAATGATAAATACCGAAGGTTCTTTAAGTATGGTAAACCACGAAGACTTCGCAGCGAAGGACAACTGAAAACACTGAAGACTTCCCACGATGCCGAGCTACCAACAACGTGAATCTCGAATATCTCGCTGTTATCTCGCAGCTTGAAACGTCGCAGCTTATTTAAGGCTCTCGTTGAAATGATTAGTCTCCCTTCGCAACTAATCATCTCATTAGCGGTCTCATTGTTATCATGCCCCGCTTCCCCCATGCAAACTAGCCTTTTGAAGGACCTACAATCATAAATAGACAAATGCTCTAGTGATTCGGACGCCCAAGAAAATTGGATCTCAATTAGCATTCCGCAACAACCCACCTCGACATCTTTCAGCTTTCTCATGCTTGATAGCCTGATGCTCTCAAGGGCTTCACACTGCGCCACATGCAACTCCCTTCGATATGGAACTTGAGACCCATCAATTTGAATTTCTTGCATTGGCGACTCGCAAAGGCAGAAAAAAGACAAATTTCTTAAGTTTGACAAAGTTGAATTGGAAGTATCAAGGTACAGCTTTTCCAAAGACAAGGGAAGTTGCGGACAGATTTGCAAGTCCAATCTAGACATATAAAGTACGTTAAGTTGAGGTAGGGAAGCTAGCTCCACAGGAGCACGGACACTGTTAAGTCTTAAGCTCAGTCTTTTTAGTTTGGATAACTTCCCAATCCACCACAATTCACCAGTACAAAGTTTGCCTTCTCTTGCTCCACGTAGTTCCAACTCAATCAAATTAGTCAAATTTGAGAGATCGGGGACCACCCACAATGATGTAGATGACACTTCTAGATGAGTTAAACTTATTGGGAGCACAGGCAACTCTTGAATCTTATCACAATGCTTACTTTGTTGGCAAGGAAGCATGCTAATGGTCTTTGGAACTTCACCAACATTAGTACCCGATAATTTTAGGATTTTTAGAGTGGGCAATCTTCCGATTCCCAAAGGAATTTTACCTTTTAAATAAGGATCATCCACTTCAAGCACTTCCATATTCTGAAGTACTCCAATATCTCTAGGTAACTCCCATGGTGCACCTAATGCCTCATTGGGTTTTGTAAAATACACCTCACATAATGATCTCAACTTCCATATGGAATGTGGTAAATTACACACTGCGCAATACTCTATAGTGAAATGCTTTAAATTCACTAGGTCACCAATTTCTTTGGGCAAATATTCCATACTTTCGCAATACAAAATCCTCAGGTCAATCAGACACTTTAACTTTCCAATAGAGCCATCGATTTTCCGCAAATTGGAACAACTGCCGAAAAGAAGCTTCTCTAAATTAGGGCATCCAGAGAAGTCCAGTGTTCCATTTATTTTAGCGCAATTTACAAGAGAAAGAACTTTCAATTTTCTTGCCATCTGTCAAAATTAATGCAACATTCAATGTATGAACAATCATATATTACTTTCAAATAAATAGACTAGAATACATACCCGGATTAAGTCTTGTAATCTCGAGTCATCTAAGTAAAGGTTGCTTGAAAGTTCAAGAATGACCATGTTCCTTAGGTACAAATTAGTCCATTCATTTTTTCCCAAAGGAAATTTCCAAGACAACCATCTCAATTTAGTAAGATGATTTTCAAAGTTGCCAACAAAGATTCCTCCACTTAACTTGAGGAACCTTAGATGTTCAAACCTACCTATCTCTTCACTTTGAACAATGACGTTAGGGGAATCTCGTGGATCTATATCAAGATATAGTGCTTGAACATTCTTTTTTATCTGCATACAAGAACAGGAAATGAGTGATATTGGTATTCTATTTCATAAAAGGAAAAGTATTATAAAGGAAATAATAATGATAATAATAATAATAATAATAATAATAATAATAATAATAATAATAATAATAATAATAATAATAATAATAATATAAAAAAAACAAGAAGAAGATAGAGCATCCTAAGTCTGTGAAGAGGTATTATTGTCAAAAACTATTAGTTCCTCTAGAATTGCTTTACCTCTCTTGTCTGTATTGCATCAAGGGCCTCCTTATTAGTCCATATTCGACTACGCTCTCTGGGATTCAATGGATTTTCCTTGTGAACAATAGTCCTTCCAAGATCTCTGAGTTGATCGTGCATCCAAAACACATTGTTCTCCAAAATCTTTACCAAAGACAAGCTAATGAGTTTCTCAACTCCAGAGTGTGGGAAAAAGTCACAATCTTCCCACATGTAAATTGCATGTCTTATCCCGACCGATGAAAAAGCATGCAATATCAAGGAAAAATTGTTTTTGCTCGAAACTTAAGGCATCATAACTGATCTTTAACTTTTCATAGACATTCTTGAAATCTCCTTTTCTCAACCGGTCCAATGTCTCTTTCCATTGTTCTATCATCTTTTTGCGGCAAAGGAATGAGCCAGTTACTTCAAGAGTCAAAGGAAGTCTCCCGGTAGCTAATACAGTTTCCCTTGAAAGATCATTATAATCATTTGGAGGAGAGACACTGCCAAATGCATGCCTACTGAAAAGCTCAAGCGCTCTATTGATGTTCATCACCTCCATTTCATAATCTAAAATTTGATACTTTGGGGTGTTAATATCCTTATTTCTAGTTGTTATTAATATTCTAGATCCTGGATACAAATTTCTCTCTCCAACTAATGTCTCTACTTGTTCTCTATTATCAACATCATCAAGTACAATGAGGACTTTCTTATTGCAAAGTATGTCTCCAGCCCTCTCCATTCCATAAGCAATTTCATCAATGGCCATTATTCCTGCATGATGGCCGATTTTAGAAAGTAACTTTTTTTGCAACTCAACTAAGCCATTAGTTTTTGATGACTTCTCTCGGACATCTTCAAGGAAACAACAACACTTTCCAAAATGAGAAGAGAGTTGGTTGAAGACAATCTTGGCGATTGTCGTTTTACTGATACCGCCCATACCATGAATTTTAATCAGTCGCACACCGCTGCAGTCGATGTCTAACAATTTACTTACTGTCGCTACTTGATCTTTAACTCCAACTAAACGTTTAGTCATTCATCTATGTTTTGTCTTCAGCTTTTTCACGACCTCCTCAACTACCAATTTGATGAGCTCGCCATGGCTGCCACAATGGAAAATCATTTTTACTGGGAGAAAATGCGAAATCGCGTTTACCTAGCTAGAAGTAATCTTATTTAAGCACCGAATAAAAAACATAACATTCGGACAGATAATGGGACCTTAAAGATCTCGAAATGATCTTCTAAGAGTCCATATCGGACATTAACATTACTTCAAAACACAGCTTATGCACTTGGCAACGCGTGCACCATGTCAAAACCCTAAATTTGATTTGATTTAAACACGAGATTTTAACAATCTTGGGACTATTTTAATAACTTCATGCAAAATAGATATATTTATGAATTTGAAATTGACATTTTGTGATTGATGTTCAAGCAACGACTATAGAAATTGAACACCGTGTATTCAAGAGGAGAAATGTTTTTTGTATTGCAAGATTAAATGATCAGATAGCAATGAGCATGACATTTCAGTAGCCCATTCTTTTTTTTTTCTGCCACTGCCCATAATCAAATATTAATATAGCTATGTAGCTATTAGTATGATTATTCGCCCATTTGATGAGATGACCTTGTTAATCAATTTCACATTTTTCTTTTTTTGACAATTGTAGCATAGGTTCCTCGTTTAGTATTACTATAATGAAAGTCCCTAATAGTACTGAAATTTATACCTCTATGATTCGAGCGATAACAAAAATTGGGAAAACAAGCATCTTGAAAGCAATATGCTTACCCCGTACACTTCTTCGCTTCCCACCCCTTGATCGCATCAACATGCATTAGAGCCTTTCTCCACTCATTTACTTCCTCATTGCTCAACTTCTTCTCATGCTTCAAATTGAGTATGGCATCTTCATACAACAGAGTTTTCAGCTTAACATCATTAGGTTCCACATCGAGAAAAATAGGTAGGATCTCTTTATTGCCTCCCGAGCTGGAGGTGTTTGCCATGATCTGCACAAGCTCACGGAGGCACCATTGGCTTGAAGCGTAGTTTTGAGAGAGTATGAGTATATAGATCTTGCTGTTATCGATTGCTCGCCGAAGCGATCTACCGATCCTTTCACCAACACGGAGCTCTTCGTTGTCTCGGAAGACACAAATTCCAGCATCGATCAAGCTATGATAGAGCTGGTCGGTAAATCTAGTGCCGGAGTCCGGTCCTTTAAAGCTTAGGAACACCTAATACTCGCTTTCCAACAACCTTCCTTCATCTGAGCTCGCCATAGTAGTAAGTTTGCTCAGCTTAAACAGATCTCTTTGTGTGCCAATGTTCTTAACAAGGAAAGAGGCACGGTGTGAAGAAATAATGGAGTAGATATATAAAAACTAATCAAATGCTATGGGTGGATGAGAAATGGTTGAAGTAGGAAGTCGTAATTTTTAAAAGAAGAAAGAAGACCATAAAAACAAATGCTATTGGTCGATGAGAAATTTGAAGAAAAAAACAAAAAAAAGAAGGCACCAAAGAGGTGACAAAACGTAGTTAGCAAACTTGCATACGGTTGCTGGGCCCCATATGCATAAGCCATGGCTAGATATTTACAATATATTTTATATATGACATTGTTGGCTTGTTCAAACGAGCATGCAGTTGTAGGCTAAGAAGCACCGATACTTTTCGAAGGCCTTCGTGTCGTGTTCGACACTCTGTCATGTGTCCAACACGCTCTGACACATTCTAACATGCGGTCAACGAGTGTCGGCAAATCCGACACGTGGTCGACTCTTCTTGACACGCTTCGACATACGAGTCCGAAATTCCGGCACGCGATTCCGATACGCATGGAGTCAATTATAAAAAAATTTCAATACCTGAGGGGTCAAAATATAAATATATGAAAAAATAATGAAAATAACAAAAATAAAGGGGAAATAATAAAATTCTCACTCTCAAGTTTCTCACTTATAAGTTTTGACATTCCCGTGAGTAACGATGGAACGCTCCTCTTCTCGCTAGTGTCGCTCCGCCGCTCCTGTAGACTTAAAGTTGTGATTTTTTATTTTTTATTTTTGGCTTCTTTCCACCTCTTGCAGGCGTTGCCTGTGAGTTATCTCTTTTTGTCTATGTCATTAGCTTGTGAGTTACCTCTTACATTTTCCATGGTGAATTTAGTTATTTCATTTTCTTTTGGTCGTACTTTAAGAGTTCTTGTCCGAGATTTTCATTTTCTCGAACCTTGTTTTGCAGAGGAACTCCAAGCCAGTCTATATGATGAACTTCGAACTTTGTCTAGGACTATAAGAAATCTCACTAATTTCCGACAAATGTAAGAAAACATGACATGTTCCTTCAAATTTACTCTTTTGTGTTTGCAATTTTTGAATTTCTTTTTCAATATTTGTTAAATTAAAATAATTAACGATATTAACAAATGTTGAATTAATATTTTTAGTATAAATTAATTCTATGCTCTTTTTATTATTTATTTTTGCATTTATATATAAAAATATATATTTAATATATAACGTATCAAAACATGTCGAAATTCTCTATTTTTTTAGAAATAACGTGTCGGCGTGTCATGTCGCTAATCGCGTTTGAATTCTTTCTCTCTCTCAACCCTCTTCACTGTGCAACGGGTCGAAAGGACGGTGATGATTAAGCCATGCGATGCACCAAAGCCAAGGAATTAGACTTTCTTAATTTTTCCATGTATTATTACTTCTTTGTTTTCATTTCTCTTCTGCACAGATAATTTTTATAATTTTTGTATTACTCTCTCTCTCTCTCTCTCTCTCTCTCTCTCTCGTCGCTCCTTAATTTTTCCATGTACTATTACTTCTTTGTGTTTATTTCTCTTCTGCACAGATAATTTTCTCTCTCTCTCTCTCTCTCTCTCTCTCTCTCTCTCTCTCAAGGAGTTTACAATTGTCCGTTGATCTTCGCACACTTGATGGACCATGAACGGTCTCAGTTCAACCATGTCATATCACAGAAATATGCTTCATCGACAGGGGAAGAAATAGTGCGGTACAACACTTTCTCTGCTTTGTACCTTCAATCCCATCATCTTACACCTTCTTCCTCTCCTTCGTACAATACTTCTTCCTGTTGACCAGCCTCCATTTCTTGAACCACCCTCGCCCCGCGTTCTCGTGCTAACTTGCTTCTTGAACCAAGGTCCCTGATCTGACTTCGGAGGTCCTTGCGTAGCTTCCGAAGGTTTAGCTCTGTTCACTTGTACCACTGTAATATGTTGAACGTATTATTGAAATTTTCACTAACACGGAACTCTCAGGATCGAGGACCGATCCGTACAGTATTGATCCAGAAATTTTAGGACCAAGAACTGACTCAATCTCCTTGAGAATTGGACTAGGATTGGCAAGGTTGGGCCGGTCTAGGGTCTGTTCAGGGTTGGCCTTGGACCAATGCTTACCCCTACTCTCTCTCTCTCCCCCCTCCTTAAGGAGTTTACAATTGTTCGTTGATCTTCGCACACTTGATGGACCATGGACGGTCTCAGTTCAACCATGTCATTTCACAGAAATATGCTTCATCGACAAGGGAAAAAATAGTTAACATCGGTACAACACTTTCTCTGCTTTATACCTTAAATACCATCATCTTACACCTTCTTTCTCTCCTTCGTACAATACTTCTTCCTGTTGTCCGGCCTCCATTTCTTGAACCACCCTCGCCCCGCGTTCTCGTGCTAACTTGCTTCTTGAACCAAGGTCCCTGATCTGATTTCGGAGGTCCTTGCGTAGCTTCCGAAGGTTTAGCTTTGTCACTTGTGCCACTGTAATATGTTGTACTTATTATTGAAATTTCCACTATAGGAAAATAGCAAAACAAATCTTAGGAATCCCTTTTTTCACCGTAGTTGACACCTAAATTTTCATCAAAAAGAAGATCTCTTCGCAGTTCATGAACATGAGGGATTGAATCTGTCAATGACATCACAATTTAACCCTAAATGAAGATATCAATGCCGCATGGTCTTGCAATCTCTTTCTTTACCGGGTTCATCTACATTTAAAAATTAGGGACGTTCTTATTTAAAAGTAGCATGCCGCATCGGGCATCTAACTTGGAAAAAATATGCGACTTTAAGTGAAAGACACAAGGAAAGGGGATGGGGATATGGTCAACTCAAAGGAATGGAGGACTGGCGAAATCAAGAGAGGAAGGAGTTGATTTTGGCAAAGCAAAGAAAGAAAAGAGAGAGATTTGGCCTAGATTTGGAGAGAAAGGATGGAGGGGCTCCTCTTTCTTGCTGAATAAAAGAGGGGACTCACCAAAGATTGAATGGGGATTCTCGTGGATTGGTAAGTAAAGGCAGAGGAAAAATCCAAATTTAAAAAATCCGAGAGATAGACGCAGGAGAGATTCATTTTCTTATTGTATTTTCATTCTTGAGTATCTAGATTTATTTCTTTACATAACGTCCTTCGTTAAAGAAAAAAAAATTACTTAGATACATATATAGGCATTTTCTCCTATTTTGTGTTAGGATATGTGGCGGTTCTAATCTTACTTAATTCATAATAAATAAGAAACCAAATTACAGGCTCTAGAATTTGGGAGAGATGGCTTTTGTTGTCTTCGAAAATCAAAGGCGATTTTCAGAATTGGAAAATCCACGTTCTCGCCTTTGGCAATTTTTATTTTTATTTTTTGTTTTCTTTCGTAGTGTATAAGGACTTAGGCACGATGTATAGAACTCATGTTAATATCAGCACATGTAATCCTCATCCATTTTCCATTTGCCCTATTTCTAAGAGGCCTAATGGCCTTATCCTTAACAAGGGCTTCCCGTATTAAAGTAACACCAAGTTCCTTGCCGAAAATTCAATTGATAAAACGAACTTACTGCTTGTGAAGATCAATGTTACTCATGCAAACCATACTTGCATTGCATCCATACTTGCCTTTATAATTTTCCACTAATGCAATCCCTGTCAACTTCGCCTCCAATAGACCATTCACAAGTGACGTGATTATTATTATTATTTAGCATTATTAGGTTAAAGCCAAATGACTATGATTTTGAGTGTGTCGTCCACCAACAAAATGTCAATTAGGTGGAAAGTAATTGCTCCAAAGTAATTTGAAGGTAAGTATTAGTACATATATATAGCCCGAAACACTATTTCACAGGCAGTGGACCTGCACAAGCGATGGTCGGCTCATAAAAAGGCCTCCGTAACTTTTTCTCTTTAGGATGACTTGAAATTTTATTTACGTGGTCTTTGTCCGTCTCCAAATTTGACTGGATTCTCTCGGTCTCTCTTTTGTTCTTGGATTTTAGCAATTCTGAATCTGAAAAAGTTATTTATGATAAAATAAAGATTGAAAACTGAGCTGTCGGGGACAATCTAACTTGACATTATCGAAGAGAAGGCCTCCTCCACAAGCTGACAATCAACTTTAGAATTTTTTTTTTCCTCTTTTTAAATTCGCAAATACGGACGTAGAGACAATTTAATTTTAGAATTTGAACTACGAATTTAGCAAATGTCCACCTTCCTCATGGAGAGCTGCGATCTCCAAAGCTAAATGACGTGAATTTCGACAACATACTCATGCAACCCATTTAGGTTTTCAATTAACCAGTATAATTTTTTGTGGTTCAATCTCGAAACGTTATGTTGATCCCACAAATTCCAGACGCTTCATTTTTCTTAGAATTAAATATTAAAATATTATTTTGCGTTGCTTGATAATGAACTTAAATACTCTTTATATTGATGCAATCTATCTTCATTATTAAGTTTAAACCTTTGGATTAAACTTTCTTTCATCATTAATAGAGTCAATCGATCAAACACTTAAAGAAATACACGATTTCGAATAGTGCTTCCAACATTAAATACTTTCATATATATTAGGAATTAAATTGAACATTTATCAACTGTTTAGAATTCACATTGAACAAATTAAAAATTCTTGAACAACATTACATATTGGATCAAAATTCATAAATCATTTATGGCATTTCCCAACCAAACTTTAATAGATTATACGTTTACCCGATTCCCTATATTATTACTTTTCTATTTTGATTGCTGTTTTACACAAATTTTTTATTTCTCTCTCTCAAACCGGGCGTCCATTCCGATTACTTTTCAATTTTCATTGCTATTTTATCTATAGTTAGTTTGTTATTTGTTTGTTCTTTCTTTCTCAAACGAGTGTTTTTTTTTATTACATTTTGAAGAAAACTCGATAATTTTACAAACGATTTGATAAATAATAAATTGTCCCATTATGTATGATTAAAAAGAGAAATTGTCAGTTTCCTTCTTCTTCTTCTTCTTATTTTTTTTTTTTTTATGATTCTCTTGAAAATTACAAAAGTATCCTTTACTTAATAACACTCAAACAAAAAATCCACAAAATCATGTTTAATCATATTTGATTTATGTACGTGTCAAGAACATATGTTGTCTTAACACGCGTGACACACATATAGTATCTTAACACGTGTGGCACGCGTTACATTCTATTAATTAAGATGAAATGAGTGTATTATAAATAAGTGATCTGTGGCTCCTTGAGGAACTTATAATGATTCTTCTCGTTGATCTTTGCACAATAGATGGAACCATGAATTGTCTCAATTCTACTACTTTACGACGACAAATGTTCGTCAATTCTTTTTCAACAAATATGTAAGAACAACATAAAA
Source organism: Eucalyptus urophylla (assembly GCA_026873135.1). NCBI lineage: Eukaryota > Viridiplantae > Streptophyta > Magnoliopsida > Myrtales > Myrtaceae > Eucalyptus > Eucalyptus urophylla. Next base: position 15,883,958 of record CM049469.1, on the reverse strand, counting down.
ACAAATTTGTATTCTCGAGTAATGATTAGTTACGTGGTCTAACTGTTTGCTTTGTATTTTGCTTTGGATGCCACCGAGCATGTGTTAATATTTTGGTATTCTTCTCACGCTAAAACCGATCTGTACGGCCACGTTCTTCATCGTGTGGTGGAGATTACCTCGACATGTGCGAACGAAGTTTTTGCCCACATCCGAATGGATTATTAAGTCCAAGTGAAAGTTGGATTGTCTCTTGTTATCCAGAAAAAAAAAAATCTCCTCATGCTGAGATGAAAATGAGAACTTAACGGGGTTACTAATGTTATAACTGCAGGAGTTGCTATCAGTAACGTTGTGCCTGGACCTCTCTCTTTGTCATTCATTAACGGAGTAGTAATAGGAAAATCAATCAAAAGCCATGGGCCTCGGAGAAATTAGTTAAAGCAGATTGTCGTAACATATCACGACGAAGACCATAAAGTCAGATGCTATTGGTGGTGAGTAACGGGACTTCTAAAGCTCACGAAGACCTGCAACTCATTTTCCCGGTAACTTCCTGCGTCTCAGCTAGCCATAGTCACTTTAATTGATATTTCTCTCTTCCCCTGGTAATGCTGAAGAAGATGCTTTTGGTCGTAATATAATAATATCAAAGATCCAACACCGTGTGTGAAAAAGGAGAAGAATGGCTCTCTTTCTTTTCTAAAAGTCGAAATTATTATATTGCTCCTTGGAAGATCGGAAAGCAAAGTGCCGGTAGTCGATGGGAACGAGCAAATTATTATATGGCCGACCAAAAAAATAGAGTTGGTCGACAAAATGCTCCATATTACGGTCATTGCCCGGCACGGGCAATGGCTTTTCCTCGACACTACTCGATATATATATTTTAAGGAAACTTTTATGTTCTGGTCCGGTTTGATTTTCCTTTGTGTTTGAATCATGGCATCTACTTTTCCTCTAATCTTTGAGAAGTAAAAATAAGATTAAAAAACAATTTATATTTGGACGATTTGAGCTAATGTTTCTCTCTGCTTCTTCACTTATGAGCATCATCAAGTTGCAAATTACATGCGCTCATGGTCGCATCCAACATCGCAAGTATGAAAGGTCGGATCGCTTTTTCTGAAAAAGTTTTTCACAAGTACAGATATAGCTATAAAGAGGGATAAGCAAGTGTAAGGACTCTACTTCGCCATTGCCCGGTTGTTGCTTTGTCTTGAACTCGTCGGTGTGGAACTTTCCGGCACTCTAGTCTTCACGATGATCTCATGGTTGATCTTAATAGACTCCCAATCATCTCAACCTTGTCATCGTTGAGTGATTGTAAACAAGGACTCAAACTAAAAGAAATAAGTAAACCAACAAAAAATAAAACTAGCCTGTCTTTTAAATTTCCCTGAAGATATGTGTTACCCATGTTTAAACGTATATTTCATACCCCTTAACTTGTTTTGTTCATTGGTGACAAAGAATTAGCAATTTTTTTGCACGAATTAACACGTTTGTACACAATTACATAAATAGTGACATTAATTGACTCGAGTTTAATAATGACGTTTTTTGCAATTCATCTATTTCAGTAGTTGTTGAGTTTTCTTGAACATTATCAAGGAGGCAGCAACACTTCCCAAATTAGGTAGAAAGTTGATTGAAGGTGACCTTGGGCAAGAGTTGTTTTATTGATACCCCCATGCCATGAATTTCAATGAGATGCACACCACCAGAGTCGATGTCTAATGATTCTCTTGTTGCTACTACTCGATAACTAATCCCAATTAAATGTTTAGTCAACAAACTCATGTTTATCTTCAACTTTTCCACAACCACCTCAATGACCAACTCGATTAGTTTGCCAGGGCTGTCATGATGAAAACTTATTTTGATGGGGTAAATTGTGAAGTAACACTCTAGTACTAACTTTCATTTGGATTGAAGTTACGTTAGACTGCAAAGCAATCTCATATTTTTTGTTTGTTTCGTAGGAGTGATTTGATTCAATTGCTCTTGCTTTATTGAATTACTAAGGGGACATTAACAATCAACAAGTGTCTTCTCTAAATTCGTATAGAATTTAAGAATTTCTTAGTTACTGCTTTTGATAACTTAACATTAGTTATCTGATTTGTTGTTCGAGCCTTACGTTCCTGATATTGTAAAGTTCTAGAAAAAAAAACCAAACATGTAGAAAAGAAGAAAAACTTAGAAGAGGACAATGGAACAGACACCGAAGGATTTCAAATTTTATTTTTTGTAGCTAATTCTCTGTAATTATGAAATATATGGATCTAACAAAAAATATCAAAAAGTACATCACTCTCAAATGTACTTTCACGCACATGGCAAGGTGCCACCTGTTGCTCTATGTCATAAAACCGAAAAAGCGACTTAATCCCAACATATTCGCAATCTTCGAATTATGTTAATCTCGTTTGTGCAAAATTCATGTCCAAATATTTCTGCATTGCAAGTTAGCAATTCATTAGTTATGTTCAATTGACAGACCGTAGAAGTTGGACATTGTATATTCAAAAGGATAGTATGTCAGTGACAGCATTTTGGAACTGTTCCAATGGACTATGGATTCACAGTTTGACACCGATATACTCAATTCTCCTAATCACTTCAAATTTTCAATTTCTAATGATCTCCATATATGGTACGCATAGAGGCGCGCCATAGTTGTCGTCAAAACGCCCACTCTTTAACTTTTCTTTTCTGAGTGAAGAAATGAAACGCATTGTGCTATCAACTCGAATCGGAGAGAATAATAACAATGTTTGACCAGGGGTAGGGTAATTAGGAAATTCCATATGAACATAAAACTAATACGTTAAAATATACGAGGTGGGTGGATGCAGTTTAGTAATTAGGATTTTTTTTTTTTGAATAGCATTTTAGAGTGCATCATGCCTTTGATGTGAAAATATGAAAGGGTTGAAAGTCGTAGGAGGCCGCCACGGCAACACGTTATGGGGAAATAATGGAGCAGTTATAGGAAAACCAAAGAGAAAAAAAAAATTGCTATGGGTCGGTGAAGAAATGGTCGAAACATTAAATCGTTTTTGGAGGCCTATTAAGGACAAACTACGAGTAGCACTTTGCTTGTCATCGAGTGCTTGGAAACTAGAGAAATTGAAGCATTTCGAGCGTTGAAACAGAAAAGTCGTATTCGGAGGCCTGAAAGGCCAATGAAAGCGTGATTCCCGAAAAATAACATCAATGGAAGTTTCAGAGAAGAAATGACATGAATTAAAATTATGCGGTCAAATCAACTAGTACTACACACCAACTAATGTCTACCGCATTTAATTTATGTCATTGGATACTACATGTAAGAAAATAGACAGAAGCTGGAAGAGGACACTAACAATGCTATCAATACTTAATTTAATATCATAACTTTTCAATCGATTATTTATATGCTATAACTTTTAAAAATGTTCACGAGTGATGACAGCATTTTTTCTTGCATAAAACTTAATGCGACATTAATTTAATATAAACTTCTGAGGTGGTTCGCTTGGAAAATGATTCATCAAATGTCTGTAGAATCGCATCATTTAGCTTTTTTCTTGTCCCAAGTACATGGGGCTTAATTAGGTGCGACCGAAAACCCCAACTCCACAGTTTCTTCTACATATCAAAAAATTGCAGAAAGACTTCATCTCGCTCATTCTTTTAAACAAATATATATATATATATATATATATATATATATATATATATATATATATGACGTCATCTAGATTTCCCAAGTCACGACTCGCCGACATTGCACTTTGCTCTCACATAATTCAAGAGTCGTTCTCGATTCTTCAAACCAGACTTTAAACCAGAACGCAAACGGCTTCGCAGATGCATAGAAGGAAGAAGAGGGGAATGCTCGTGCGTGCCTTGAGCTGCAAGCCTTTCTTCCAATATGTAAGGACGCAGAAAGTGTCCATCTTGATGCGTGGTCGTTTTAGAGAGAGAGAGATCAGTCATTCCCCTTGATCAATCCTTCTTCGATGCCTCGTCATTTTTGGGTTCGGAATCCATGGCATTTGGACGATTTTCCACTTTAGACTTAACTCTTCTTTTTAAAAAAAAAAAATTCATTGCAGATATTTTTATTAAAATAAATTCACACATCGTTGAAGATGGGTTACAAGTGTCACTCAAATAAGCGTTCTTTAGAAATGATGACATTTAAATAATCAATAGAAATGTTACTAAACCAAAATGAGCACCGTACTTAAGTAGTGGTATTGCTAATGCTCTTTCCTGATGAAAGCTGTCTGTATTCCTCTTAAAATGCTGATGCAAGTCAAATACATGGTTTTTAACTGCATTTGTTGAGATTGAAGTACAAGAAAGAATGTGTGTGCGTGTGTGTATATATATATGAAACAATTTCATAAAGAAAAGTTCTATAAATCACGCGAGTTTTGCATAGTCATTAAGGAACATAATTATGTGTGCAAATGCACGTCACATGAGTTCAATTTTCCACATCACCAAATGTAAACAATTTCACATCGAAGTCATCAACTGAGCCTTTAACTCAAACCTTACGTGATTCAATTGATCGGTTGAACATTTATGGCCCGATGCTCTTTTCGCCTGAGATACAAGCTTCTAAAAGAGAGACTATGTTGCTACCAGAAAATGACCAGGGCTAGTAGAAAGTCAAGCAGTTAAAGGCTTCCATCTTCCTTTTATTTAATCCCTTTCTATCTAGCAAGGGGTATTTAATGAAATTTCATCTATATGAACTCCCATCCGCATATATACATATTGTCTTGTCAGGTATATCACAATTTGATAAAAACTGGTTTTGTTCCTAATCTAGCTAAATCAACAAGTTTTCATGTACACAATCGCCTAAATTATAGTAGAAGTTATAATAATAATAATAATAATAATAATAATAATAATAATAATAATAATAATAATAATAATAATAATAATAATAATAATAATAATAATAATAATAATAATAACAACGTACGCATCATTATTTTAATGAGTAAAAGAAATTGACTCTGTGCTTTACTTGAAATTTAACCTTTATCAGTAAAAAAAAAAAAGTCTAAAAAATTGGCTGCTCTGGCTTTTAAGGGCCTGTTTGTTTGTATTCTTATTTTTTTTTATTCATGAATAGAATTCTTGTTTTTTTGTTCTGGAGAACAAAAAAAGAACAGAAACACGTTTGTTTGCGTTTTTGTTCCAAATCTATTTTTTTTCCTAGGAACAAATTTGGAACAGAAACAAGAAACAAAAAAAAAACTTGTTTCTTGTTTCTGGAACAATTTGAAGAAACACATTTTCTCTCTCTTATTTTTTTTTTTCTTTTCTTCTTCTTTTTCTTTGGTTGGTCGCCGGTCTCGGCCATGACCGATGACTAGCCATCGAGGGCCGGCGATGTCACCGAAGCGTCGCTGGCCCCCGGCGAGGCGAGCTCGGGCTCGCCCAAATTCAGCGAGGCCGAGCTCGCCCAGCCAACGGAGAGGCTCGACCTCGCCGGGCCATCGCCATGTCAGGGCGACGCTCGACCTCGCCGTGGTTGGCGAGGCCATTGGCCCTCATCGGCCATGGCCAAGGCCAGCGATCGGCCAAAAGAAGAAAAAAAGAAAAAATAAAAAAAGGAAAAATAAAATAAAAATATTAAAAAATTAAAAGAAAAAAAAAAGAACACAAATTTACCAAACGTGTTTCTGTTCTTTTTTTAATTCCCGGAACAAGTTTACCAAATGTGTTTTTCTAGTCAAAAATTGTTTCCTGGAGCATAAATAGCTTTTTCTATTTATGTTCCCTAAAACAATTTTTGAACAGAAATACAAACAAACGCACCTTAAATTGCTATTGGTCGATAAGAAAATAAACTGAGGATGTGGCTATATTAGTGGCCGATAGAATTAAAACCAATTTCACAGCTTTCTGGAAGGGTGAGAAATCTAATTGTTGGTAAATTTCTGATACCATAATACTCAATCTTGTCATTTTCTGATTATCGGGTAACATTTTAGCAACAAAGCAGCACAATTAAAAATTTACCATCTTTCAAATAATTTTTTTTTAAAAGAAAAAAACCCGATTTTACAAAATTTTACAAGTGTCACTGAACTGCAAATACTACATTAGGGCTTGTTTGTTGAATTAGACAGTTACAATTGCTTTCTACGATGAAAGAGATTATTGACATTTGTATCAAAGATGAAATTGACGTGTCATCATTTGAGGAGTGTGTTACTGTTGAATTAGTAGATGCTATGAAAAAAAAATGTACGTCGAGGGAGAGCGAAGGGTGGAAATGATATTTGGGAAATGCGAAATGTACGCACAAGACAAGCTCAATTTCTTGCCGGACTGTCCTGTGTACCCGAATATACAAGTAGTTAGCTCGTTTAATTTAACTTATAAAAATAAGCGAGAGGATCATCAACCAGTGCGATTTAAAGTTCTCCTGAGTGGTATGATTCTAACCTCAAATTGCACATGATAATTTCAACAAAAATCAACTTGCGAGTCTTGACGTCGTTTCAACAAGTCGGGAAAACAAGTCGGGAATCGTTCAATTGAAACACAGAGTTGACACCAATCTACTCACCCTCCTTATCATTTTGATTTTTCATTTGCTGATGATCTCTAAGGTGCGGACAGAGGCGCCCTATAGCTGTTGTGGAACAAGCCCTCTGAACTTTTCTTTTTCGCACAAAGAAATGAAACAAGATTTTGCTATCAATAGAATTGGATAGAAAAATTGGAATGTCAGACCGGGAGTATCTAATTAGAATTTTCGATGCGAGCATAAAATTAATAACTTTAGAAGGAAAGGTTTTTTTTTTTTGGGGGTGGTTAATAAGGAGGATTTTTTCTAGATAACATATTTGAGTTGGTCATCCCCTTAGATATGTGAAATGGTCGGAAGTCGTAGAAGGTGGCTGTGTGAACACATCATGAGAAAATAATGGAGTAGTAATAGGAAAACCAATCAAATGAGGTGGGTGATTAATAATTAGGATTTTTTCTAGATAACATATTTGAGTGAGTCATCCCCCTAGACATGTGAAATGGTCGGAAGTTGTAGAAGGTGGCTGCGTGAACACGTCATGAGGAAATAATGGAGTAGTTATAGGAAAACCAATCAAATGAGGTGGGTAGTTAATAATTAGGATTTTTTCTAGATAACATATTTGAGTGAGTCATCCCCCTAGATATGTGAAATGATCGGAAGTCGTAGAAGGTGGCTGCATGAACACGTCATGAGGAAATAATGGAGTATTTATAGGAAAACCAATCAAATGCTAAGGGTTGATGAGGACATGGTTGAAATAGAAAGCCATTTGGATCAACTCAAATTGGAGACAAAATTTGGAATGTTAGACCAGGAGTATCTAATTAGAATATTTCACGTGAACATACAATTAATAACTTAAGAAAGAAAGTCTTTTTTTTTTTTTTTGGGTGTGGGGGTGGGGGGGAGGGTTGGGGGTTAGTTAATAATTAGGATTTTTTCTAGATAACATATTTGAGTGGATCATCCCCTGCAATATAAATGATCGGAAGTCATAGAAGGTGATCGCGTGAGCACGTCATGAGGAAATAATGGAGTGGTGTTAAGTAAACCAATCAAATGTTAAGAGTCGATGAGGAAATGGTTGGAACAGAAAGCCGCTTGCAGGCTTAAAAGGACAAAATAGGATCAAGGACTTGCAACATAAAAATATATTTATTTTTTTGGACTAGTGTCGAACCCCTTTTATTTGTCTCATTTAGAATATTTTTGGGATCCTCATTCTTAATTGTTCATCTAATTGTCGAAGAAAGCACGTATGTGAACGATCTTGTTCGATTGAATGGACGGTATGATGTAGGCACCCAATAGAGAGATAAGCCCCTCTCCTTGTTGGAATTTAAATCTCTCCCTTGTCACCTATAGTCGGCCAAGGTGCAAAAAAATTTAATGGCAATCCATCCTTGCTTTCAAACGTAGATGCCGTAGTGGAAGTACTGCTTGTCACTCTCATTTAGTGAACAAGGCTATTTAAAAACTCACAATTGATGACCATGCCGGCAAAGGCTGAGCTGCTTTTTGGATAAACAGGGACGCGATTGTCTCGTTAGAAGACGATAATCACATACTTCCGTTGGCCGGCGCTCGGTACACTGTTTAGCTGTCATCTAATGGGATTGCGTCTCCTTAATTTTCTCCTTTTGTTTGTTTATATGATGGCTAAGGAAAATAATCAATTTATCTCGCTTGTTCTTTTGCCCTTTCAATTTCTCCTGTTCAGAAAGGACTCTTAATTCCAATTCAGTTTTTGATGCAGAATATAACCCCATGTATACACACATAAAGTGGTTGAAACAGAAAGTCGTCAGTTTTGAGGACGAAGACCACGAAATTAATTTCTATTGGTTGATGAGAAAAGCCAAACGTGGCTAAATAAATGGCCGATGAAGCAGTATGTGTTTGAGGATATGCTATTGAGGACACCGACTCCACTATCTGGGAACAATTCTTAGTCTCTCCACATCATCGCATTTGTCTTTTCCTCACTAATGAAAAAGCATCGTTGAGCTTGTCCAAAACTCAATGCATCGTAGCTAATCCTCAACTTTCTGAAAACATCATCTTGAGATGCTTTGCTTAACTTGTCCAATGTTCCTTCCCATAGTTCTTGTACTTTATCTTACAGCAGCGAACCGATTGCTTAAATAGCCAAAGAAAGTCTTCTAATAACAGATACAATTTTCTTTGGGAAGTTCATAGTGATCACCTACAAAAGAGTCTCTATTAGATGCATGTCCATTAAAGAGTTGAAGCACACGATCGCTACTCATCACCCCCATTTCATGATATAAAATTTCGTACTTTAGTCCATTAATTCACAAAACATCTTTATTTCTAGAAGTAATAAGTACTCTAGACCTTGAACATGAAGCACTTTTTCCGACCAGTTTCTCCACTTGTTTGTTTTTATCAACATCATCTGATATAATGAGGACCTTCTTATTGCACAGTGCTTCATTGATCCTCTTCATCCCATAGTCAATTTTGTCTATGCTCCTTGTTCTGCAGCGTTTCATATTTTAACTTTTCGGGCAATTCAAATAGGGCATCAGTTCTTGACGACTTTTCTCTAACATTAAGGGAGCAACAACGCTTGCCAAAGTGGATAGAAATTTGATTGAAGATGACCTTGGTGAATAGATAGCCTCATGTCATGAATTTAAATGAGCCACACACCACCAAAGTCGACATCTAACAATTCGCTTACTCTTACAACTCGATTATTGATTACAATTAAATGTCTTGTCACAAACTTATGTTTTATTTTCATCTTCTCCACAACCACCTCAACAATCAATCTACCTTGGCTGTGTTGGAAATTAATCCAGAGAAAACACACTGTTTGTTGTAATCAGAATATCAATGTAATGGATGTGAGGTACGGATATCCGAATCTCCTTAGGGCGATTAATTCCTGCCAATGATGCTCCGTAGATTCACGAAGTATGCCTCCCAAGATACAACACCTCGAACCTGTTTGGATTAGCACTATGCAAACATGACTCAATCGAACCGTTCAATTGAACTAGTACATCCAGAAAAATTAGAATAGTAGAAAAGTATATCAAAGTTTTTTTTTTGGAATCAAGTCAAAAAACCAAAAACTCTTATGAAGCTCTATGCTCCTATCTATTTATAGAGCTTTTTTTAGTTCATGTATAGAAGAGATACATGAATTAAATAGATGCATGTATCAATGAAATTCATGAATCAAGAGATACGTGAATCCAAGAGATTCGTGAACTCAATAAATACATGAACTAAAAGATACATGAATTTAGGAAATTCATGAATTCAATAGATACGTGAATAGAAAAGTTTAGGAAATTCATGAATTCAAGAGATATGTAAATAGAAAAGATGTATTTTAATTTATTGGCTTTCGTTGATCCATTAACCAACAATCCCCCACATTAATGGATCAACAAAACATTTTTGACTTGAAGAAATCTGAGCATACCTGTTGAAATACATCGCATCAAGATAGGTAGCTTTCGCTTTGAATCTTCTTTAGTGAAAGCCTATCTGACTTACTTAACTAGTCGATGGACTAAGCCTTGAATCACCAATTGTTTGTGTAAGCCTAGACAATAAACCTCACACGAAGTATTTCCAATTCAAGATTGGTTCTCGGTTGTATTCGTTCTTTCAGCCCTGAACCGCTCGGGATTCATGCGTGCTTTAGAAAATCTAGCCTTAAAGATTTTCATAGAGTCGGCCAGCTCCATGCATGTTGGTGCATTTCTATTAAAGACATCCTACCATATCTTACTTGGATGTTACATTCCAAGTTATAGGAATCATTAAACACATAGCGTACCCTTAATAACGCTGTAGGAAAGCATTGTTGCATAATAGGAATAGGAGACAATGCTTACACTAGAGTTTCCAAAATTTACGTTGTCCTATTAAACCTAGACCATGGGATTTCCAATCGCATAGGTTAGGTTTCCACCCTGGAATCTCTTTATTGGGTTAAGGCTCTTAAATCCATTCCCCTCGATGCGTAATTTATCTGCTCTCGTGACAAACCTTTTGTCAGCGAATCCGCAATATTTTCCTTTGACTTTATAAAGTCTAAAGAAATGATTCCATTTGAGAGCAACTGCTTTACGGTATTGTGTCTACGACAAATATGTCTAGACTTACCATTATAATTCACATTATGCGCCCTTGCAATTGCCGCTTGATTATCACAGTGAATGCAAATGGCAGGCATAGGTTTTGGCCACACTAGAACATCTTCTAAAAAATGTTGAAGCCATTATGCTTCTTCAGCAGCTTTATCCAAAGCAACAAACTCTAATTCCATCGTAGAGCGCGTTATTAGAGTTTGTTTAGAGGATTTCCATGACACTACGGCACCTCCTAGCATGAACACATATCCGCTAATCGATTTCGATTTATCATAATATGAAATCTAGTTGACATCACAATAACATTCCAAAACAGCTAAATATTTGCCATATTGTAGAATATAGTCTTTTGTCATTTTCAGATATCCTAATACTCTCATCAGAGCATTCTAGTGCTCGTGACCTGAGTTACTAGTATATCTACTCAATTTGCTTACTGAGTACGCAATAACTGGTCTAGTAAAATTCATGATATACATGATGCTGCCGATTACTTGAGAGTATTCCAATTGTCTGACACTATTTCCAATGTTCTTTCTTAAAGTTAGGTGTGGAAGAAAATGATTGTTGCATCTTTAATGCCGAATCCTTTAAATCTCTCAATTACCTTTTCAATATTATGTTAAACCTAAGCCATTAGAATTCCTTAGAATTTTGATGCCAAATATAACATCCACTACACCTAAATCTTTCATCTCAAAGTTCTTTTTGAGAATGTTCTTTGTGATTCTGATGACCTTAGAGTTATCTCCAAGAAGTCATCGACATATAGACAAATAAGTACATATCCAAGTATTGTAGATTTAGTATACACATATTTGTCACACTTATTGATTCTATACCCATTTTGAATCATTGCCCAGTCAAATTTATCATGCCATTGCTTAGAAGCTTGTTTAAGTCCATATAATTTTTTGACAAGTCTACACACTTTGTATTCTTGTCCTTTGACCTTGAACCCTTCAAGTTGTTCCATATAAATCTCCTCATCAAGATCGCTATTTAAGAATGCAATTTCACATCCATTTGATGTGTATGCAAATTGTATATCGAAGTTATAGCAATCAACATCCTTATTGATGTTATTCTTGTGATAGGTGAATAAATATCAAAGTAGTCAAGACCCTCTTTTTATCTAAACCCTTTGGCTACAAGCCGAGCTTTGTACTTATCAATGGAACCATCAGCTTTTAGTTTTTTCTTGAATATCCATTTACATCCAATTGGTTTATTTCCAGGAGGAAGATCAACCAATTCCCAAGTATAGTTACTTAGGATAGAATGGATTTCATTGTCAACGGCTTCTTTCCAGAAAGGAGCATTTGGAAATGACATTGCCTCTTTAAATGTTTGGGCTCACCTTCTAACATGTATGTTAGAAAATCAAGTTCGAAAGATTTTTCAATTTGAGACCGTTAACTCATTCGAAGTTCGGCTTCTTTGGTCACAACTTCATCATTCTCAGATTCCGATTCTCTAAGCCTTTTCTGAGAAAGTTCTCCTTGATTTCTTTTTGCAGGATATATATCCTCAAAAAATTCAGTAGCCCTTGATTCTAGGATTATATTGACATGGATTTCTACACTTTCAGATTCGTGAACCAAAATCTATGTGCACTATTATTTTGAGCATAACCGATGAATATGCAATCGATCGTTTTAGGTCCCAACCGAGTTTGTTTAGGAGAAAGAATTGCCACCTTGGCCAAGTACTCCCACACTTTTAGAAAATTGTTGGATGACAACTTTCCATTCCATAACTTGTATGGAGTTTTACCTGTCTTTTTGTGGGGTATTTTATTAAGAATATTTGCAATTAAAACTGCCCCTTCCCACAAGTTCTAAGGTAAACCTAAACTCAAAAGCATGGCGTTAGCCATCTCCTTTAGTGTCCTATTCAATCGTTCAGTAACTTCATTTTGTTGTGGAGTATAAGGTGTAGTCGTTTGAAGAATAATTCCAAAATTAACACAAAACTCTTTGAAATTGATTGAACTGTATTCTCCTTTTCTATCAGACCTAAGCACTTTGATTTGTTTATCAAGTTGGTTTTCAACTTCATTTTTATACTTGACAAACATACTCATAGTCTCATATTTGCTAGTTAGTAAATAAACATAGCAAAATCTAGTACAATCATCCACAAATGTGATGAAGTACTTCTTTCTACCTCTACTTTCTACAAACTTTAAATCACATAGATCATTATGGATTAATTGTAGAGGTTCACTTGTTCTTAGGGGTGAGCATGGTCCGACTTGGACCGGTCTACCCCTTAATCCTAGGAAGTGTTGGTTCTCAATTTTTGGGACCAAGGACCGACCCTATTAAGTTTGGTACCAAGGACCGGACCGACTTAATGGGTTCGGTCCAGTTCCAGGATCAACCCAAAACCAACCGATAATTTTTTATTTCATTTTTTGTACTCCTTAAAAAAGCAATTGAGAACCGAACTAACCTAATGGGTTCAGTTCGATTTCAAGGTTAACCTAAGACTAACAAATATTTTTTTTAATTCATTTTTTGTACGCCTTGAAATGACAACCGATGACCGTACCAACCCAATGGGTTCGATGATGAGCGAGGTCAACTAATAAAGGCAAGTGGTGAGGGTCAAGTGGGGTGACTATTGAATGTCGAGTGGGAAGCAACAAGCCAAGCGAGCATCGAGCAGCGAGCGACACGAGTGACCCAAAGCAAGTGAGGCGAGTGTCAAGTGGCGAGCAGACAAGTTGTTTCTTTTGATTTTGGCAAATTGAAGACTAAGAGGACAAATAAGATAGAAGAGAATGAATACTAGATAAGGATGTCATAAGGAGTTGTTTATACCTTTTTGGACGTTGTGAGAACTCCTCACAAAAACATTTTCCTCATTCGCAAATTATGACTATTGACGCTGTAAAAGACATTAAAAATCTAAGTTATTAAAGAACAATATAAAATTACCTGAACTCATCACTAAAAAGCTGTTTAATGTTATTGACGCCATTTATTTTAAGGTTTTCTCTATATAAAAAAATTATAAATAATATATTAGATATATATATATATATATATTTATATTTAGGGTTGGTCCAAATTAGACCAACCTGAAATTCTTAGGACCGAGGATTGACCCGCATAGTGCTGGTCCAGGAATTCTAGGACCAAGAACCGACCCAGTCCCCCTAGGAATCAGACCAGGACCAACAGGGTTGGGCCGGTTCAGGGTTGACCTTAGACCAATGGTCACCCCTACTTGTTCTTTCAACAGATTTCAAAGGTTTTTTGGCAAACTTGGCCTCAACACAAGTATCATACTTGTAATGGGCATCCAACTCAAATCTTGGAATTAATCCCAAGTTTGCTATTCTCTTCATTGTGTCATAGTTTACATGTCCTAATCTACCATGCCATAAATAAGGAGACACAATAGTGTAAACTAAAGACTTTTCTTTATTAATAGTATTTGAGTACACATAATTTGAGTTTACATCAATGACAGCTACATTAACTTTAAACAGGTCATTACACAAGTACCATTTCCCCACATGCATCCCTCCCTTTGAACGTACAAACTTGTCAAATTCAAATATAACTTTGAAATCCTTATTGACAAGTATGAGACCATAAATTAGGTTTTTCTAAATCTCTTGTACATGCAACACATTCAGCAGGGTGACTTCCTTGCCAGATGCAAACTTCAGGATCACCTTTCCTCTTCCGGCAATCTTTGTTGATACAAAGTTAGCCATATAAAGCTTTTCATCTTCTTCAGCCTTCTCGTAAGATAAGAACATATGTTTATCTGCACACATGTGATTTGTGGCACCTGTGCCTAGCCACCAGCCATTAGTATTCGACATCGGAGATGCTTCGGACATTACCATAGCAGATAATCTCTCAATATTATCATGTTTTGTCAAATTCAGTTGCTGGGTTGCACAATCATTCTTGCCTTTTTTTTTTTGGGCGCTTCTTGCAATCCTTAGCATGATGGCCAAGCTTGTTGCATATAAAACACGTCCCTTGGAATTTCTAAAACTGTTCTTTTTGCTTGCCTTTTCCTTGAAAAGACATCTTCCTTTTTCTATCTTGCTTGGATTTGGAAGATTCCACAATGTTGGCCTTTGGCTCAGAAGAAGGGTTCGCACTCCTTTTATTGTCCTCTTCGATTCTGAGGTGTAGAATGAGATCTTCAAGGCTCATCTCCTTCTATTTGTACTTCAAATAATTTTTTAAGTCTGACCAGCCCGGAGGCAATTTCTCAATCATGGCTGCCACTTGGAATTCCATCAGCAGAAATGTCACTCGAAATTAATTGCAAATCTTGAACCTAACTTATGATAGATTTAGAATCCACCATCTTGTAGTCCAAGAATTTGACAACCACAAATTTCTTGGTGCCAGCATCCTCAGTCTTGTATTTTTTCTCTAAGGACTCCCTTAACTATTTAGCAGATTCAATATTAATAAACATTATACAGATAATTCACTAATTAAGAATATAATTTTGGCATAAGAAGTCTCCATGCTTCCAAGCCTCCAAGGCACCGAGCGTCATGACATCGTGCTTATTTGGACTAATTACTGGGCACACCTCTGATAAATATTTCATCGGATTTAGCATGGTCAGATAGAAGAACATCTTCTGCTGCCACTATTTAAAACCCACTCCGGTGAATTTCTTTGGTTTCTCATTAGCTGTAACTGGAGGTGTTGCCATCACAGTAGGTAAGGTTTGTTGAACTATCCCTCTAGAAACAGAGCCAAAAGCCATTTGGCCTGTATTGTTCTGAAAAACAGTCCCGACATACCAGTCGTCTGACTTGTACCCGCACCACCAAAATTGGTGTTGGCCAAAGGGCCCATAGCATTGGCTGATACAAATTCAGACCCTAAGGGCTGAACATCTTCCGTAGCAACAGTCGAATCGACCATAGGAACATCTCGTGGAACATTCTGAATATTGAAGGGCACTTTATTATTTTCAGCCATCTCAATAATCTAACAAGAACAACAAACAGTGAGTGATCTAATCACCTTAAGATTGTTGAAATTAATCTAGAGAAAACACACTGTTTGTTGTAATCAGAATATCAATGTAATGGAGGTGAGGTATAGATATATGAATCTCCTTAAGGCGATTAGTTACTGCCAATGATGCTCCACAAATTCACGAAATATGCCTTCCAAGATATAATACCTCGAACCTGTTTGGATTAGCACTATGCAAACAGGACTTAATCAAACTGTTCAATTGAATCAGCACACCCAAAAAAATCAAAAGAGTAGAAAAGTATTTCAAAGCTTTTTTGAAATCGAGCCGAAAAACCAAAAAAATTTATGAAGCTCTATGCTCCTATCTATTTATAGGGCTTTTTTTAGTTCATGTACGGAAGAGATACATGAATTAAATAGACACATGTATCTATGAAATTCATGAATCAAGAGATACGTGAACTCAATAAATACATGAACTAAAAGATTCATGAATCTAGGAAATTCATGAATTCAATAGATACGTGAATAGAAAAGCTTAGGAAATTCATGAATTCAAGAGATACGTGAACAGAAAAGACTTATATTAATTTGTTGGCTTTTGTTGATCCATTAACCATAATTATAACAGGCTGTCATGAGAGAAAGTCATTTTAACAGGGAAAATTGTGAAACGACAATTTAGCAATAACTTTCATTCATGATATAATTCCATCAAACTGCAAAGCAATCTCAATTTTTTTTTTTTTTTTATGCTTGTTTCCTTGGAGTGATGATGTTTCATTGCACCTACTTAACTACCCAGTAATCGGATAACAAATGAGACCATATAAACTGTGTTCTGGAAACACCCCTTTAGCAAAATTGTTTTGAGTTGTGCATTGACTATCTAATTCTTTTAATGATACGTCTTTACCTTAGAAGTCGCAAATCACCAAACTCATCTCTATAATGAATAGTATTAAGAAAGAAATGGACAATAAAGTGGAGTATATTATGTAAAAAATGCGCTAAACTATATCATTTGTATTGACAACATTTGTAAAATTTTGAGGAAGTTGTCTTGAGGGAAAAGTACCAAAAAAGTCGTAAATGTATTGTATTGATACCAATTCAATCATAAACATTTCAATTGGATCAATTTGATCATAAATCTTTTCATATTGATACCAATTCAATCTATCCAGTCAATTTAGGCTGAAAATTACTGATGTGGACACCGGTTATCCAATGTGGCATAGTTAGCCTTGATGCTGACATTTTTAAATATTTTTAAATATTTTTTCTATTTTTTTAATAATTTTTCCTTTTATTTCCATTTTTTCCTTCCTTTTTTTTTTTCTTTTGGACCGTGGCCAATATTGGCCACTAGCAAAGATTGGCAAGAGCATCACGGCCCTTGTTGGTCATTGATGAGGGCACAACCCATGTGGCCTGGGTGAGGGGGGCCCTCACCAGATCTAGCAAGGGTTCAACCCTCGCAGCCTCTAGCGAGGGCTTGAGGGTTGAGCCCACCTCGCCTATGCGTATCTAAAGAAAAAAAAAAAGGAAAGAAAAAGAGGGAAAAAAATATTTACAAATGTCCATAGCAGTGCCAACGGTACCATGTAAAATGGTTGGCATTCACGTGAGTGATTTCTAGTCTAAATTGGCCACATGGACTGAATTGATACCAATATGAAAATGTTTAAGACTAAATTGGTTCAATTGAAATGTTTATAAATGAAATGATATCATGTAATAGATTTAGAATATTTTTGGTGCTTTTTCTTTGTCTTGAGTGACACGAAGTTGGTAATTTACTAATTTATTAGGTTTGCTCTCTTGCCAAAAGTCTTTTTATTGCTTTGCCTCCCACTTCTTCACATGTTAAAAAATTATGATACGGAGTTGTCTTCAAAACCTCAAAACGCTTGCAAGTCTAATCACAGGGTGACCCAGGAAAAGTGAATCAATGTTGAGAGATAGTCTGAAAAACGAACAGCATCGTCAAAATTAGGGAGAAGTGCACAAAAAAATTCTAATCCCATCATAATAGTTATACCAATTCAATTCTAAGTATTTCAATCATATCAATTGAATTTCAAAAATTTTCATAATTTATCAGTTGAATCATTAGAGTAGATTTTGGCCAAAAATCCTAGACGTAGAATCACTGACGTGGATATTGTCTGTCTTATGAGGTACAGCCAACATTGGCATGGACAACTTTTATAATTTAAAAAAAAAATCTTTCTATTTTTTTAGTCATTGACAAGCAAGCCCTCGCCAAATTTAGGCAAGGGCCTTCACGCCTTCGCTCGTAGCTAGGAGGCTACGATGGCAGAGGGCCTTTGCGCCCTTGCCTGAGGCCGTGATGGCCCTATTCAAGGCCATTGCAGCAATGGTGGTTGCAGGTGAGGGCTACGAGCCCCTTGTTTGGATCTTGGCAAAGGCCGTGATGCCTTCGCTTAGACAAGGCTAGGGAATCGCTCCTCACGGACCAACAAGCGAGGGTGTTGGCCCTCATCTAGATCTACGTTGGTGACCATCACCGGCCAGATTTGTTTAAACAAACAAAGAAAATAAGAAATAAATTTTAAAAATATTAAAAATTATTAAAAATTATCAACATTAGTGTTAGTTATGTCATGTAGGAGGGTTTGTATCCACGTCAATGAACTTTGGACAAAATTCACTAGATGAATTTAATTGGCATAATATGAAAATGTCAAGACTTTATTGACACAATTAGAAGGTTTATGACTGAATTTACAAAATCGTGATGGGTTTGAGACTTTTGATATTTTGCCATATCGTAAGAGTGATGTTGTTCCAATGTACCTACTTGTTTCTTCTTCTTCTTCTTCTTTTTCTCAAACAGTTTTACTTGCTTGACTAAACAATAGTTGGATAACAAATGGGACATCAACAATCAAGAAGTGTCTTCCCAAGTTCGTATTGAATTAAGGTGTTCTTAGTTATTGCTTTGGATAACTTAACATTAGTTATTTGATTTGTTGTGCTAGCCTTACGTTCCTGATTAGGTAGATTTCAAAAATAAAAATTGTAGAAAGCAAAAATTTAGAAGAGAATGATGGAACTAAGACCGAAGGATTTTAGATTTGATTTTTCTAGTTGATTCTATGTAACCACGAAATATATGAATCTAATGGAGAATGTCAAAAAGTACATTGCTCTCAAACGCACTTTTCATGCACATGGCAAGGAGCCGCATGCTATCGCACTGTGTCATGTGCCAAAAAATTGACTTGATCACAACATTGTTTGTGCAGAATAGATGTACAAATATTTACACATTGCAAATTTGCATTTTATTAGTTATGTCATAGTGACGGCCATTGTATGTTCAAGAGGAGAAATATCGATGTATTAATTAAAAGATCAAATGATTAGACATGCCATTTAATATCTAATGACTTTGTTTAGCAATTTTGTTGCGACCGACCCCTTAGGGGTGGGAATATGTTTAGAGGTATTGCCCAAAGGACGGGCCTATAGCCCATGATCAGGCACGGGCTTTCCCAAGCCCATACCTTGTGCGACGTCAGATTTTAAATTGAAGCTATGAGAATTTTCTAAAATGAGTCACCACTAGCTTATTGAGGTAGGCTGAAAACCAAGTGAAGTATGGAAGTGTACCTCATATCCCACAAAACTAAAAAATCTGGAGCCGGGAACTTGATTATACTAATTAACCAATTAGTGCCATTTCAGTACATAATCTTGTTCATGTGAGGTGATAATGCCGGTGCACAATCATAAATGTAATAATCAACAACCAATGAAAGCATTAAATACATTTTATGAGATAGCAAAGACTTAACGCTGAGGAAAAAGACAAATGCTAATTCTAACTAGACTAAAGGGAAGCCAAAATCAACGTATCATTATTGCGCAATCAATGATATTTTTCTCTAATGACAATTGAAACCCTAAAGTAGAGCCCTAAGGGTTTTATCTACCTTGAGCATAATCCTAAATTGAAAGATTTCCACTTTTCAAGAGAAAATAATAATAAAAAGATTAATTTTAACCTTTTTAAGATTTTGAATTTTTGAATTTTTAAATAATTCTTTTGGATTTTTTTAATATTTTTGAGTTTTTTTTGTTATTTTTCTAATTACTACTGAATTGTTTAGACTTTCCTGAATTTTGGAGTTTTTTGAAAATTCCTGAATTTTTCTTGAATTTTTTAATTTTAAATTTTTTAAATCAAATTTTTAAATATTTTCTGAATTTTTTTATGTTCTCTTAAATTTTTGAATTTTCGGATATTTTTGAATTTTTATTTTATTTTTCTTTTTAAAAATTTTTGAATTTCAGAAATTTGTTAATATATTTGTTAATATTTAATATTATTATATTTGAGGAAGCGGATTCAGACCAGTTGAACCCGATAAACCCAATCCGACTCACTGACCCAACCCAAAACCGGATCTGAACCACTCGAATAAAAAACAAATTTTATCTAATTTTTTATTTAAAAAAATTCTACTTTTTTTCCCTATTTTGTCCTATTCCCCGCACCTTCTCTCTACGATTCCTTCCAAAAAACCAACTTTTGTTTTTCTTTTTCTCTATTTTTCGCTTTTTCTGCATTTTTTTATTTTTTATTTTTTTTTCTCATCTTCTCCACGCTCGTCTTCTTCCGCGATGACTCTCCTCCTCGCCGAACGCTCCCCTGCAGCTCTCCCAAACCACAAGCAGACCAACCTCAACTTCCCACGAGTTCTCACCAACACTCAGACCACTGCTAGGCTACCGACCTTCGCCGTTCCTCCGCCCCGACCGGCGTCGACCACGACCGGTTGTGAACTTCGGCGACCGTTAACTCACTCACCGGAAAAAAAAAAAAAAAAACTCTCGAGAACTTGGCGATACACACTCGTTTCGCAAAAATCATATAGAAAGACAAAGAAAACATAAAAAGCTGACATGATTCCATGAGTATATAAACTAACACGAGACGATCTAGAGTTAAAGCGACGGGGAAACGCTCTCTCAATGTCCCTCCTTCCCTCTCTCTAGCTCACCCTTGAAAACTCTCTCTCGGCCTTCAACAGGAAAAAAAAAAACCCCTCTCACTCGCTACTCTCTTGCTTTTAAGCCTGGCCGGCAGGCGTGCGTGGCCCTTGCCACCGCCGGCTGTCCTACCGGCATAGCCCCGGACCGCCACCCTTGGTCGTCGCTCCCCCCTGTCCCTGTACCTCCTCTCCCTTTCTGCAGACCGCGTTCGATGCGTGAGGGAGAAGGGAGGAGGAGGCTCGCGGGCCGGGCCATTGACAAAGAGGGAAAATGGGCTAGGCCCAAACGGGAAAGAGGAAAAAGGAAAAAGAAAGAAGGCTAGGCTGGCTTGCCCCGGCCTAGTCTCTTTTTTTTTTCGATTTTTTTATTTTAATAATTAACGATAGTAATGTAAATGCTCTTATCTACATGCAATGCATCTTAATGAAAAAAATACGTGATGAAAATTATTTATTTTACTTTTCTCATAATTAACTAATTTTATTAATAATAATTTTTTAATTTATTTAAAAAATTAAGATTTTCTTTTTTAATTAATACTAGTGATGCTAATGCTCCTAACGTCTATATGCGATGCAATTTAGTGAAAATTAATTTTTATTAGGAGTTAAAAATTAATCCTTAATTTTTTATATGATAAAATCCTTAATAACATGGCCAAATTTAGGTGCCAATAAGTTCCACATTTCTTTCCCACACAGAACATTTTGGGAAAAGGGAAAGTTAGTTATTAGCTCCCAACATGGGTGATTAGTGCGAGTTTTTATATATTGAAAACTTAATCCATAAATGAAACCAAAGATTCCCATGTTGTATTGCGTTTACCATTATCCTTTCTGCTTTTATTTGATCTCCAGTTTGTTGACGATGACAACAAGTGTTACCTTGAGATCAACTGCACTTTTGACATCCGAAAAGACTGGAATTCAAACTTCGTGAAGCGCTCTGCCCTTACATTGAACATGGCCCTGGTCTTTGCTTGTTTCCCAGGTTGATTATATGTGGCGCATTACCATTGCTGTGTAACTTATATTCAGTTTCGTCATGGATGGTAATCTAAACAGTACAAGAGCAGATATTTGTTCGCAATTTTATTGGGATGAAGATAGTGCATTTGAAGAAAGAAAGCCGCTGTTCCTTTATGAGTAATTTGGAAGCGGCGCATCTGAGCGTTTCTTTGTCGGTCTTAGCGAGTATCAAAAGAACCAATTGTCAAGAGCGATGTATTGTCACACCCCGAAACTATAAGATAAAGGGATGACACAGCAGTCTTTCCACATGAAGGGCACAATTTCAATTATAACCAACCACCTGATATCAAAATGTATATCTCCAAACATATATACATATTTGATAAACCAACAAGTTGATTATAACCTCAGAGTTTCTACAGTCCACCAAAAAGAATATGTACAATCATAATTCAGCTAGCTCAATAAACTTAGAACAACTATATAAACAACTCTTTAAGCCAAACCCCAAAATATAACTCTCAAAAGCTTCTCAATAATACTCTCGTCTTACTTTTCGCTAACCTTGGGATTGGAAAACATAAAAGATGAGTGAAATGAGTAACTACAACTTAGTTAGTAGTACATACTATATAAGTTTATCAAACCTTCACGTTATATATTTAGAACTCAAGGAAATTGCTCATTAATGCCAAATCAAAATATAATAACTTGCTTGAATAAAATGCAGTTTATATAATCTCAACCTGCCTATATTAAATAGCAGAATTTCTCATTCATCCATAATATCAAAATAGGTATCACTAATCAAACTTGTCATAACTCATGTCAACAATTCATTCCATGCTCAATATCTAACTCAGTGCCTTAGAGGTGGCTCTCACAAATTTACATTATCATGTAACACTTAGTCATTGCCCCACACATAGTAATAGTATAAGGCCCTAGAGGTGGCTCCCACGAAATTACATTATTTTGTAGTATTTTGTCCTTTACTGTGCATGTCAGTAGTACAAGGTCCTAGAGGTAGCTCCCAAGTGACTTAAGTCACCATGTAGCACTTAGCCCTTTATTATAAGGCTCTAAACGTTACTCACACGAAATTTCGTTATCATGTAACACTTAGTCCTTTTCCTGTTCACATTACACTTGATTTCCTCAACACAACACATATTATCTTTCGATAGTTATCACATAATCACATAAATCAAATGTACTAAAATAGCACGTATAACCTTTCGAGAAAGGTTTGTGAAATCATCCCATAAAGGCGAATGCAAAGGAATGGTATTGTCGAGTTACCAAATATCCACAAAGGTGAATCCAAGAGATGTTAGCGCCCAAAGGATGAAAGCAAATGAAGGGTAATAATGTACTGTTTCCAACATTTCAATCCATAAAGATTTTTGCACTAACATATTCTTTCACATTCTTTATAGGGTTACCGAGTCACCATACCGCGGCTAAGTACAGGTGCGCATGACAACACTTCTTGACTAGGGAAGAGTTTTTTTTTCAGAAATAGTTCTTTTCTATTTTTATTCCGGGGAACAATTTCTGAGTAAAAAAACGTGTTTGATAACTACACAAAATTTCTACTCTTAAAATAGAAAAAGAATAGAAATGCGTTTGGTAACGTAATAGTTTCTTTTTTGTATTTATTCATTTTTTTATTATTGCTCATGGCGGCGGCCGCCAACCGCTGGCCGGCGGGCGATGGCTCCGGGCGATTGGAGGTGGCCGCGGCAAGAGAGAGGAATAAAAGAAAAATAAAAAAGAAAATTAGTTTTTTTCTAGAAATTGTTCCCGCCGACGATGGCTCTGAGAGGTTGGAGGTGGCCGTGGCAAGAGAGAGGAATAAAAGAAAAATAAAAAAGAAAATTAGCTTTTTTCTATAAATTGTTTCTGGGAACAAGAAGCAATTTTTTTTTTTTTGCTTCTCATTTTTGCTTCAAATCTATTCCCGGGCTAACTTTCTATTCCGGGAAATAGAAAAACAAATTGGCGTTATCAAATAGGTTTTTCTATTCTTTTTTTGTTTTGGGAAACAAAAGAACACAAATTGGGAGAAACAGAAACGTTACTATGCGCAGCCTATGCTTCTTCTCAATTTAAAAAAAAAAGAAAAAGAAAAAAAAAAAATGGAGAATTTCCATTACAAAAAGAACCTTTGGCGTTTTCCTAGAGACAAGCACAAAATTGAATAATTGAGAAAAAATTTCTTTAAACTTTTTGAGCATCATTTTTATCTCAAAATTGTTTTCTTGTTTTGTGGGTTATTCGTTTTAAATCAAATTTCCCTATGGAAATTGATCCACTCAGATGATCTCGACAAAGTGAAATGGAGACGTTAACCATGCCAAACAAGAAGTGCTTAGAATGAAGAAAGGCAAGCCATTTCCAAACACGTCCTTCAAACACTTTTGAGAGTTGAGTAAAAGGCGATCTTCTCTTAGGACGAAGGATTCATTCGCATTGAGCGCAAAGATCGGAATGATAAATGCGTCTCCTTCATCAATCCCAAGTGTCGCATTAATCTCTTGCTTCCCCTTTGGGTTGAATAAAGATGATCCTTCAAAGTGCCCTTGTCGAGAATGACCCTACATTGGGGCAGCATAAGAGTTCACGGTCGTGTTGTAAAGCGAAAAATTGAGAAAGATTCTATTACTTTCGCTTTGCATTAATCTTCTGATGATAGCTACAAAGGAATTCTTGTCACGCCCCGAACCTCAAGCGCCAACATCCCACCATGGTCATGCAAATGCGACATTCCCAGGTAGTGTCGCCGACCCCAGTTTAATTTATTAATGCGCAAGCGGAACGTATAAAGAAACCCCTTAACTGATACATACGGGATAGGACAGCAGGAACATCAAATCAAAATCAACAGCATACTTTCATACATCAATTACAATTCAGGGCTTACATACACTAACAGGATTCGGAGACTATATGCACCAAAAATGGGTCAGAGTCTATGTGCATCAAAAGAGGGTTAGCCTACACAATAAGGATCAGCCCACCAAAAAGAAGAACGGTCCTATAACTACTAATTGGACTCGTTCGACGATCCCACATCCTCCACGTCTGACGGCACAGAGTCCGAAGATGGTGGATTGTCCACCCTACCGTCGGGAAGGTCAGCCACACCCTCTCCTAGAAGAGCATCCATCACAACCAGGGGGATGTCAAAACTGTCAAGTGGACCAATCCTAAAACCATTGGCCCCAAAACGGAACCAAGCCCTAAACCTATGGGGCACCCTAACATCTTCAGTCTCCTGGATCCACACGGTAGACCTGATCAGCTCATAGACCCAATGGCTCCCAGGATCAGGAGCGCTGCGCACCTGCTCGATGATCTGCACCTGGAGGCCATTCTTCTCTAGGGGTCCCGCCATCTACGGTCCTGTAATATTTTTCCCCAAACCGGGATGAGACTTTGTCTTAGCAAGTTCACCCCTCCTAAACCCCTATTAGAAAGTAAATACGCCCCAAAGTGGTCTAGCCACACAATAGGGAAGACTTACCTCCTTGCCTTCCTGCAGGTTAGTACAATTCATCGCACTCAAGTACAAGTTATAATAACCACGAGAGCCATCGGAATGCAATCAATTTCATTTAAATTCACATCCACAGCAAGCATTTCAAATCATCAATCATTGGGGCCACACAAGGGCATAGCCTACTCGCAGTTTGGCTATGTACTGACATATAGCCAGGCATCGCCTCCCCACCTTGGAGCGCGGCTTCGTCAGTACGTCGACGGCGTTCCCAAAGGAGCATGGGCCCAGAATCAACTGCGACCCGCATCCACCGCGTGGGCATCCCATATAGAGGCAATTCCCACTTAATAGATCAATTCAATTCCCATAATTATAAGGCAACGATTTATAATCAACTCAAGGCACGTCACACATAATTTACATAATTCAAATCACAACATTAACCTTTCAAACAATCCAATTTCGATATCGAGTCCGACACGTGAGATTTTCTAGCTAAAATTCATATTTTCCTCAATCGGCACTCAATTTGCATTAACCAATCATCAATTCCAAATTCTAACTATACAGCGACGATCGGCACGAAATTCTGAGCAATTAGGGTCAAAAATAAATTTTCGAGTTTTTTTTTATAAAATAATATTTTAATGATTTTCGGAAAATGATTTATTATTAAATAATCTAGCAATTCCGAAACATTTATTTAAATCATAAATAAATTCCTTTAAGTCCCATCAAGGTTTATTTTAAAAATAAACCTACTTAACCCTTAAACTAAACATGCTTTACTTTAATTAAACCACCTAATCTAATCCATATTTAAATGAACTAATAAAGCAACCTAATCCCAATCAACCTAAACTAAACGCACTTAAGACATGATTAACCCGCTAATCGGGGTTTAGTGAGTTAAACTCACCGGAATCGCTTTCCGACAAGTCTCCGGCGAAGAGCACGACGACGCCGACGACAAACCTACACGGATCAACACCAAATGAGGACTAATAGGGGGCCAAAACAAGCTTGGAAAGAGCTGGTTCTTGCTGGTTTTTCCAATACTAACCGAGCTTCGAAGGGCGGCGGACGGCGGCTAGACGGGCGGAGAGGCGGCGGAGAATGACCGGCAAGGGAACTAGGGCTTGGCGAACGCAGCGACGGGGCTTCGGGCGGCGAACAGCGGCGACGACGAAGGCGATGGCACGGGAGACGACGATCGGGCTTCGCGGCAGAGGCGGGGGCAAGGCGGCTCGGCGCACGGAACGGCGAGCAGTCGCGCAGGACAGCGCGACGCGGGCTCCGGTGGTGACGAACGGCGATGGGGGGGGACGGGGGTGGACGGAGCTTGGCAGTTTCGCTTCTCTCTCTCTCTCTCTCTCTCTCTCTCCTCCAAGCTCAAATGGAGAAGATGATGGGGACAGGGGGAGGTGACATCCCACCTTTCCAAGGCCTCATCCCCACCCGCCACTTGTCCAAATCTCCTTCTCTTGGCCCAACTACTCCTTCTCTTGGCCCAACTACCATGACATCATCCTATGTCATCTTCCACTAACTCATTTCCTCTACAACTTATTTCAATGGGTCCAATTTTATTTTCCGTCGGGGTCCAAGTTCTTGCACATCCAATTAATTCAATTTCCATCAATTTTCTTCCAATTGAGTCCAAGTCAAAGTCCATAAATTAATCCAGTGATCCTAATAAGATTTGTGACACACCATGACTTCCAATTTCAGAATTCGATCTTAATTTCACGGCTAATTTCACTTTGGCACCGTACTAGCGCATTCTAATCTACCGAGCAGCGTTTACAAATTTTTGTGCATTTGACTTGCGGTTGATCATTTCAAGCCACAACTTTCGGTTGTCAGGGGAAATCTCAAGGTTTCAAATGCGAGCACATGGTACCCAATCATTAGAAAAGTCGGTTTAGTGTCGATTGGCCAAAGTTGTGCGATCCGGTGGAATCACCTACACTTGATCACATGCCTCTGCCGAGCCAACCTATTTCCGATCTCTAATTGATTTTTATTTGTGCCGTAATGACCCTTGCAGAATATCTCGGTCGAAAGGTCGCTTATTAATCAAATTCTTGAGTCTTATGCATTAGAATTTCATAACGGCTTCACCGGATAGGCTAGATTTCACATGAGTGGCCGACTCAAGGAAATGAACTATATGTGTGCCAACGAAATGCCCATCTAAATTCATTGAAATTAAAATTGGAAAATCAGGCTGTCACAATTCTCATCAAAGCTTGACTCATACCAAGGTGAAGAAGAGCATTTCCTTCTATATCTAAACATCGATACCCGTTGCTTAAACCAATTTGGGCCTGATTATTCATTTCTAAACCCCGAGCGGTGATCATCTCCCTTCACTAGGGCAAGGCATAAGAATTGACCAAATACAATTGACAGTTACGAGAAAATGTGAAAAGCATCTCGAAAGTCATAAGAGCTCCAAAAGTTCAAAGAGCAAAAAGTTCGACAAACTATGGGGCATGAAAAAGCAAGGTGCCTGGTAAAAGCAAGGCCAATGCCCATCAAGAAAAAGAGCCAAAAAGCTGCGTCTTATGTGGAAGAAAAATTATCAAAGTCCAAATGCCTGCGAAAAAAAAAAATCATCGCAAGTGCAAAAGAAATTAGAAAAATGGGCAAAGCTCCCATGTAGAAATAATTAGTCAAGGGACTTTCAAGATGCACTGTGTTTTAAAAGCCAAATGATTTCGAAAGATTAAGTGACCTAATCACGATGCCATGATGATCACCAACTTTTAAAAATCCTATTGAAAATTTTAAGCCTTTCGAGCCTCTCCCAAACCAACATTACAACCCTCTTCTTAAGTCTCTTTTGATTGAGATGATCTGAGTGAAAATGAGAATGCCACAAAGAAGCTACTGCTTGAAGGAGTGGAGGTAATTCTATCTTGTCTTATCTTCCAAGTTCTCAACTCGTAAACTCGATGAAGATAGCGACAAATGTTCATTTATTGGCCTCAAAGCAATAATTCATTTGTGTAAACCCTAACCTAGCACATATCGCGGTCTTTTCAAAAGACCCTTTTGATCGATCAGATTTTGCTCATCGCGAATGTTTCTGAAGGCCTTTGACATGGGTTATGTGTGATACCCTTAGCAATCAGTTACTTCCCACACGAATAGATGGGATCAAGCAGCCATTTTATGAAGAGCGTGTGAGAAATCCTTTCTAACTAAGAAACTCTAGTTTGACATGCTTAATGAGTCTTTTTCATGAGTTGTAGCCGTTCTGATAAGAACTTAACTCTTGGAGAATTTGATTATTAATGATATATCCCCGAGCAAGATGACAGTTTTGCGCCACGACATCGAATGTTTTTCTTAAAGCAGTCGAACTTAGCTTGATTAGCCTATTCAATTAATGCTGCTTTATTGTCAATACATCTCTTGATGACACTCCTAATGACATTTGCTCAAGTCTAGTTTGATAGAAATCCTTAGTGAAGTCATGCAACTTTCAAGGGGTTATGGGTGCTTCCCTAAAAAACCAAAGGTTCATGGTCAGCCTCAAACCATGTCATCTATAAGGTTCATGGTCAGCCTCAAACTATGTCACCTCCAAAGGTTCATGGTCAACCTTAAACCATGTCATCTACAAAGGTTCATGGGTTTTCCTCTAAACAATGTATTTTCAACCTGGTCGAAACCCGTTGTTACACGGTGAAACTTCATTCTCCTTCTTCCTATGACACGGAGAGCTTCTATAGCCTGGAGTCTCCCCTTCTTCTTATGACACCGTGCGCTTCTAAAGCCCGAGGTCTCTCTTTCTTCTAATGACATGGCGTGCTTTTGTAACCCGGGGTCTCTCTTTCTTCTTATGACACGGCGTGCTTCTGTAACCCGGGGTCTCTCTTTCTTCTTATGACACGGCATGCTTCTGTAGCCTAGAGTCTTTTTCCTTCGTATGACACGACATGCTTCTATAGCCCAGGATCTCCCTTTCTTCTTGTGACACGGCGTGCTTCTATAGCCCGGGGTCTCTCTTTCTTCTTATGACACGGCATGCTTCTGTAGCCCGAGGTCTCTCTTTCTTCTTATGACACGGTATGCTTCAGTAGCCCGAGGTCTTTCTTTAGGGTCTCTCTTTCTTCTTATGACACTGCGTGCTTCTGTAGCCCGGGGTCTTTTTTCCTCTTATTGACAAGACGCACTTCCATAGTTATAAGTCATTTCCGCCGACTTGATACGTGCCTATGCATCTAGGGTCTCTCTACCGCCAAAATAATTTAGGTGTCTTCTGTCTTTAAATGCAACCTCTTTGAGGTTACATTCAAAGAGGAGCAGTTGTTAACACATAATTTGTGTTTTCAAGTGCATAAAAAATTATTAATAATAATAATTTAAATTAAATTAAAAAAATAATTAATAAAAAACAAAAAGAAAAAAAAGTCGAACGGGCCGGGTCAGGCCGAATTCGGCCTTGTCCCAGCCCGCCTTTTTCTCTATCTCGCGCGGGGGCCTAGCCCAGCTATTTTCGTCCCCCTCAGCGTCCTTCGCATGCGACTTGCAAGAAGAAAAAGAAGAAAGCAGCAACATAGTAGAGAGGGGCGGAACAAGGAGAGACAGCTAGAGAGAGGGAGAGAGTTAGAAGGAGCAGAGGGGGCGAAACAGAGAGAACAGCACGGAGAGAGAGCTCGAGAGAGTAGAGGGCGAGCCAAAGGGAATTTGAGTGAGAGCAGTGGAGAGGGCGAGAGGGCTGAAATTTAGCCCCAAGTGAACATCATCCAGCCATCCTCGATAGGGGTGAGCATGGTTCCCGGGTAGAACCGGGAATTGGAGAACCACACCGAAGGGTCCGGTTCGATTCCCGATTCTAAAGGGGTCGGTTCCGGTTCCCAGTTCTAAAGAAACGGTTCCGGTTCCCGATTCCATTTTCTAGGGAACCGGCGGTTCCGGTTTCGGCTGGTTGGAACCAGAACCGAAACCAGTTAGGGCTCCAAAAGAAGTCCCAAATACAAAATGCCCCAAATCAATTTCACACTTTCACCGTTTGACGACATAGTTCTCTATCTCTCCTGTTCTCTGCCTCTGCTCGTCGTCGACGCCGCTCGCCCTCGACGCCGCCGCCGGACGCCCGTTGCCCCGCGCTCGTCTTGCCCTTGCCTCCCGCTCCCTCGACGCCGTCACCTCTCGCTTGCCTCACTGCTCAACCGCTCGCCGTCGATGCCACCAGTGGACGCCACTCGTCCCCTCGGTGGAGGCCGCTTGCCACTCACGCAGGCGCCCCTAATGCTACTTGCTCAGTCACCCTCGACGCTGCTCACCCCCAACGCCGCTCGGCCAGCCACCCTCAACATCGTTGGCCCAATCGACCCTTGACGTGCTCACCAGTCGACAACACTCGTTGCTCGCCCAGCTGGCCCTTGACGTTGCTTGCCAGTCGACGACGCTTGCCAAGGAAGGGGAAGACTATGTCTGAAGTGACTGACCGACGACAAGAAAGTAATCAAAAAGATTCTCAAGGAAGGGGAAGATGAGAGGCCTAACAACGGAGCTGTAGTTGAAGGTACTTATTTTTGTACCCCAAACATTTCTTACATCCTATGGACAAGATGATCCACGTCTTTATATGAGTAACTTAAGAATCTTAGTGTAAAATGAAAGTGACTTATATATGATTTGCTCAATGGCCTCTATGGTTGCTGATGTGTGTGATTTTGAGTTTACAGTGAAATTGATTGGGAAGTTGCAAGATGGCACAGTATTTGTGAAGAAGGGCCACGATGATAGTGAGGAGTTATTCAAGTTCAAGACCGACGAAGGTGATTGAACTTGTTGGATGTGTTACTTGTCTTTTTTACTGTAGTCTATTGGTTAGCTGAAGAGTATTCTCTGGACAGAACAAGTAGTCGATGGGCTTGACAAAGCTATGATGAACATGAAAAAGGGAGAGGTTGCTTTGCTGACTGTTGCACCTGAGTATGCTTTCGGATCTTCTGCGTCTAAGCATGATCTGGCTGTGGTACCTCCTAGTTCGACTGTGTATTATGAGGTGGAGTTGGTCTCTTTTGTCAAGGTATGTGAGCGGGCTCTTGTTCACGCGTTGTTATGGCACAATCCTCATTGTAAACTCCAGGGCACTGATACAATAATATCTAAACATTCAATGTTTAGGACAAGGAGTTGTGGGACATGAATACTGAGGAGAAGATTGAGGCTGCAGGCAAGAAGAAAGAAGAAGGAAATGTTCTATTTAAGGCAGGGAAGTACGCGAGGGCTTCCAAGAGATATGAAAAGGTACCTCTCGGCTATTTATGTGGTTAGCTAGTTGTCATGTGTTCCATTATTTAAAGCACTTGCTACAGGGTATTGTTTTGTTTCATGCTAAGTGGTGAGGCTAATGATTTTCAAATCTGACTCTTGAGTCTTGGTGGAGCATAGGCCTAGTAACATGCTATGAGAAAATGTGCTTATCTTTTATTCCTGTTGGAAGTTCACATGATTGTCTCCTGTTTCCTGTGTTGCTGCCATTTCTTTGGATCAAATCAAGCGCTGTTTAGTTCTTACTCATATCCTCTGTTGTGTGGCTGGTTCAGTGTTCTTTAGACTTGGGGTTGGTTACTTTTTTTCAATTGATGTCGTTATCTATTATATGTTGAAGTATGGTATAATAGGAAAGCAGATTCTCAAACACTGGTTTAGATTAAGATTTTCATTGTAGTTGAAAGTCTCAGAGTTTCTTAGTTTCTCCAGCCCATTGTGAAGATTCTTTTTCTAGTTTTTAGTAATAAACTCATAATTTTATGAAATGACAGACAGCTCACTGGTCAAAGTAGAGTTTTGTCAGAAAAAGCTAGAACCTTAAAGAGGGCAATTACGTGGATAAGCTTTATATGGTAATATCTCTTATTCTAGCGGATATTGATCTTGTTTGTAGGCTGTGAAGTACATAGAATACGATACCTCCTTTAGCGAAGATGAGAAGAAACAAGCGAAGGCACTGAAAGTTGCTTGCAATTTGAATGGTGCAGCGTGCAAGCTGAAACTCAAAGATTACAAGCAGGCTGAGAAACTATGCACCAAGGTTCGCAGCATTTCCTTGCCATTGCAAAAGCTCTGCGTGTGATGCATGAATGTTTTCTCATGTTTGAATCTGTCTTAGGTTTTGAAGCTGGATAGCAGGAATATGAAGGCTCTTTATTGGAGGGGCAGGCTTACATTCAGCTGGCTGATCTTGATTTGGCTGAATTTGACATCAAGAAGGTGCTAGAGATTGATCCTGACAATAGGTACTTTTTTTTTTGTTTCTTTTTCATTCTCTGAGATGTTCCTTTTGTGGTCTTAGATATCTTGAACGCTGCGGAAATATGGTGTATGCGGCAATGTGGTGCTCACACATTTAATTTGCCTTGTCAAAACAGGGATGTGAAACTGGAGTATAAAGTATTGAAGGAGAAGGTCAAGGAGTACAACAAAAAGCAAATAAAAAAAAAAAAAAAACTGTTGAAACCTGGAATCGACCCTCGAAACGGTTACAGGTTTTTTATTCTGACGGGTAGGCTTTAAGTTCTAAAAAATGAGTACCTGATGGTAGGTTTCAAGTTCCAGACGGAACTGAATCGGAATCGGAAACTGCTCACCCCTAGTCCTCAATGCAAATCAGAGCTTGTGGTTCTCCTCTTCTTCCACGTCCTCCGACGTTGGTTTTGGCCGAGAGGGACCAATGAGAGCGTGAGCCCAAAAGAGTGATCTGCCGTCATCAGTGGTTGGTTCGTCAGTCAGCCTCCGTCTACCGCAATACCCCCACCGAACCAAACTAGGTAGGTTTTCTCCAATCATGTATGCTCCGTTTTTGTAGGACGTCGGACCGGAGCTCATGGACGACCCGTTCGCATGAGCTTTGGTCCCTCCGGTGCCCGTAGGTCTTTAGCCTAGCCAAGCCTCTGTGTGTTCTTGGTCATTTTTCGAGAACCCCGGTCCCATTTCGGGTCTCGGTTGAGTCGGAAATCCAAACATTTGGTAATGCTCATGAATTGTTTGTATAAATACCTGAGTGAAACTCGCATGACTATCCTTGAACCTTAGTCCATTATACGCGTCCGCGGTTGATAGATGCGTTTTGTTGCTGTTCCGCACATTTTTGTTTCGTCCATTTCGAGTTTACATAGCCATATGTTGTGATTTGGACTTATTTTCATGCAAGTTGCGTCTCGTCTTCCTCCTTGTCCGTATAGGTGAGAGAGTGGGTGTCGGCTCGACGGTGGCCCAAGTGCGAGCGGTGTCGGTGCCGGTGAGGATGGGTAGTGAGGCTTGTTTAAAAGGGTATTGGTTTAGTTGATGAGTTTCGGTAAAAAAGAGCGTAGGAGAGAAGCTGGTTTTGGGCAAGGGAGGAAACCATCGAAGAAGAAGAAGAAGATGAGCAGAATGAAGAAATAAAAAAGAAAAACCAAAAGTATTGAAAAAAAAAAAAGAAGAAAAGCAAAACCAAAAAAAAAAATAGAAAACTATAAAGGCAAGAGTTGGCCTCGGGAAGGACTGTCGAGCAGAAGGTGCAGGAAAAGGACGAAGTGGGGAAAAATAAAAGAAAAAATAATCATAAAAAAAGTTATAAAAAATGAAAAAAAAAGTTTTTTTAATCTAACTAGATTGGATCCGGGTTTGGTTCAGGTCAATGGGCCGGATTGGGTTTACCCAGTCCGAATCCTTTTTCCGATTATAATAATAT
Source organism: Eucalyptus urophylla (assembly GCA_026873135.1). Classification (NCBI taxonomy): domain Eukaryota; kingdom Viridiplantae; phylum Streptophyta; class Magnoliopsida; order Myrtales; family Myrtaceae; genus Eucalyptus; species Eucalyptus urophylla. The sequence continues at coordinate 15,850,100 of CM049469.1, read as the reverse complement.
TTAATATTAAAATATATAATAAAAATAAAAAAAAATTTAAAAATAATTGAAAAATAATAAAAATTCAAAAAAAATTCCGAAAATTTAAAACTCAGAAAACGTTAAAAAATTCGACCTTCTTTTAAAAATAATTAAAAAATAAATTTTGAAAATCCAAAAAACACAGGGTTTGGTTAAAAATTGTTATGTCTTACCTTCTTAGTGTAATTAGGCATTTATTTGCTCGTATATTGATTATATCGTGTATTTAATTTGCATATTTAATTATGTTTAAGTGCACATGCTCAATTTTACTGCAATTAGGACTTTGGTAATTATGATTGTTACTTTAATGATTGTGTACCTACATGATCACCTCACATGTTAGTGGATATGTATAAAATCAATATAAACTGCCTAACAAAAATATTTTCTTTTCATTACCAAAAAAAAAATCTTTTCTTTTAAAATGAACAAGATTAGGTACCGAAAGGACATTAATTGATTAATTAGTGTAATCAAGTCCAACCCTAGATTCTCTGGTTGCGAAGAAGTACACTCCTATACCTCACTTGATTTCTAGCCGACCCCAATAGACTAGTGGCCACTCATTTCTGCAAAATTCTTGAAAATACCCCAACATCACGAGAGGTATGGGCTTGGGAGAGCCCGCGCCTAATCATGGGCTTTAGGTCCATCCTTTAGGCAATACTTCTAAACCTACTCCTTGCCCCGAGGGGTAGGTCGCAACATCCCCAATGTGCTTTAGGGGCTCAAAGCCCATTGGGAAAGCCGAATCAAATGGGGCCTTTGTCATTTGTGTCTCGTCTTTTGGCTGATTATGTGTGCAAGGATAGCTATGAACTGAAGGTCTCTTTGCTACTGTATTTGCTATAAAGGAATGTAATCAAATCTGATTTTTGATATTATTTTATGTTATTTCGTTACCTTTCTTGTTGCATATATTTTGGGATTCTTTGCTAAAATTAAGCAAAGAACATTCTATTTCTTCTCTATGAAGTCATGTAATATGTAAACAATATATAATCAATAATACAGAGCATTTTGAGCAACCATTATTTGGCATCAGAGCAAACCTAATTGCTCTCAGGAGTTTCTCTCTCGATCCCGGTTTTTTTCTTTGATGCTCATTAATGGCCGCCTCTGCAGGATCTATAGTGTTCTTGCTGCTCCTGCCGGTTTAATCTCTTTTTCGGCCGCCGCTCAATTGCCGTTGAAGCTCGCAGCCACTAACTTCCCGCCTTGGAAGGCCTAATTCAAGGCCCTGCTCGTTGGATACGATTTAAAGGGCTACATTGATGGCACACTCCCGTGTCCTCCTACAACGCTCAGCGGCGGCACTGCATTTGCTGTTAATCCCGCATACACCAACTGGATCCGACAAGACCAGTTGCTTCTTCATGCCGTCCTTGCCTTCGTCTCTGAAAATATTGTTCCTCCTATTGCGTCGAGCTAAACCTCGCGGGAAGCGTGGGGGAAACTCACCAACTTATACGCGAATAACTCGCGTTCACGGGTTATGCACTTGAAGGATCAATTGTCCTCGGTTCGTCGTCACTCAAGATCTGTCTCTGAATTCCATTGCGGATGATTTGGCACTCATCGATACTCCCATAAGCAATGACGATCTAGCCATTGACCACCCAACACTAGTATCAGAGCCTGGTTTGCCAACAAGTGTTCATGTGAGAGTTACCGGTTGTTGCGCCTTCAACCAAGGGCCGATGTGTGAGGGGAAGATTGTTGAGATGGCTCCACATCGGTTGTGAAAGAAGTTAGTAGTCAGTTTAAAGTATGAGGAAAAGCCTTATCTCTTGAGCCTAGGGGTGAGAGAGGCCACAGACCACCCAACACATAGCATTTTGAGGAGCCATTATATTTGATTCCTTCACATTAATGGAGCTGCTAAAATTTGTTGGTGACACAGCCTCTGTGTTCAACTCATGCGCAGCTATGCACGACGTGATAAGATGAATAAAATACCTTAACCATTACTGAATTCGACATCATTTCTGATTCCTAAAAAAAAAAAAAAAAGGTTCATTCAAGCATGCTAAGATAAAAAAAAAAAATACCGATCGTCGTCCATGTCAGCCATTTATGATCAAAATTGGTTGCATAGACTAACTTGACAAACTGTCACAAGGTACAGGACTAAATTAGCAAAATTAAAAATCATAAATGTCTCCAATCTCATCTCTATAGTGCATAGTTTTGCATAAAAAATCGATACCTAAATGGATTAGAAACGCGATTGACTAAACAAATTGCCCCATATGGACCAAAAGAAAAGAGAAGCTGAACAAGGACATCACTCCCAGATAATTTCGTGACATGGTAAGCGACAACGGCATGCCGTAGAAGGAACCCCATTGGCGTCACCCCAGTTTGTCTATATATCGCGAATTAGCCTATCGATTTATCTACATAGAAAGGTCAACCTTTGTGAATAGAGCATTGATTTTCCCTGAAAACAGTGTTCGACTGTAAACCTGGTATCCTAAATAGAAAAGTCGATAAATCATCCTTTCCATTGACCAGCAGAAATGAATGGTTAACTGATTCAGAAAGTTTCACTTGTCAAGGCCAACAGACGAATAAATACTGGAGCTTCTTTGAAGTTTGATAAATTACCAACTCTCTGCACAGAACAACAATCCGAGACCTCAAACCCTTCCCATGGTTCCGATGTACTGACTACTTGAATTTGGAGCATCTTTGGTCATACACTTAAGCTGGAAACTTTTCGACTTATACTCTGGACAGGAGAACTAGTCTCCCTTCACAAATAATCAACTCATCAGCAGACTCCTTCACCCATGTAAGCTAACCTTCCCAAGGACTCACTCCAGATGACATAAAATGCCTACACATGATTCAAACACCCCTCAACTAGCTTTGGGCAATATTCTACAAGGACGGTTTTAAGCTCCTCATGTTAGATTGAATGTGTCTCCAGGAATTCACGGCTTTTCAGAACCAACTCTATTAAATTTTGAAGTTGAAGCCCGTTGAGTTGAATTTCTTGCACTTGGACCATGAGAGCTCTAAGCTTGACAAAGTTTTTACTTCGGATGAGAGTGACACGGTTGAAGTTATCAAGCCTTAAATTCAACAGAGATGATGGAAGTCACACTGGTGTTCGCAGGTCCATCCCAGACGAATCAAGTTCCTTTCCTTTAACTAAGGGAAGCCAGCTCAGTAGGAGCAGGGACAATAGAAGTTTCAAGTTCAAGTTATTCGGTTTGGTTAACCTCCCTATCCACCCTACGTCACCAACTAGAGCCATCAGATTGATTCAACTGAACCAAATTAGTCAGATTTGAGATATCTGGGACTGCTCGCAAAGATTTAGATGACACTCATAAATTGTTTAAACTTGTGGAGGAGCATCTGCAGTACTTGAATCTCATCAACGGCAGTACTTGAATCTCATTAAATTCTATTAACTCAAGTATTTGCAGGCAAGAAAGCATGCTAAGTCCTCTGGAACTTCACTGATGCAAGTGTACTGCGGTTGATGAGAGGGCAAACTTCCAATGCAGGAATGTAGTTGACCTTTCATTGTTCTAGTCATGACTGCAAGCGCTTCCAGATACTCAAGCATTCCCCTGTCTCTAGGAAACTCCCATGCACTGTTTGGAGATAAATTTGACATCAAGTACTCAGTTGAGTGCAAATTATGTAACGATTTCAATTGAGGCCGTATACTCCTGAAGAGAAGTTTCAAGTCCAAAATCAAGAAACCACAAGTAACGTTAGTTGACAATGGGAAAGTCACCGATGAACATCAAAAGGCAATGGTTGAGGTGCTTAGTTTTGACGGTGTAGGCCGTAAGCTCAAATCTGCCTCGACTTTTGGGAGCTGAAGCCCGAGCTAAGACTAATTATAGAAGCAAAATATCCTCGAAAGCAAAACAATAGGCCACAAATACTGTAGAGACGCCATTGGGATTAAATACTAAACATGGCGAGCTTCTTCTTGCTCTGTTTTCAGCCAACTTCGTTCAGACTTTGATGGCGACCATCCTCTGGTTGAAGCCTGCCATCTTTACCCGCAATCACCATCACATTCTGTTGAAGCTCACGCATTGAAACGACAGTCTCCCCACCCTTCTCCTCTGCTTTAGTTCCTGTTTGAAGTGGCTTTTAATCAAACCGTCAAAAACAGGGGACAATGCAGATATGCATCATCCACCAATTGGACTTTCATTTTTTTTCCTTCAGAACGAAAAATTTTGAATAAGCATTTCAGATGCTTTTGGGATACAATAATACTTGGCCGACCCCTACCATATGTAAATTCAAGTAAAACTCAATTCCATCATGGACATAAATCACTTGATTACGTGTACCATGTAAGTTGCGTTCTTGAAACACCTCCATTAGCAAAATTGTTTTGAGTAGTTCAATGAGTACCTAATTCTTTGTCAGAAAAAGCACCGCCTCTCTCTCTGGATTTCTCCAAATTTCTCTCTCTCTACTACACCAGATTTTTCTCTCCCTCTCTCCAGACTTTTCTCTCCCCCTCTCTCCAGATTTTTCTCACCGACTATAAATAGGAGGAAGAGAGTCTTGCGTGTGTGTGTGAGTGGAGTGTGTACGTGAGTGTGTGAGTGGGTGGAGTAGGTGGCGTGAATTGTAGAGTGGTAGAGTGATAGGGGTCTTGTGTAGAAAAGTGTGTGTAGTGGTGAGGTGTGTGAGGCATGTGAGATGTGTATGAGAGTGGTGTGTGTAAAGAGTTTGTAATATTGTTTAATAAGAATAATAACTATTTTACTTGTACATCCACTTTCTTCTCAACAAGTGGTATCAGAGGAGGTTGTCAGAGACTGTGTGAAAACAGTGGTCGGGGACCATTGTAAGTGAGTAGGCGGTCAAGTTCGTCAAGCCAAGGAGTGGAGTACGTCGGATTTCTACCAGTGCACAATCCGGAATTGTGAAGTTGGTTGGTCCAGGACCAGGCTTACTTAGTATAGTGCTGGGCATTACAACCAAGTCATAATTGCAAATTTCTCAAGTTCAGTAAGTGGCATCGAGAAACTCAACAACTCAAATTATAATAATTGGAGTACCCGCATGCAATATTACTTGTTAGGTCAAGATTTGTGTGATATCGTTGGCGGGAGCAACACCACACCACCCACGAATGATAGCGAATTAAGAAAATTGAACATAAAATCAGGAAAGGCTCTTTATGTTCTTGCCGTGACTATTGAAGATGAATTATTGCAATACATAAAGAGTGCAAAGACCCCAAAGGAGGCATGGGATAACTTGGCAACAGTATTTGCAAGGACAAATGATGCCAAGTTACAATGCCTGGAGAACGAGCTCCTCTTAGTCTCGCAACAAAATATGACAGTAAGTCAATACTTTTCTAAAGTTAAATCTATTTGAGAAGAATTTTCAAAATTAGATCCTAAGAATGCCATCTTTGAGACAAGAATGAGAAGAATAATAATTCATGGGTTAAGGCCGTTAATATAATGGTATTATTATGGCCACCCGTGGATGGGCAAATGAGCCAACTCTAATAGAGTTGGAGAATATATTGGCCAACCAAGAAGCCTTAGATAAACAAATTTCTAAGGTCTCAATTAAGGAGGATGAAAGTGCCATCTTTAGTAATAAAAGAGGGTTCAAGGGCCAGAATAGAAATAGAGCAGGTGCAAGAGATGGCAAATCATGGAAAAGTCATGGAGAATGGCAAAAGCGAATAGAAGGAAGTGGACCTCGGCCAAGGGGAGCTCGTCGAGACCACGATAAGGACAACAATGAAGAAAAGAAGAATAGAAGGCGTAATGGATGGTGTTACACGTGTGGCAAAGTAGGTCACTTTGCCAGGAATTGTCGATTCAAAAGAGTTGAAGGAAATGTTGCAACTTCTTAGGAAAATGATAGTGAAGAAGTGGGATTTCCAAGCATCAACAAGAAAAGCTTGCAAACTCCTCCATAGAGTTAGAAGATGCGATGGCCCTCATCACGGTAAGTGATAAATTGATTGATTATGATGAAGATTGGATAGTTGACTCGGGGTGCTCAAATCACATGACCGGAGACCAAGGCAAGCTATCAAACATGTGCGAGTATAAAGGTGGACGAGTAGTTGTCACCGCAGACAACTCAAGGTTGCCGATTACCCATGTGGGCCAAACGATGCTAACACCCTGATTCAATTCCCATCAAGTCGAATTGAAAAATGTGTACCATGTGCCAGGAATGAAGATGAATCTATTGTCTGTAGCACAACTTACAGACTCAGGCAATTATGTGGGGTTCGGTCCTAGAGACGTTAGGGTGTACCGCAATTTGAAATCTACTGGTACACCAATCATGGAAGGGCGCCAATTAGAGTCTGTCTACATGATGTCCACTCAGACTGCATACGTGAACAAAACTCAAAGAAGTGAAACATCCGATCCGTGGCATGCATAGCTTGGGCACGTGAGCTACCATAAATTAAAGGTGATGATGAAGAAAGGTATGCTAAAAGGTCTCCCCCACTTGAAAATCCAAGAAGACTTCATCTGCACTGGATGCCAGTATGGGAAGGCACATCAGCTTCCATATGAGGAGTCTGCATTCAGAGCTAAGATGCCTCTAGAGCTTATCCACTCAGATGTATTTGGACTAGTGAGGTAACCGTCGATCAGAGGATCAAAGTATATGATAACATTCATCGATGACTTCTCCAGGTACGTCTGGGTTGACTTCATGAAAGAAAAATCTTAGGCATTAAACAAATTTAAGGAGTTTAAAGCAAAAGTCGAATATGAAGTAGGCAAGAAAATACTATGCCTTCATACGGATAATGGGGGAGAATATAAGTCAGATGACTTTACAAAATTTCTTCAAGAATGGAAGATACGTCGACAATTTACTTGCCCAAATATGCCACAACAAAATGGAGTTGCCAAAAGAAAGAATCGGCATTTGGCGGAAACATGCAGGAGTATGTTGCATGCAAAGAGTGTTCCACCCAAGTTTTGGGCTGAGTGTATGAAGACGGCAGCACACGTGATCAACAGACTACCTAAAGCAAGGCTTGGCTTTATGTCACCTTATGAGAAGTTGTGGAATCACAAGCCCACGGTAAGTCACTTTAGAATATTTGGGTGTGTATGTTATGCATTTGTCCCAGACCATCTTCGCAACAAGTTTGATAAAAAAGCAGTTCGCTGCATATTCATGGGCTACGATGATCAAAGAAAAGGATGGAAGTGTTGTGACCCTACAACAGGGAGGTGTTACACTTCCAAAAATGTGGTGTTCGACAAACTATCATCTTGGTGGCCATCACAACCTAATTCAAAACAAGTTGAAAAAGAGATTCGTGAAGGAATGGAAGAAAATAACAAGATTGATAAGGGCCAACCAATTGAAGAAGGAAATGATAATGTTACTGGAAGAAAAGAAGTCAGAGCACAGTCACCAGAAAAATCAAAGAGCCCATGGCGAACTGGTGTACATCCAAGAACTACAAAAGAGCTTCGACCAAGTCAGATGGAAGAACCTAAAGAGGAGGAATCTCAACTTAGGAGATCAACAAGACAAAGAAGACCAAATCCCATGTTGACTGAAGATGTTGGAGCAGTCGAGTCGTCCACATATGAGGATGCCTCACAAGGCGTGGAATGGAGGAAAGCTATGGAGGAAGAGATACAAGCACTAAGAAAGAACAAAACATGGGACTTAGTGCTGAGACCTAAAGAGGTACGTCCTATATCTTGCAAATGGGTTTATAAACTTAAAACTCGATTAGATGGATCGATAGAAAGATATAAGGCACAACTAGTTGCTCGAGGATTCTCTCAAAAGTATGGCCTAGATTATTATGAGACCTTTAGTCCAGTAGCAAAGATCACTACAGTTTGAGTCTTAATAGCACTTGCAGCAAGCAATTCGTGGAAATTATGGCAAGTGGATGTGAAGAATGCCTTCTTACATGGAGAACTAGATCGAGATATATACATGGAACAACCAAATGGTTTCAAAAGTAAGATTCATCCAGATTATGTTTGTAAGTTAAAGAAAGCCCTCTATGGCTTAAAACAAGCTCCGAGAGCATGGTACGGGAAGATTGCTGAATTTTTGGTACAAAGTGGTTACTCTGTAACCCCAGCAGACTCGAGCTTATTTATGAAGGCAGGAGATGGCAAGCTTGCAATAATATTAATCTACGTGGATGATCTAATCATCACCAGAGATAATGAAGAAGAGATATGCCAGATCAGAACCAACCTATTAGTACGGTTTCAGATGAAAGAGCTTGGAGAATTGAAACATTTCCTAGGACTCAAGATTGAAAAGACCAATGAAGAATTATTCCTATGTCAGCAGAAGTATGCACGAGACCTCCTAGACAAGTTCGGGATGCTCAATTGCAAACCTATATCTACTCCAATTGATGAAAATATAAAGTTATGTGCAATTGAAGGACGAGAATTGGAAGACTCAACTATGTACAGGCAATTGGTGGGTAGCCTTATTTACCTAACCATAACACGGCCTGATATTGCCTTTACAGTAGGAGTAGCAAGTCAATTCATGGAGAAGCCACGAAAGCCTCACTTAGATGCAGTCAAGCGCATACTAAGGTATGTAAATGGTACATTTGATTTTGGGCTTCTATATAAGAAAGAAGCATCATGTGAAGTTGTAGGCCATTGCGATGCTGACTTTGCTGGAGATCGTAACACACGACAATCAACTACTGGATATATGTTTAGCCTCGGATCGGCAGTAGTGTCATGGTGCAGCAAAAGACAGGCAACTGTGTCACTATCTACAACATAAGCTGAGTATAGAGCAGCAACAATGGCAACACAAAAGAGTACATGGCTGGTACAACTAATGGAGGATCTTCACCAACCAATAAATCAATCTACACAGATATATTGTGATACTCTGTTAGCTATAAGCTTAGCAAAGAATCTAGTTTTCCATGCGAAGACCAAGCATATAGAAGTGCACTATCATTTCCTGCGGAAAAAAGTATTACAATGCGAAATAAAGATGGAATATGCCAAAACAAATGATCAAGTTGCAGACATCTTCACCAAAGGTCTTGGAGCTGTAAAATTCGAAGAGTTTCAAAGGGAACTTGGTATGATCACAATGTCCATGCTAAGAGAGAGTAGTCGGTGAGGGAAGTGTTAGAAAAAGCACCGCCTCTCTCTCTGGATTTCTCCAGATTTCTCTCTCTCTATTGCACCAGATTTTTCTCTCCCTCTCCAGACTTTTCTCTCCCCCTCTCTCCAGATTTTTCTCATCGACTTTGCAGCCTAAGAGTCTTGTGTGTGTGTGTGTGTGTGTGTGAGTGAGTGGAGTGTGTACCTAAGTGTGTGAGTGGGTGGAGTAGGTGGCGTGAGCTGTGGAGTGGTAGAGTGAAAGGGGTCTTGTGTAGAAAAGTGTGTGTAGTGGTGAGTTGTGTGAGGCGTGCGAGACGTGTATAGAGTGGTGTGTGTAAAGAGTTTGTAATATTGTTTAATAAGAATAATAATTATTTTACTTGTACATCCACTTTTTTGTCAACATTCTTTTCATGTTAAATCTTCACCGTAATAAATGTAAATCATCAAACTATCTCCATAATGAAGAGTATTAAGTAACAAATGGACAATAAAGGAGTATATTACGTAAATTGTACCCTAAACTAAACAATTTACCCCCCTCCCTCCCAACCCTTAAAAGAATATTATCATAAGAGACTTTGGGCTATTCTACATATTTCTTCTAAACATTGAAGTTCTTTTCCATTCATTTGTGATAAAAACTGAACTTGTCCCGCAGACATTAGAACCTTCTCACAAACAAAAATGGAAAGGAAAAGGGGAAAAAGAAAAGAAAATGAGAAATTAGGAGCGAAAAATAAAACAAATCTGTGTTGAGTAGGTTTTAAAATAAGTGAGACCAAATTTAATTCATGTTTGTTTGATTGTTTTTGGATTTACCACAATTTTTGCTAATCTTCATTTGAATCGTGTTTGTGGATGGCTCCATCAAGAGAGAGAGAATGGTTCAGACTCACCTTATCCAGTCAAGTTCTGAAGATCAGAACCTTGAAACCTGCTCTATCTTACTTGTTGATTCGATTAGTAAATCTTCATGTACATCATACATCAGAGAGTAAAAGTAATGTAGGAGTTAACAACAAAGAATCATCCTACGTAAATAGCTCTCCGGAGTGAAATTGGTAGACCACGTGCGTCATGCTCTAAGAATGCTTTCTTTGCAAACGATGAGCAGAGTGTCTACGACACGTGAAACAAATTTATGATTCTTTTAGCTTCCCATCTTATCTGTGAAAATTGCAAAGTACCAATCTCCTCTCCTAAGTGTAAGTAACAACCGATAGTATTTTAAGTTCTTCCACCTGTTTTGTTACCATTTGACCGTGTCCCCTAGCTTATCTAAAATTTTGAAAATTTCTCATGGACGGAAAAGAATTAAAGGAGGAGAGGAAGGGGGAAGAAGAGAAGGGAAGGAAGGGGGTGCGGTGAAGGAGTAGAAAACTAGAAAAGGAAAGTGAGAAAACACAATTGGCAAAATAAAACTTGCATGTGTGGCAAATGTTAGATTGGTGTCAAAACTGGTGAAATCGATTGGAATACATCGTTATTTGCCAATGACATCTTTATTGGTCTGATAACAATAAGTAAACTGAAACACCAAATCAAACGTTAACTATGCGAGAGAAAGAATGTTCAGTAAGACTCACCTTATGGTGCTTGTAAGACTAGCGGGCCTGCAACCGAACATATATACATGTGGCAATCATTTGGACATTGACTCTTGATACTTCAATCAACCTTTCTATCGATCCACAGGCCAAAACTTGTGCCAAAAACTTCAACTCGTTGAGGCCCTTGACGACCCTTGGACAATTGCATGAACTGATGGAAAAAGACTTGAGGTTCATCACCTTTGGTAAACCATGAAGACTTCGCGCTTCTTCACCTTTGGTAAACCATGAAGACTTCGCAGTCTACGACAATCTCAAACCTCATGTGTTCTCCTGATTCCAACATACAACAGATGATGCCTCCAATGACACCCAAGGAAACTCAATCCCATTTAACTATGGGCAAAAGCTCAGCCAGATATCTATCAGTTTCCAAATGCTTGAAGCCTGAATCTATGGAGGCGTTCAAAGTTTTGCAAAAGCAACTACCTTAGACTTGAAGCCCATCGAGTTCATATGGATACACCGCAGATCTAGAGAGCTCTCAATGTGACAAATTTCCAGGTTTAGATAGAGTGACTCAATTAAATGGAAATTCACCGGGGCTTAGCTTTTGCAGAGACAAGGGAAGTTGCTGAAAGCTCTGCAGAGGAAGGGCAGCTTGACGTTGTGAAGTCGAAAGTTCAATTAAGTCAGCTTGGATACTCTCCCAAACCACCATAAGTCAACGGTACAATGTTTACTCCTTTTCCTCCAGTATCGTCTAAATCCAACTCAGGCAAATTAGTCAAAGTTCGAGATACTTGGGACTAACACAATAATTTAGATTCTGATAGTAGATGGGTTAAACTTTTTGGGACTGCCAACAACTCTTGAATCTTATGACATGCCATCAATTCCAATCTTCACAAGCAAGGAAGCTTGCTAACGGTCTTTGGAACTTCACTAACATTAATACGTGATAGATTTAAATTTTTCAGAAAGGGCAAACTTCCAATTATAGAAGGAAGTTGACCTGTAAGCATTGACTTGAAGCGTTTCCAGCCCACGAAGCATTCCAATGTCACAAAGTAACTCTCATGAATTTGCTGAATCAAAATTTAGGCTAGTTAAAAAGTGCACCTCACGTAATGATTTCAACTTCCATATGGATGCCGGGAGTCTCTTCACCTTATTACACTGTTGTACAGTGAAGTGCTCTAGTTTCACAAGGTACCCGATTTCTTCAGGCAAAAACTCAAGATAAGGGCAATAAGCAATCTTTATGTCAATTAGACAATTCAAATTCCCAATAGAGCTGTCAATTTCCCTCAGATTGGAACAACGGTTGACATTAAGCCTCTCTAAATTCGGGCATTCTGAGAATTCTGGTGTCCTGGTTATTCTATCACAACCTTTAAGAGAAAGAACTTTCAATTTTCTTGCCATCTGCCAAAATGTGCATAAGTTTAATGGATGAACAATTAAATATTACTTTAAAAATAAATAGGACAGAAATAAGCATATTACACACCTTGATGAAGCTCTGTAGTTTTGAATCATCTATGACGCTGTTTTCTGAAAATTGAAGAACAACCACATTCTTCAAATGCATATTGGTTGGGTCGGACATTGGATGAGGATGACTCCAAAAAATCCAGCTTAAATTGGTAAGACTATTAGCCAAGTTACCCAAGAGGATTCCCCCGTTTAATTTGAGATACTTTAGGCATTCAAACCTTCTAATCTCTTCACTTCCAATAATGACCTCAGGATAACTCTTGCGTAGATCAAGATCTAGTGCTACAACGTTCTTCTTCACCTACAAAGAAGGAGATAGACAAATGAGTGGTATTCAATATTCTAATTGAGAGGAAAAGGGTTAAAATGGGAAAAGAAGAAAGAAAAATGAGCATCTTTATGGAACGTAGAGGATTTCTAATAGAAAAACTATTAGTTCTTTCTAGAATTGTTTTACCTCCTTTGTTCCTATTGCACCAAGGATCTCCTCGTAATTCCATAATCTGCTCCGCTCTTCAGGAATCATTTGATTTTCTCGATGAACAATTTCCCTTCCAAGATCTCTGAGTTGATCGTGCATCCAAAACTTATTATTCTCCACAATCTTTACCAAAGACCTGTTAATGAGGACACGAACTCCAGTATGCGGGTAAATCTTGTAGTCTTCCCACACATAAATTGCACCCATCTTATCCTCACCAACAAAAAAGCATGCAATATCAAGAAAAATTTGTTGTTGCTCCAAAGCTAAGGCATCATAGCTAATCTTCAACTTTTCGAAAACATCCTCATGAGGTGCTTTTTTTAACTTCTCCGATGTCTCTTTCCATAGTTCTTGCGATTTGTTGGGGTAGAGGAACGAGCCAATTACTTCAAGAGCCAATGGAAGTCTCCCAGTTGCAGATACGATTTCCCTTGAAAGATCATTGTAGTCATCTAGAGGAGAGTCTCTGTTAAATGCATGCCAACTGAAAAGCTCAAGTGCAGGATCATGACACATCAACCCCATTTCATAATCTAAAGGTTGATAATTTGTTAGCAAATAATCTTTATTTCTAGTTGTAATCAATATTCTAGATCCTGAACACAAAGTATCCCGTCCAACTAATTTCTCCACTTGTTTGCTGTTATCAACATCATCAAGTACAATGAGAACTTTCTTGTTGCAAAGTACTTCTCCAATCCTATTCATTCCATCATTAATATCGTCAATGCTGCTTGTTCCTGCATGAGCGCCAATTTCGGATAATAACTTTTTTTGCAACTCAACTAAGCCATCAATTCTTGATGACTTCACTCGAACATCTTCAAGGAAACAACAACACTTTCCAAAATGGGAAGAGAGTTTGTTGTAGACAACCTTGGCGAGAGTCGTTTTTCCAATACCCCCCATGCCAAGAATTCGAATGAACCGCACATCGCCAGAGTCAATGTCTAATAGTTCGCTTACTGCTAAAACTCGATCTTTAATTCCAACTAAATGTTTAGGCACCGACCTATGTTTTGTCTTCAGCTTTTTCACGACCTCCTCAACTACCAACCTTATTAGTTCGCCATGGCTGCCACAATGGAAAACCATTTTAGTCGGGGGAAAATGTGAAATCACGATTACCTAGCTGGGATTGATGTTATTCAAGCATGGGATAAACTGCACAATAATTGGATAATTAATGGGTGATTAACAATCTAGAAGTGATCATCTAAGAGTCCACAATGGACATAAACATCCCTCCATCACTTGCTTTTTATGCAATTGGCAACTCGTGCGCCATGGCATGACCCAAAATTTGACTCGATTCAAATATGAGATTAGCAATCTTGGGATCATGTCAATAACGTTCGTACAGAATAGATGCATAAATATTTATGCATTTGAAATTGATATTTAATGACTTATGCTCAAGGGATGACTATAGAAGTTGAACATGGTGTATACAAGAGGAGAAATGTTTAACGTATTGAAAGATTAAATGATTACATAGGAATGTGCATGGCATTTCATTCTCCCATCCGTCTTGCTCCTGGTGCCAACAAACAAATATTGATTTAGCTACCTAGCTACTAATATCATCATTCGCCCATCATATAAGATGACCATGTTAAGCAGTTTCACATTTACTGACATAAGTAACACGGTTCATCATTTGTATTACTGTAATTAAAGTCCCACTCAATCCTACAGAAATTCTTCGTCATAAGGAAAATCAGGAAAACAAGTATCTTGAAACCTGCTAGCTTACCCTTTGTACTTCTTCACTTCCAGCCCCTTTATCACACCAACCTCCATGAGAGCCTTTCTCCACACGTCCACTTGATTATCGCTCAATCCCTTCTCATGCTTCAGTTTTTGTATGGTATCTCGATACAACGAAGTTTTCAGCTTAACATCATCAGGTACCACATCGAAAAAAATGGGTAGAATCTCTTTATTACCTTTTGAATTGGAGGTGTTTGATACGATCTGTGCAAGCTCGTAAAGGCACCATCGACTGGAAGCGTAGCTCTGGGAGAAAACAGGTATGTAGATCTTGGAATTGTTAATTGCTCGCTCTAGTGATCCATCAATCCTCGCACCGATAGAGAGCTCTTCATCATCTAGGAAGACACAGATTCCAGCAACATCCAGGCTATGATAGAGGGAGTTGGTGAATCCCTCGCGAGTGTCACATCCTCTGAAACTTAAGAACACTTGGTAGTTGCTTACTGACGAAGTTCCTGCATCTGAGCTTGCCATTGCAGTAGTTTGCTTAGCTCCTGCCTCCGCCTCTCTCTCTTTCTCTCTCTGTCTATAAGATGTAGATCTGAAGACTTTCGTAACAGAGAAAGAGGCCGCGTTCGCAGGTTACGAGGAAATGACGGGAAAACCAATGAAATGGGGTCAATGAGAAAAAGCTGGTTGAAATGGTCAGTCCTAATTTTTAGAAAGAGAAAGACCATAAATCAAATGCTATTGGTTGATGAGGAAAAAAATAATTCAGGAAGTGGCCAAGAAAGTGTGGCTGACGGCACGGAACTTAGGAAAAGGCCAAAATTGCCCAGCTTGCGGCACGGGTTTATTGTCCAGCTGTAGCGGGGAAGCGATTTGCACTCTCGGCAACCCTAGCGTCGATCTGACCAAAAAAAGAAACTCTATTCTTCCGAATTTTTATTTAAATTTCTCTCCCTTTTCTTTATACTTTAATACGTCCATCTTTTGCTTACTTTTTCAGGGTGCTGCTAGTGCTAAAAATCCACAGCTTATTGGGCTGGAACCACAGTTTTTTAAGCTAAGAGACTTGAAATGCCCTTCAAACATAGATATAGATATTCAAAAGTAGGGGTGCGGTCCGGTTTAACCTTCCCGATTTTAACATCTGCGCAGTCAGTTCTACCGGATACCCGGTGTAGGTAGGTACGGTAGTGAACCGGCAACGGAACCCAGAAGGTGAGTGGATCGCAGAAGGGGCCATTTTGGATGAGGATGCTGTTGCCACTCCACCAAACAATTAAAAATATAGCTATTTAAGCTATTAAAGCCCTACCGACTAAAAAAAGAGCTAGTAAGCCCAACTCAAGCGGCCCCATGTGCGGACGCCAAGGAATTAAACGTCTCTTCCCATGTTCTTATCTTAACAGAGAAAGAGGCCGGGTTAGCAGGTCAAGAGGAAATTACAGGAAAATCAATCAAATGTTATTGGCCGATGAAAATGACAGAAAGTCGTAATTTTTTATGACGAGTACCATAAAATCAATGTTATTGGTCAATTTGGTAATTATACAAAGTTTTTACTT
Source organism: Eucalyptus urophylla (assembly GCA_026873135.1). Classification (NCBI taxonomy): domain Eukaryota; kingdom Viridiplantae; phylum Streptophyta; class Magnoliopsida; order Myrtales; family Myrtaceae; genus Eucalyptus; species Eucalyptus urophylla. The sequence continues at coordinate 15,834,142 of CM049469.1, read as the reverse complement.
TTAGAATAGAAAATGAACATAAATGCTATTAGTATGACCCTAACAATTTCTATTCCCAATCTTTTTCATTATAAAAAGGTCAATAAAGACTTAATAATTCATGTTTAGATAAAACTGGAGTTTTGTAAAGATTTAATTGATCGAGATATTCTCAGATGATCTCAGAAAATCCAATGTAATAGTTAGTTAAAGGTGGATGGCTGAAAATGGAAACAAAGAGTCCTATTGGTTTATAACTCACGATATGAGGAAGTTGACAGTAAATATTTGGGCATTACAATAAGAAGTTGCATGGACCTTTGGAGCTTTTTTAGCTGCAAGAAGAAAGGGCAAATGTTGCTTGGTGGAATGGGCAATGATGGAACAATAGAGTATTCAGGGTGAGCATGGTTTGGGTTGGACCAGTCCACCCCTTAACCCTAAGACCAACCCACACAGTATTAATCCTCAATTTTTTGGATCAAGGACTAACCCTATTGAGCTTGGGACCAAAGACCGGACCGACCCAGTGGGTTCGATCGGGTTCCAAGGTCAACTTAGGACTGACCAATAATTTTTTTTTTTTCATTTTTTGCACTTCCTAAGAGGGCGACTAAGGACTAGACTAGCCAAATGGGTTCAGCAATGAGCGAAGTCAGCGAAGAGAGGCGAGCGTCAAGTGGGCTGAGTGTCTAGTGGTGAGCAACGCAAGTGACCAGAAGCAATGGAGGCAAGTGTTGAATGGCGAGCAGAGAAGTTGTTCCTTTCGATTTTGGTAAGTTGAAGACTAAGAGAACAAAGAATACGTTAGAGGATGAGTACTGGAGGAAGATACCATGAGGAGCTATTTACATCGTGAGGACTCCTCATAAAAACATTTTCCTCATTTATAAATATGGCTATTGATGCCATAAAAGATATTAACAGTTTAAGCTATTAAAGAATAATGTAAAATTACTTGAACTACTCACTAAGGATTCATTTAACGCTATTGACGCCGCTTGACTTGGGGTTTCTACTATATAAAAAAATTATAAATAATATATAATATATAAAATATATATTATTTTAGATATATTATATATTATATACAATCAGAGTTGGTTCGGGTTGGACCGATCCTAAACTCCCAAGATCGATGATCAATCCGTACAGCGCTAGTCTAGAGATCTCAGGACCAAGGACCAACCCTATGACATCCCAGATTTTCAATCCTGTTTTCTACTGAATAAATCGGGCATTTCATTGACGCGCCTATAGGACTGTTCTCAGAGCTGATCACTCTCAAGATAACTAGATTATCTGAGGAAGCCATTAAGAAATTGTAAGGCAATAAACTTGAGAATTTGACTAAGAATCGGCTTCTCGACCGTACTGATCTTTAGAAGCCATTACTGCACAGTATAAAATCGATTTGAGATCAGAGATAGGTTGGTTCGACTGAGATGTATGGTTAATCATGGATGACACCACTAAATTGAAAAATCATCGTCGGCCATCACTAGGCTAATTTTCTTATTGTTTTGGTACCCTATGTCCGCATTTGAATCATCGAGATTTTCACGACAATCGAGAGTCGCCAATTAGTTGAGTGGGTTCATTGTGGCTCGAAAAAAATCGACCACGGATCATTTGTATTAAAAATTTATTAAAGTTACCCGGTAACCTAAGTCACACTAAAAACGTGCCAAATGGAAATTAACTATGAATTCAAGTCCAATTTCAGAAATTGAAGATTCTATCGTATCACAATAAATTCTAGGAGAGTCGACTCAGTCTTAGAAGATTTTTCTGTAACCCGAGACTTTTTGGGAAAAAAGTCGTCCTAGGGCCGTTTTTGTGCAGAAAAAAGGCGGGGATCGTTTTGATCACAAATTTGAGAAATTAATGGATTGTATTGGTAAGGAAAAATGCCAAGATGATTGATGGAGAGTTAATTGAATTTATCGATGCCAAATTGAGTTGATTTGAGAATCAGTAAGTGACCAATTGAAGGAAGAATCAAGGAAATTCGTATGCCCCCACCACCCTCAACATTTGGACCACCATAAGCTTCTAGATGGAGGCCTTGGTGGACTAAGGACAGCCAAGGATCCACACTTGGCCTAGGATGGGTCAAGGAGACAAGAATGTGGAAAAAAATGGCCATGGTGGCCCACCTCTTGCCCTCTCTTCTTCTCCAAGCCAGCTGGCCACCATTTCCCCTCCATCCCCTTCATTTTCATACACCAACAGCTAAGGAGAAGTTGCTGTCCATGCCGCACGAAGCCACAATCACCGGATCGCCGCTCACCCTTGCTGTTCGCCCTCATTGCACGCACGCCGTGGACCGTCACTGCTCGCACGTCTCCATCTCTCCTGCTCCTTCCAGCAACCTGTTCCGGCATCTTAACTGCTAGTTGAGCCAAGCCGGAGGTCATTTGGCCGTCGTAGACCCCCGTTCGGCTGTCAGTTACCTCGCTAAGCCATCCACCAATCCACCATCGCCATTCCTGCACCAAACCAGCCTTATTTTCTTCTGTTTTTGCAACTAAAACAGAGAGTTGAGAAGTGGGTTTCACAGCCGCTTCTAGGCCCGTTTTGAGGTGGCTTTGAGCCTCGAAACCTAGGCCCGCCTTTGGGAAAGTTGGTCCCCGTCGCGTTCCCAACGTTTTGATCCGAGCGGATTATTAAACGAGTGAGTTTTACTCACTAATCCCTACTTATGTTTAGGGGATGATTAGATTTAATTAAGTGCAATTAGGTTGATAGATTATATTAGCATGATTAAATTAAGGATTTACCTATGCATGTTAGGAGAATAGTTAGTGTGATTAGCAAGTAGATAGGCTCGACTAATTATTGAATGAACCTCAGAAATTTTCCAGGTCCGTTTCAGCTTCCAATTAGGCATTACGGGCGTAAGTTGGATTTTTAGTATTTATTTAATTAATTTTTGTAATTATTTAATATTTAATTATTTTCTAGAAATTAGACCGGGATGGTCAACAACCTGAATTTTATGCTGATGATTATGGTGCAACCTGTTTATTTATTCAAGTTTCAATTTGAGTTAAATTGAATAAATGGTGATTTTAGGATTTATTCCTCAATTGAGTGATTTTGGTAATTGAGTGGAAAATTATCAGGCATTAGTCTACAGTGCCAAACATATTTGGTGGGTTATATAAAGTGGTGAGAATTGTGAAAGTGATATAATTATATTTTTGGCTAAAACCAACCGTGTCCCCACACACGGCCATTTTATCGGGGATGATAAAAGATGAGAAAGAACGCAGTAATATGTGGCTCAGTGACTGAGTATGTCGCCTTAGAGAATGCACGTGACTCGTTGATTAAATACATCACCTTTGAATGACACGTGTCTCAGCGATTAGTACGTCACCTTGGCGAATATGTCGCCTTAGAGAATGCACATGACTCGGTGATTTGGTATATCGTCTTAGAAAATGCACGTGGCTAAGTACATCACCTTGGCGAATATGTCACCTTAGAGAATGCATAGGAATCGGTGATTAGTACGTTGCCTTGGCGAACATGTCGCCTTAGAGAATACATGTGGCTCGGTGATTAAGTACGTCGCCTTAGCAAATAGGTCGCCTTAGAGAATGCACGTGGCTCGGTGACTAGGTACATTATCTAGGAAATTGTATAGTATGGATGGGAATGACCAAGGGACGGTCCGATTGACATGTAATTGACGAAGTCGATTGATCGAGGCATCGATCCGTGATGATATGTTTAGGTGCCTATTTGAACAATGCTAATTTGCAGGTGAAAACTAAGGCCAAGGTAAGTCCTCTGACCCGTGTTGTGCATAGGCAGCCCTTATGGTATATTGGTTTCCTAATCGGGTTTTAGGGAGTAGAATAGTCTGAGACGTAGTCTCACCTCGATGTGAGAGAACATTTCAGGCCCGTAGATGGCATCACCTCCACCTCCTCGTCCTCCAATGCATTTTGGTATTCCTGAAGATATTACCAAGGTAAGATACCACTTCCCGATATTCCACCACGCAGAGGGGTTAGAGTATGTGTTGATAAAGTCCAAGGTTTGGGTTGACGTGAATAGAATTGACTTGGTACCCCACGAGTATTGATCATGGTATCATCACTACCATGATGGGTGAAGAGAAGGTCCCATCCCGAAAGGTGATGTGCCTCTGTACGTTCTAGAAGCAACATTTGTGTTAGGGACGGCAGACCCTAAGGGTGGGTCGTTAGTGGATGCCAAGGATTCCAAGCTAAAGGGCAATCCTAAGTCACCAGTATACTCAACTGAGGGCGCTAATTGGAGCGAAGAGGAAGGGGAAATCATCAAACAGAATGAGCCATGGGAAGAGGAGCCTGAGGAGGAGGATCAAGAGTTGGAAGACCCTGATAAGGAGTTGAAGAAGAAGAAGAAGATCCTAAAATTGGTGCAAAAAACTTGTTGAGAGCCATCTACTTTTCTATTAAAATAGCGTTGCAAATGATCTTAAAGGATATCTCCAATAGAATCTTAAGCAAGACTGGAGTCACGAAGCTTTCACAACATAACATTGTCTCTAAAGGAAAATGGTATTCAAAAATCCATAGAGTAAAGTTTAATAGTTTATTCAATTTTTAATCTAATTTTTATCAAAATATCTTTACATTTTTATGCTAAACTAATTCTAAACTAGAATTAATGCTAAAATCTAGTAAAACTACTCAAAATCTATTTTCTAATTTTTTTCCTAAATTTTTGAATTTTTTTTGAATTTTTTTGAATGGGGACTCAAATGGGCTAAGGAGAGTGGATCATGTGTCGAAGTTGGACAAGCCATTTGGTCAAATGAGCCACTTGAAACTGCAGAAAATTTGGCCCAAGTATTGTAGCAAAAATTATTTGGCACTATTCATGTAATGTTTATAACACTGTACATCACTGTAGTGTACTACAACAATACTGTAGCACATTATAGCAAAAGCTGAAAATGTGGGATAAGAGTTTGTTAGAAACAAAAATCTTAGCCCGTCAACATAAGAGTTAAATTATTGGCCATTATTAGCCTTAAAGGGTCCATAAAATTATTGGTGATCTCCAGAACTATCACCAATAATTATGTGTTCAATGTTTGTCTTCGGTGTCTATCTTATGCCTATATTAGGCAGTGCTTGTAAAGGCTAAATGGCAAAATGCACCCTTCCTAAAAGTAATTTTGTGTAATTTGCTATGAATCTTAAAACTCTCTCTTATCTTCCTTTCTGCATGGTATGTTTTTTTTAAAACGAGAGAGTTGTTCTGATCAATCTAGGTAGTATGCTATGTACTTGTTACAATGTGGACCCCGCGCATAACAATTATGCTACCTTAAAATTTTCTATGATATGAGTCAAAAAATGAAAAAGAATTTGATGGTTAATAGGTAGTCAACTATTCTGAAGCTAAAATGACTGTACATGTGAGATAGCATACTTATCATAAATTCTATCTTTACGTTTGGCAGTCGGGATAAAATTCGGGATAGGACATGATTTATCATATCCTATGTTTGGTACTCGCTCATGACAAGATAAAGTCGGATATAAGGGGGATATAGACAAGATAAAGTTATCCCATGGGGAGGTAGGATAAAGGTAAATAAGAATTCTAATGTCTATAATAGGAAAGTTATTTTTCTTGAATAACAAACTTATTAAATTAAAAAATTGAAAGTATATTTCAATATAAATAATATTTGAATTCTAATTTAATAAATCAAAAATAAAAAATATTTTTAATTAATCTTATTTTAAATTATATATTCAACTTTAATTCTATTTTATAATATACATTCAATCTATAAATTAACTATTTATATTATTATATATTTTAGGTATTTTTGTATTATTAGGTATGTTAGTACAGTTTACTATTTGATAAAAATTTATTAAAGAATGATGAAAGGGGAAAAAAGAAATAATAACGAAAATAAAATAAAAGAGAGGAAAAATAAATTAAGGAATAATGTTATGAAAGATTTTCATCATCTTTGTTTATGAACATTTATGTTCATTTATATTGATATGCCATTTATATAAAAAAAAAAAATGTACATAATATGATGTGAACATTTTCGATTTTAATACAGCGATTCACCAAATAATTGACAAGATATAAAAAAAATCCTAGGATTTCATATTATATCATATCCAGTCCTATCCCAATTAGGAATCCGGATGACTAGGTTATGTTTGAGCTTCTTTTTCTAAAATGACATTATTTCTCTTTTCATTCAAGAAACAAAGAAGTAGATTTTTTTTTTTTTCAATTTCTTGGAAGTAGATTTTTTTTTTCAATTTCTTGGCTTTGTTCTAAATTTATATCATATCCACTATTCTATTTCGGGGAACAGACAAATTAAATGACATTATCAGATAGAATTCTTTTTTTTTCCTGTTCTGGATAACAAGAAAATATAAAAATAAAATGATTAGCAAGTATGGTCTTATCAGTAACATGGCTGGGTTGTTCAAAAGTGCACGACTTTGCAGGCTGTACCCGCGGAAGCCAAGAAATCAAACGTAATACATTTATGTTTAAATCAACTATCGCGCATGCAGCTGCAGGCCCCATTGGCAAAGGGTCGAAAGAACGGTGATTATGTCATGACAAGCACGGAAGCCAAGGAATTAGACTTTCATAATTCATACATTTACCAGCATGAAGTGTCGGTGTCCACTCAACCGAAAATCTGGAATATTGTAAACGCTACAATTGAATTACCAGCATTGCAATAAGTTCGTGACTTATCTAGCTTTTTTTAATTGTTACGAGTGTAATAAGTAAAATAGCCACTGTATAAAGAATTTGCCGATATCCAGGGAAATTAGTTAGTGAACTACTCGCAATTTTACAAATGGGGTTAGTAAAATTCCATCCCTATAAGAAATTTGCTAAAATCATAAGATTAGTAAGTCATCAACTTCACTTTAAATCTTCAATCGTGGTTACTGTAGCGACCTACCCCTGGCGAGGGAGAGAAATAGGTTTAGAGGTACTTACTTATAAAGTGTTTATTCTCCCTAAATCCATACCTCGCGTGATATTAATTTTCCTAATATACAAGGTCGGCTAGAAACCAATTAAATAATGGAAGTATACTTCACTTCCTACACAACCAAAGAAACTAAGATCGGGTACTTGATTCTACTAGTTAATCTATTAGTGCACTTTCAATACCAAATCTTGTTCATTTAAAAATATTTTTATCAGCTTAGATTGATTTTAAACCTATCAATTAGCATGTGAGGTGATTATGCGAGTACGTAATTATTAAAGTAATAATCGGCAACCAAAAAAAGCTTTAAATAAATTGCAAGGATCTAACATGACTAAGCAGGGATTGTGCCATCTCTAATTAAGCGAAGAGAGGCCATAATCAATATATTGAAAGTGCGCAATCACATAATACTCGAGACGGAAATGCACAAATGACGACCTATTATTTGTATCTAATAATACTCAAGATCGCGAAGCCCTAAAGGTTTATTGAATTTCAAGCACACATTTTTTGTCATGGATTTTTACCTTTTTTGTTTTTTATATTAAGCTAATTCTAAACTAGAACTAACATATAAAAAAAAAAACTAATAAAGCTAGTTCAAATTTGATTTCTAAGCATTTTTTTCAATTTTTTTGAACTTTCCGATTTTTTAATCATTTTTAAATATTTTAATATTTTAAATAAAATATATTGTTATTATTTTTTTATCCGAAAATGGGACCCAGGTCGGGTCTCTAGATCTGGTCCCGGTTGGGTCCGAACCCTGGTTTCATTGGTATGGGCCATGGACATATATTAGACCCACAAGTCAAGTCCACTTAACAGAACCCACTTCACAAAATTAAAACCCAATCCAAAAAAACTAGCCCAATTCACCAAACTACAATTGAGGCCCAACACTTAGACCCAAAAGAAAGCATGGGCTTACATGCTAAAGCCCAACCCCATCACTTAGCAACTTCAAAACTTCAACGAAGCCCACTCCAAACTTGGACCCAATCAAACCAAGCCTAGCTCGAACACACTAAGCAAGACTTCACATCTCCTTCTCCCAAATGTCCACGCGCAGCGTACTTTTCAGTTTCCGAGAAAATATTGGCTACGTTTGGTACTCCAACGTGGCAAATAAGAAGGAACCTCAAATTATGCCACGTGTCCAACGTGGTCCCACATTGTTAGGCCAATTTCTCCCCACGTTTCTCTCTCCCTCCTCCGCACGCTCTCTCACCTGACTCTCTCTCCGATCGCCGATTTTCTATGTTTGTGTGGGTTTCTATGCGTTTCCGATCCAACCCATTTTAGGTTGCTTCTTTCTTCGCCGACGGTAGGAATTGGGGCCTCTTGGAGGGGGTGTGGGTCTTGTTGTCCACATTGCCGGAGACTGCGAACCGCGGGAAGAACTCCGACGGTGCCGAGATGTTCAGATCGAACTTACGGTGCCCCTGACCCTACGTGTGAGTTGACCCCACACCCTCCGAGATGCTCACCCCATTAGTAGTCCTCAGCAGCGGCCGCCGCCAAGGAGGCAGGAGTGGGGGGGGCCTCGTAGTGGCACTGCTTGTGCCCACCGAGAGCTTAGCCAATGGGGAAGTTCTTGTGACAAATCGAGCAATCGTGCACCTTCCTAGACGTGCCGGAGGAGGTGGTTGCTATGGAGGTCGAGGTGGCCGGTTGTTCATCTGCGCCGGCAAAGAGAAAGTGTGTTGGGATAGAGAAGAGAGAGGAGAGAGAAAAATGAGAAGAAATTGGCCTGACAACGTGGGCCCACATTAGACACGTGGCGTAATTTGAGGTGCTTCTTATTTGTCACGTTGGAGCACCCCGATATATTCTCCCAGTTTCCAGCCCTTTTTGTTTTTTCACTCTTTTTTCTTATTTTTTTTATTTCTTCTCTTCCCCTTATGTAGGTCGTCTTCTTCCTTGGGCGGTCTTCCTCAACGAGCTCCAGCCCTCACCGAAGCTCCTATGTTTTTTAGATAAACCTCGGCCGAAGCTCAAGCCGCCGCCGAGTCACCACTTTTCGTCAATCGTCCACTCCGACGGCCACTCGCCGGCCGACCTCCCCGCCGCTGGCCGAGGACCCCCTCTCAGCCAAGCGTGCAAATGATGAAAGAAACGACGGAAAAGTGGCAAAGCGACTAAACGACCAAAGCCTGGAATGCTAATCACAAAAACGACGCCTCAGCAAAACGAATCTAACGCATGGACACTCGGTTTTGGCCAAAAAAGGGAAGCACGAAAATAGATCTGATTGAGGCATTTCGTTTAACGGGTGCAGGGCGCTTCTGAATCATGCGGTTTCTGGCTCAACTAGGACCCGAACCCAAACCCAAAATCTCGCCAATAAACAACAAAACACGCAACAACCAACGGAGGAATGGACAGGGCCGGAGTTCGCGCAAGCCGGTCGATCGCGAACTCCGGCTCGGGGCGTACAGAATAGGGCAAAAACAGGGCGCAAGAAGGGCCTATCGGGTTCAACTTGAGGACGTCGGCCGAGGGGTCGTCCGGCGGAGCTCGTGCTCGGCTGAGGCGTTGGCTGAAGCTCCCTCGCTCTCCCTTAGTCGCTCCCTCGCTCAGACTCTCTCTCTCTCTCTCCCGCTCTCACTCTCGAGCCCCCGCTCTCTCACTTGCTCGTCTCTCACTTTTAATCACCGGCGCGCACGGCCTCCTGCCACGCCAGCTGTTGCTGCCGGTCTGCCCCCGACCACCGACTCCGGTGCGACGCTCGTGCATGTCTTCTTTGTGCCATCCTTTTGTTCGCGTACGTTGTTCTCTCTTCTGCAGAATGCGTTAGGGAAAGAGAGGGAGAGGAAGAGAAGGCTGGGCCGGTCTTGGGGAAAATGAAGGAAAAGTGGGCCGGCCCAGGTGAAGAGAAAGGACAAGGAAAAGAAAGAGGCCGGGCCGACCTGCGGCCCGGTCTCGCTTTTCCCATTTTCTTTTATTTTTCTCTTCTTTTGAATTAAATTTTTTCTTTTTCTTTCCTTTTTAATTTTTTTTATAAAATTTCTACTACTATTAATACAAATTCTCCTAATGTCTATGTGCTGTGTAATTTAATGAAAATTATATTTGCTTGAGTTAAAAATTAATCCTTAATTTTCTATGCAATTAATTAATGATTAAACGGGTCGGCAAAATTTTTATGTCAATAATTACTAATTTACCATGATGCATTTAAATGTGAAAAAATTAGCATGCTATAAACTTTACAAGTGCAGCTAGTAATCTAGAAAACCTTCTCATGAATTCACTAATATTTACCTGCTTGTTGATGAATCGCTTTTAGTATGTAACTTGTTGTTTGTTGACGTCTGTAACCAATGCAACTTCTTATAGGTGTCTTAGAATGTACCAACTTACGCAACCAATTTCCTTAAGACTGTATAAGTGGTTCATAAGATAGTATGAATGTTATAATGAATTTATTAAAGCATAGGTGATTATTGATGAACTATCTTTCAATATGTCACTAGTTATTTGTCAATTGTGTACTTTATGAAAATGGTAGTTGCAACAATTATCTTCCATAGAAAATAGTCATATTTACATGAAAGCACTAATATTTTTGCAAATATTATCTAATAATATGACGGTTGGAAAAATTCTCTTTTGAAGTTTGATTAATGTATAATTTGTATGAAGTCATTTTTTCCATTATGTACCCTGGTATTGTACGCGCTACTCGTGGTTACAAAGTGAAATAAACACAATCAACAGAGTGTTGGAAGGAGTTCGCTCATCTTCTTACGATCTTGAAATGGAGCCTTAATTGGAGCATTATATGGATAAAATTCTAAACGCACCGAGCCAACGTGGAGGAGTGCTTTCTTAAGATAGCTTGAGATGGTAGACTAGTCAAGATGTGCAAACACTAGCCCAAACAGTATCTAATCACTAAATAAAATCAAAAGGTCGAATAGATATGTATAAAGATTATAAAAAAAAAAAAAAATCAGAGTAACCTCAAGAAATAAAGTGACTAGTTATTTGCGAGGAGAGAATGGATGGTGGAGACTGATTGTTGGTTAGTTTTACTAAAGTGGATAAATGATTTGTTACGTTTTTTTTTTTTTTTTCAGTTTTAGAAAGGATAAGAAGTGAAATAAAATATATCATGACTTAGTAATGCAAAAATAAAAAAGACAGAGACATATTGTGAAACTCTCAATTGTACTACTCCTTAGAAGGCCGAAAAGTAGACTGCTGGAAGTCGGTGAGAACGAACCATTGCTCTGTGGCAGACAAAGAAAAATAAAGTTGGTTGACAAAAAGCCCCAATTTACGCTGATTGCCCTGCCCGGGCAACGGCTTTTATCTCGACAGTACTCGATTAATTAATCTCTGGAGTTTTATATATGCTTTTTTTAAGAAAACTTTTATGTCTTTGGTCCACTTTGATTTTCCTTGCGTTTGAATCACCACATCTACCTTTCCTCTAATCTTTGAGAAACGAAGAATCAAAATTAAAAAAATAATTTAAGTTGAGACAATTTAAGCTAATGTTTCTCTCTGCTTCTTAACTTATGAACATCAAGTTACAAATTGCAAATGCTCATGTTGGCATCCGACATTGCGAGTATGAAAGTCTGGGTCTTGCAATCTCATTCTTTATCGCATTAATCTACATGTAGAAATTAGGGACGTTCTTGTTTAAAAGTAGCATGCCACATCAGGCATCAACTTAGAAAAGATATGCGACTCTGCCCGAAACACAAAAGGAAAGGGGATGGGGACTATGGTCAACTCAAAGGAATGGAGGAGTGGCGAGTTTAAGAGAGGAAGGAGTTGATTTTGGAAATAAAGAAAGATGGAAAAGACAGATTTGGCCTAGACTTGGGGGGAGAGAGAGGGAGAGAGAGGATGGAGGGAGGGGCTCCCCTTTGTTGCTGGAAAAAAGGAGGACTCAGCGAAGATTTTCTCGTGAATTGACGAGTTAAGTCAGAGGAAAAATCAAAAAGTAAAAAATCCGAGAGATAGGCACTGGAGGGATTAATTTTCTTATATTATTTTCGTTCTTGAGCATCTAGATTTATTTCTTTATATAACATCATTCATTAAAGGAAAAAAAAATTATTGAATCTGAAAAGGTTGTTTACGAAAAACTAGATATTTAAAGTGAGCCGCTGTCAACAGTCCTTGACATGATCGAAGAGAAGACCTCCCCCACACATTGACTATCAACTTTAGGATTTTTTTTCTTTTTAAATCCGGAGGTACAGACGTAGAGACAATTTAATTTTAGAACTTGAGCTATGAATTTAGCAAATCCACCTTCCTCGCTGAGAGATGCGATCTTCACAGCTAAATGACATTAACTACGACAACATACACGTGCGACCCATTTAGGTTTTTAATTAACCCCAGTCTAATTTCTGTGATTTACACTCGAAATATTATATTGATTGCACAAATTCCAGACTACTTCGTTTTGCTTAGAAATAAATATTAAAATATTATTTCTCCTTACTTGACAATGATCATATACACTCAATGCAATATACCTTCATTAATAAGCCTAGACTTTTGAATTAAACTTATTAATGCAATATACCTCCATTAATAAGCCTAGACTTTTGAATTAAACTTTCTTTCAATAAATCGCAATTAATTTTTCATAGAGTCCATCAACTAAACTTAATGAAATACTCGATTTCCAATAGTCCTTCCAACATTAACCATTTGCATATATAATGGACTAAATTAAACATTTGCCAACCGTTTAAAAACCACATTGAATAAATTAAAAATTTATGGACGATATTGTATGTTGGACCAAGGTTCATGAACCATTTATGTCATTTTTTCAGTCAAACTTTTATAATTCATACGTTCACCTGATACTCTATATTATTACTTTTCAATTTTCATTGCTATTTTATCTATGGTTAGTTTGTTATTTATTCTCTCTTTCTCGAAAGAGTGTTTTAAATTACATTTTGAAGAAAATTCAATGACTTCACAAATGATTTGAAAAATAATAAATTGTCTCATAATGTATGATTAACAAGAGAAATTGTCAGTTTCCTTCTTCTCCTTCTTTCAATGATTCTCTTGAAAATCACAAAAGTATCCTTTACTCAATAACACTCAAACCAAAAAAGTCCACAAATCATGTTTAATCATATTAGATTTATGTACCCGTTAGCATATGTCGTCTTAACACGTGCGCATTCTACTAATTAAGATGAAATGAGTGTATAATAAATATGTGATGTGTGGTCCTAGAGGAATTTGCAATAATTCTCTTCGTTGATCTCGGCACACTTAATGGACCACGAACTGTCTCAATTCAACCTCGTCATTTCTCGGATCCTTCTTCATATCAAGCTTTCATGACTAATTTCTCGGTCCATGGCGTGGCGGTAGCGGAGGTCTCGGGCAGAAGGCCCCGAGAAATATGAATATTTCTGTCCTTCTCCTGATTTTATCTTCTCAAGATGTATTCAACTATTTCATTCTAGATGCCTGCGTACTTCCGTTTTCTTTCTACAATAAATGTTTTCATTTTACTTTATAAAAATATATGTTCTTAGAATTTTTTTTTTTAACAAATTTGTAGAACAATGTGAATACAAATTTAAGTCATTGAGTAATAATTTGCTAAGTGATTAGCCGTTTGGTTATTATGATGGTTTGAATGCAGCAAAGTATGTGTTAGAATTACAGAATTCTAAATCGATCTGTAAGGCCACGTTCTTCATCTTGTGATGGAGACTACCTTGACACATGTAGACGATGCTATTACACACATCGGTATGGATTGATTTGTCCAAGGGAAAGTTGGATTGTCTTGCATCGCCGAGAAAAATGTATCAATTTAACTCCTGATGCCGAGAAGAAACTGAACTCATTAAATTTTCCAATGTTACAACTGCAGGAGATCCTATCAGTAACGTTGTGCTTGGACCTCTCTCTGTCATTCATTAATAGAGTAGTAATAAGAAACCAATCAAATGCCACAGGACTAAATGAGAAAATCGTTAAAGCAGAGATTCGTAACATATCACGACGAAGACCATAAAGTCAAATGCTTTAGTGGACGAGAACAGTGTCCTCTAAAGCTAAGGAACACCTGCTACTCTATCTTCCTGGCAACTTCCTGCGTCTGAGCTAGCCATAGTTGCTTTGCTTGGTCGATCGGTCGCTCTCTCGCTTCCAACATCATGTGTGAAAAGGAGAAGAACGGCTCTCTTTCTTTCCTAAAAGTTGAAATTATTAATATTACTCCTTGGAAGAAAGAAAAGCAAAGTGCTGGTAGTCGATGAGAACGATTCATGGCTATATCGTCGGTCGATTATAGGCTGCATTGGAAACTGCTTTGCAAAGAGCTTTGAACACCTAAAGTTCTTTGGGCTAAGTATGAGGTGTTTGGGAACAATTTTACAAGTCCCATTAGCCAAAAACTAGCCTTCTGCAAATGTAAAAATTACCGTTCATCATCTTCGACGTTCACTATTCATCTTCTTCGTTGAGGGTGGTCAGCGGGGTTGCATAGGGCTGCGAGGGGCCGGCAACCGACTAGAGAGAGGCAGGTGACCATCACGGTGACCCAGGCGACCATCGTTGGGTGTCGTGGCAACCTCCATGCCATCTGGGTCATGACGACCTCCACGAGGGGCCACGCTACCTCAAGCGAGGGTCGAGTGGCCCTGGCAACAGTTGCTCAAGATCGCGCGACCACCAGCAAGGTCATGCAACCCAGGTGCGGCCCTTACTGAGGTCCCATGACCTCAGGCGAGGGTTGCATAGCCTCGGCGACGGCCAATCAGGGTTGCATGACGACTAGTGAGATCGTGCGACCCAAGCGTGGCCCTCACCAAGGTCACGCGACCTCAGGCGAGGGTCTCACCGGGGGTCGCACGACCCCCGCCAACGGTCACCCGACCTCGGGCAACCCTCGCCAGTGGTTTCTAGGGGCCGCCTGAGGTCCAGTGACCTCAAACGGCAGCCACTGCCAGTGATCCCATATCGCCGGCGACCGCTGCCCTTACCGGCCAAATATATATATATATATATATATATATATATATATATATATATATATATATATTCTTTTTAATAATAAAGGTGCTTTGTAAATATAAGTCTTCCAAACACCATTTTGTTCAAAGATACTTCGTAAGGAACCTTCAGATTATAATTTTCCAAACGCAATTTGCATTTTAAAAAACCTCTTTCAATTTAAAGTCCTCTGTATTTTCCTAAAGACTTTCCCCAAAAGTCTAACCAAATGGAACTTATAAAAGTAGAGTTGGTTGACAAAAAGCCCCCAGTTACGCAGATTGCCCTGCACGGGCAATGGTTTTTGCACAACACTATTCTATTAATTAGAACATGTTGGGTAACGTACAAATAGTATTTATTTTATTTTTTTGTCTTTTAAAATTAAAAAAAATAGAAATTCCTTTGATGATATTTTTGTCCCAAAAATAGATTTAGAATAAAATCAAAAAGTGAAAAAGGAATTACCTTTTTGTTTCCGGAAATAACTTAAACTCAAATGATCTTCTTCTTTTTTTTTTTTTTTGGTAAGTGCAAATGATCTTCTTTTATTTCTCTTTTATTTCCTTTCTTTTTCTCTTACTCTTATTCTTCTTCTAGCCGGTCGCAGGTCACGGCAACCAACCGAGGATTTGACGTCCGAAGCCACTGTCCGCCGGCGACCTTCTTTTGTTTGACACCATCGTCATCGTCTGTGTCGCCCCAATTCCTTTACGGAGTACCCAACGAGTCAGGACTCGCAACCCCCACCACGACGTCGCTCGACAGCTCGATAAACAAATAATTGCTCCTCTTGTAGTTCTTATCTTTTTTCTTTTTAACCCTCAGCAAATTGTCATCTTTCATATGTGTCCCCCTATGCTTTACCAATTTTTTATTTTTCTTATTTTTCAACCCCTAGTATTTCTTTAGTTTAATCTACGCCACTCAACTGCCCGCATCCAATCATCCCATTATATCATGAATCGTTGAAATCAATAGAAGTCATGCCGCCTTGAATCAATTACTTGATCATATTTCTTCACCTCCGTCTTTGTTTCTTGTGAATTTTCGTTCAAACGTATAAATATATTGCTCAATATATGCTATTTCAAGTGTACATTTTATAAGGCCCCGCTTGATAACACTTTCAGGAACAATTGATTATGCTCTTTTGTTCCCGAGAACAAAAAAAGAATAGAAATCCATTTGGTAAATTTTTTATTCCCAAGAACAAAAATCCATTTTTTTAATTTTATTTTCGGGGATAGATTTGGAACATAATTAAGAAGTAGAAAAAAGTTATTTTTTGTTCCCGAGAAACAATTCCTAGAATCAAGTCTAATTTTTTTTCTTTTCTCATCTCTTTTCTCTTCTTATCTTTCCTTTTCGTCTTCTTTGTTGGCCTTGGCCATATAGCCGGCGACTAGCCAAATGAGGACCGACGACCTTACCGAAGCGTCGCCAGCCCTTGGCGTCGCCAAGCTATGGCGAGGCTCGGCCTCACTAGCCGGCATGAGGCTAGGCCAGGCTAGGGCAAGGCCAACCTCGCACCACCTAAGCAAGGTCGAGCCTCACCCAAATCTAGCCAAGCGAGCCTCCACCAAGCTTGTCGAACCTCACTTAGCCAATCATTTGGCCACACAATAGGAGGAACATGAAGAGAAAAAGAAAAAAAAAAAGGAGAAAAAAGAAAAATATAATAAAAAATATTAAAAAATTAATAGAAATAACAAAATTTAGAATCCTACCAAATACATTTTTATCCCGAGAATAAAAATTTTATGCAGTTACCAAATATATTCTTTTGCTCAGAAATTATTATCAGGAATAGAATCTGAAAAAAATCATTTCTAATTAAAAATTATTTTTAGAAACAGAATCGCGTCATAAAAGACTAAGCAAATTATAAACGAAAAAGATGAAAAGGAAATCGTGGGTCTGAGAATTGGCTTTTGGTCATACGTGACTTCTTTTTTCTTATTCCCAACTGAAGAATTATATTTGAGAATTTTAGGATATTAATGGATCTCAGTAATCTCTTCTTCCTTGCGTTCCACCCCCACGAGTCATTCTTCAAGGAGAGCGCCTTTTACCCAGCTTCAAGTGAAAACGAAAGAAAAAGAGATTTGACCGAGATTTGGAGAGAGAGGATGGGAGGTTGAATCCGGATGCTTGTGGATTGGCGAGTAAAGGCAGAGGAAAAAAATATATTGGTAAAACCAAAAAGAAAAAATTGTGATAGAGAGAGAGAGAGAGAGAGAGAGAGAGAGAGAGAGAGGAGAGGTTCACGAGAAAGAGAGAGAGGCGAAGGAGAGAGAGCGACTCGAGAGAAACAAAAAATTGTGTTTTAACATCCGGAGGCAAAACGTGATTCTCTCTCTACCCTGTTGCCGGCCGCATGTGCAATAATGGGTCGAAAAGACCGGTGATTATGGCATGTGTGGAAGCCAAGAAATCAAACTTTCCATATATCATTACTTTTCTATTTTCATTGATCTTTTGCGAGAATAATTTACTTGATGAAGAATATATATGGATATTAGAGATTTCATTATTAGATAGTAGGGATTTCTTTATTAGATTAGATTATTTTCTTTGCTATGCACATTTTTGGAAATAAATATTCTTCTTTAATAATGTGTAAAGTGAAAAAACCTATAAGAAAATTCCAAATAAGAGACTGAAGTACTATCTTTTTTTTTTAAATAAGAGTCCGAAATAAATTTTATGTCAAATAATGACCTAAAGTAACTATAGTGATTTCAAATAAAGGCCTAACCTTTTCAGTTGCCTACCGGCTAAATATTCCAATAGGTCAAGAGCGCTTTCATCCAATTACAATTTAATCTTAAATTATTTTTTATTCTTTTCTTTCCTTTCCTTTTTTTTTTTTTTTCCTAGTAAGGGCCAGCAATTGCTAGCGAGTGCTCAATGACCCTCGCCAATCGTGTGGGGGTGGCGAGGGTAGCCTCCCCCGTGGCGAGGGCAGCTCACCCAAGGCAAGGGTTGCCGAGCCTAGGCAAGGTCATCCCTTGCCCAGATCTGGTGAGCTCGCCAATGGTCACAAGGGCAACCTCCCCAAAGGCAAGGGTCGCCAAGCCCTTGGCGGCCTCAGGCAAGGCCAACCCTCGCTAGATCCAATGACCAATGAGGATGGCCCTCACTAGATCAGGCGAGGGCAACCCTCGCCTTGGCCTTTCTGACATCATCGATGTCCCACAAAACCAAAAAAAGGAATAAAAAAGAAAGAAAAAAGGGGAAAAAATTAAAAAGACAAATGACTAAAATGTTCTTGATTTGCTAAAAAGTTAGGGCCTTATTTGAAACAAATATAGTCACTTGAGGCCATTCAGTCCCTTATTTGATAAAATAATGACACTTGAAATTCCCGTTTAAAATAAAGTTCACTTCAGACCCTCATTTAAAAAAATAAAGGCATTTCATATCTTTATTTGGAATTTTCCCAAAGCTAATTGAGTTAGTAAAGATGTATTCCTTGCTAACTTTCTCTCCCTCTCTCTTGATGATCCCCGACTATTCACATTATTTGTTACTCTTTCTCTCTCTTTTAATAGGGAAAGTGGCTGCATCAACAGGAGATGAGGAAATAACGGAGTAGTTATAGGAAAAGTAGAAAACCAATCGAATGCTAATGGCTCTAGGAGAAAATGGTTGTACCAGAAAGTCGTCATTGTTCAAGATGTAGACCATAAAATCAATCGTTCTTGGTTGATTAGAAAAGAAGAAGAAGAAGAAGATGTGGACACCTACGCTCATCTCGAATGCTGGGCAATTTTGGCCTTTTGCTGACTTTCTTTTTGTTGGCCACTTAGGGTGCACATCACAAAATTTTTATTTCTCTATTTTTTTATTTTTTTATTTTTCTAAATAGGTTTGGAACAGAAATCATTTTGATAATACAATTTCATATTTCTATTTATAGAACATATTTCTATTCCATAAATAGATTTGAAATAGAAATCAGAACCTAAAATTATTAGCTTTTCTATTTCTAGAATAAAAGTGAAAAATGAAAACTCTTCTTATCGTTCACTCTCATTACCGCTCGCTAGACGTTGGACGTCAGGCTTGCCGCCAAACGCCGGCGGCCGGCATCTGCCCTAGAATAGAAATTTTATTCTATTATCAAATAAATGTATGTTTCAAAAACAAAAAATTTCAGTCATTATCAAATGCATTTCTTTGCTCAGAAACTCATTCAGGAAATAAAAATTGAGAAATCAATTTTTGGCTAGAAATTGATTTATGTTCCAGAAATTTTGTTATGCGCGCCATTATTTCCACATGACCAATAGCATTTGATTAAATCTAGAATATTGCAAACGCTATAATAAATTCATTAACATTGCGTGAAGTTCATAACTTGTCGACTTTTTTAAATTAATATAAGTGTAATACGTAAGATGGCAACCGCATAAAGAATTAGCCAACATCTAGACAAATTAGTAAGTTAGTAACCTCTTGTAATTTTACATGTTTGGTCAATAAGGGCACAAATGATAACTATTCTGGTCAAAAATTAATTTCTAATTCTGAATGACTTTCTGAGCAAAAATTCGTGTTTGATAACAACGTAAAATTTATGTTCCTCAAATAGAATACAAAATTTATCCTTCTTGGGGGATGGCATATGGCGGTAATCGTTGAATCGCAGCGGCAGGCGGCAGTGGCTGACAGCGGTAGTAGATAGTGGGTGGGTGACCAACTAGTAGAGAGGACGAATGATGAAAAAAGTTTTTATTTTTCATTTCCGTTCCAAAAATAAATAAGTAAAAAAATATTTACTTCTCATTTTTATTCTAAATCTATTTCTAGACTAGAAATTTGTTTCAGAAATAAAAAAAAAATGATATTATGTCACCAAACGAATTTCTCTTACAGTCTGGAATAGAAAAACTGTTTTTAGAACATAAATTACACATTGTCATGCGCACCCTAAAGTACCGTCCCTCTAAAGAATTAACCAATATCATATATTATCATCAAATTCTTATTATTTTCTATTGTGGTTTCTAATTTACCGTGATGAATTTAATCCATGAAAACAACTAGGATGCTGCGAACTTTGAAAGTGCAGCTCATGAGGTCACTAACATTTAACTGCTTAATGATGAATTGCTTTCAAATGTATTAACTTACGCAACCAATTTCGTCGAAACTGTATCTGTGTGGCTCATGAGTTAGTGTGAATGTTATAATGAATTTATTAAGGCATAGGTGATTATTGATGAACTATCTTTCAATATGTCACTAGTTATTTATCAATTGTTTACTTTATGAAAAATATTAGTTGAGATAATTATCTTCTATAGAAAATAGTTATTTTTACATGAAAGCACTAATACTTTTGCAAATATTTTTGAAATAATATGACTTGGGGACAAATTTTCTATTGAAGTCTGATTAATCTATAATTTGTAAGAAGAGTAATTTCTTTTCCAATATATACCTCGGTATTGTACGCTACGTTTGGTTACTAAGTTAAATAACCATGACCGACGGAGTGTTGGCTTACGTGGCAAATGGAGTTTGATTACTTCCTTATAATTTTGAAATTAAGCCTTAATTGGAGCACTCTAGGAATAGAATTCTGAATATACCAGGCTAAAGCTATCAAAATTATATCTTAACTCATATTTATGAAGGTGGGTCATAAACAGTTCTAACTTAAACTTAAAATAATGTGAGTCAAAATGGGTTCTAAAGAAAAAGGCAAAATTAAAAACAGATTTTAGTGGGTTAAGTAGCAAACCCACTTTCAACTCGGTAGAAGAATACTCCAAGTGTCAAAACTTAACACAAGTGAACACATATGTGCCAAAACTTTCAAAAAGTACATTTATGTACCACTTTTTTTTTTTGAAAAAAATAAATTGAACACTTAAGTATTAACTCCGATGAGTTTGCTGAAAATCTGACATGGCGTTATTTCATTAATAAAACTAGTCTATGTGGCTCGCCGAAATGTCTACTGAGCAATCCTTATCTAAAACGACATCATCCTCCATGTTCACTTAAGCGGCAGTCGTGGTAGAAAAAATGTCACTTAAGTGTCAAGTTATGGTAGAAGTGATCATTTAAGTGCCATTCGTAATTAAAAGTGAACACTTACGTAGAAAGTGATCATTTTTTAAGTGCCAAAACGACGTCATTTAGCGCTGTCTCGCGTACTCTAAATGGATGGTGCAACTACGATCACCCTATCCACGTGAATTATTTTTTTTAAAGAATTGCCACATCAATTAAAAATTTTGTCAGAAAAAATCACATCAACTATTTTGGCTGGAAATTCTTACCATTGGCACTTAAGTGTACATTTTGAAAGTTTTAATACTTATGTGTCCACCTATGCCAAGTTTTAGTACTTGGGTGTTCTTCTTCCCTTTCAACCTATGCCTCATCTCTCCTCTCCGCCTCTATCTGTAGAGACAAAGCAGCGCCATCACCCTTACTCTAACGATCCTCACCTCTCTCTCCATGCAAATCTCGCCAACCCTCTCCGCTTCTTCTATCCCTCTAATGTGAATCGTTGCAGAAAGATCGTTCTACGAAGGTCCAAATGGTGCAAATTGCGAACCTCAACCTCCAATCAAACATGTGATTGGCAACCTCAGTATGAACATGACATGTTGACGAACGCGTGTCAACCAACCAACATTATAGATGCCACGAGCAAAAGAATTCGCTATCTCGCTCGATAAGTCGAATCGACCGTCACAAGGAAACTTTGATAAAGTCAAGTCCTCAAAAGAACAATAAAAGAGAACCTCTCAATTTTTCTCAAAAATAAAATGTTTGTCCCCAAAGAAAGTCGGCTAGTCCTTAATATAGGCATTTTAGCTGCCACACAAACCCTAAAACCAACCCTAGAAATCTAATGCGTAATATTCTAGAATATACCTAAACAAGAAGATATATATTTGACTTGGTCAAATATTTGATGACCATAATTAAATTGCACCAAGATTTCCATGATTTTATCAAGATTCGATCCAAGGTCATCTCCACGCCAAAAATTACATCAAGATTTCCAAGATTCTTTAAGGTTTGATCCAAGGTCATCTCCACACCAAAGATCACGAACCATGACGCCAACAGCTTGCCCAAATTGCTTGGCCCGCGCTCGAGTGATTGAACCAGTCAGAATAGACAATGGGTCCCTAGCACCTCCTCCTCGATATGGCTCAATGTCCACATCATTCTCTCCCCCGTGCAAAGGATTGGCCCTCAAATCATCACTTGCATCGAAAAGAGTCAAATCAGAAACATTAAATGTAGCACTAACATCATACTTACCTGGAAAATCAAGCTTAAAGGCATTATTGTTAACTCTTTCCAGCAACATGAATGGTTCATCCCCTCGCGGTAATAACTTAGAATGTCGCTACTCAGGAAATCACTCCTTGCACATATGAACACAAACCCAATCGCCAGGTTCAAACACTACTTCCTTGCACCCTTTGTTGGCTTGCCTTGCATATTGCTCAGTCTTGCGCTTAATATTTGCGCGCGTCTTCTCATGCAACGCCTTAACAAATTCAGCTTTCTTTGCTCCATCTAAATCCACACGCTCAGCAATAGGTAAAGGGGTTAAATCTAACGGAGTTAACGGATTAAATCCATAGACTTAAATGGTGTAAATTTAGTAACATAATGCATGCTCCTATTATATGCCAACTCAACATGTGGTAGACAATCTTCCCAAGATTTTATATTCTTTTTAATAATAGCACGCAACAATACCCCTAAAGTTCTATTAACTACCTCGGTTTGACCATCGGTCTGGGGATGACAAGTAGTAGAATATAACAACCATGTTCTTAGTTTTTTCCACAATGTTTTCCAAAAGCAGCTAAAAAATTTAGAATCTCGATCTGAAACAATTGATCTAGGCATGCCATGCAAACGTATAGCCTCCCTAAAGAACTAATCAGCAGCATGAGATGCATCATCAGTTTTATGACATGGTATAAAATGAGCCATCTTTGAAAACCGATCAACAACCACATAAATAGAATCTCTACCATGCTTATATCTAGGCAATCCTAACACAAAATCCATAGAAATATCAGTCCAAGGATGCGTTGGAATAGGTATTGGTGTATACAAGCCATGCGTTTAAGTTGTAGACTTCGAATGCTTACGAGCAATGCATCTCTTACAGACAAGTGTGACATCTCTCTTCATATGTGGCCAATAAAAATGTTCATGCAACACTTCATAAGTCTTACTAATGCCAAAATGCCCCATTAAACCGCCACTATGCACTTCTCACACCAACAATTCACGCAAAGAACACTTGGCAAACATAGCTTGTTTTCACGGAAAAGATAATATTCACGCCTATAGAATTTATCAAATGCAGTATGTTCACATGCTTCAAATACTCTCCCAAAGTCATCATCATTAGTATATAAGCCCTTGATATGCTCAAAACCTAAACACTTTGCTTCTAAAATAGTAAGAATCACATACCTTTGAGAAAGTGCATCGGCTACCACATTCTCCTTACCTTTCTTGTACTTGATCACATATGGAAAAGTCTCAATGAACTCCATCCATTTGGCATGTCTTTTATTCAACTTATGTGGCCTTTCAAGTACTTCAAGGTCTCGTGGTCGGTGTGGATCACAAACTCCTTTGGCTATAAATAATGTTGCTAAGTCTCCAAAGCTTGCACTAAAGCATACATCTCATTATCGTAGGTAGGACAATTCAATGTTGCTCCACTCAATTTCGCTGAAATAAGCATCGCACTCTATCATCGCACTCTATCTCAAAAGTAGCACTGAAATTCGGCAAAGATAACAAAGGAGCATTAGTCAACTTATCTTTTAGCTATTAAATGTTTTCTTGCTCTTCTCCCCACATGAAACCTACGTGCTTCTTGATAGCCTCAGTTAAAGATGCGGCAATGGTGCTGAAATTTCTCACAAATCGCCGATAAAAACTCGCTAATCCATGAAAGCTACGCACCTCTCCTACGATCTTAGGTGTTGGCCATTCACGAATTGCTTTAACCTTTTCTTCATCAACCTGTATACCATTAGCGCTAACAACAAATCCTAGAAATACTAATTTGTTAGTAACAAAAGAGCACTTCTTTAGATTAGCATATAATTGCTCGGCCCTTAAAACCTGCAAGACAGCTCGCACATGCTCAATATGGTCATCAGGACTTTGGCTATAAATCAAGATGTCATCGAAATAGACAACCACAAATCGACCAATAAAAGCACGCAAAACATGATTCATAAGTCGCATAAACGTGCTCGGTGCATTAGTTAATCCAAATGGAATGACTAACCACTCATATAATCCATACTTGGTCTTAAATGCAGTTTTCCATTCATCACCTTCTTTCATCCTAATTTGATGATAGCCACTTTTCAAATTGATCTTAGTGAAAATGCAAGAATCATGCAACTCATCCAACATGTCATCTAACCTAGGAATAGGATATCGATACTTTATAGTAATATTATTGATTACTCGGCAATCAACACACATTCGCCAAGTTCCATCCTTCTTTGGCACCAACAAAATAGGGACAACACAGACTCTCTTTCACATACCTTGCTCTAATAGTTCGCTAATTTGCCGCTAAAGTTCCTTTTTCTCCTCGGGATTGCTTCGATATGCGGGTCGATTAGGTAATGGCGCACCAGGAATCAAGTCAATTTGATGTTCTATGCCTCGAATCGGTGGTCCCTCCAGGAAGTTCATCAGGAAAGACATCTTCAAATTCCTGCAATAAAGACACAATAGGACTATGCAAACTTGGGTCAAGATCGTTAGAAGAAAACAAAACCTCCTTGTACACAAGTACAAGCATTGGTCGATCTAGAACTAAAGCTCTCCTCACTTCACTTGATTTTGCATAAAAATTATTTTGCCTCTTTTCTTTCCTCTCTTATTTTCCCTTGGTTTTTACCACAATTCTTCTGCCGACCTCTCATTTTCCTTGTGTCTCAGACACACCATGCAAGCCCTCGGATTTATCACATTTTCTCTCTCTCTTGGCTTCTCGTTGTAACTTTAACTGATCTTGATACACCTCACAAGGTGTCATTGGTACCAAGGTATAAGTCTTTTGATTCATCACCAATGAATAACAATTAGTATATCCATCATGATGTACCTTTCGATCATATTGCCATGGTCTTCCAAGCAAGATATGACCCGCTTACATAGGTACAACATCACACTCTACCTCGTCCTTATATCTCCCTATCTCAAACGGGATTCGGACTTGGTTCTACACTTTCACCTCTCCACTATCATTCAACCATTGAAGTCTATAAGGCCTAGGGTGCTTTGTCGTCTTCAAACCCAACTTATCCACCATAATACAACTTGCCACATTTGCACAACTACCTCCATCAATTATCAAACTACAGATCTTACCATTTACCACACATCTTGTATGAAACAAATTATCTCTTTGTTGATGATGCTTATCCTCCTTTACTTGCACACTAAGAGAACGCCTAATCACCAATAAGTCTCCTTTTATAGCCACTTCTCCATCACTACAATCCTCCAATGGTGGCATCTCATCATCCTCTTCTTCCCTCGCACTTTCAGACTCAACATCACCATGTCCAATCATGATCATCACCCTTCTATTAGGGCATTGATTGGCCATATGACCCCTACCCAAACACTTAAAACATTTAATTTCACGAGTTCTAATGTTAGGGTTTTTGGTTTTACCTGAAACCGGATTTGTTCCAACTTTACCGCCCCTCTCCTTCTCCTTTGAGGTTTTAGTTTTGGTGTTGTTTCCTCTCCAATTTGGCTTCTCATCTCTCTTCCAATTGGATCTCCAATTCTGATTTGAACCTCCTCCACTCTTGTGATTGCGGTCCAATTTCAATTGCCGCTCAACTTTGATGGCTTTGTCCACCAATTCCTCTAATTTAACATAGTGTTGCAGCTCCAACACCCTTGCTATGTCTCGGCTCAAATCACTCAAAAATCTCGACAATGTGGCCTCACAATCCTCCACCACATTAGCACGGATCATGGCAATCTCCATCTCCTTGTGATACTCTTCCACGCTCTTATTGCCTTGTGTGAGATTTTGTAACTTTTGAAACAAATCTCGATAGTAATGACTTGGTACAAAACACCTCCTCATCACCGCTTTCATCTTATCCCATGTCTCTATCGGTCTTTCACCATTGTGCCTCCTACTAGTCACAAGTTAATCCCATCAAATTATAGCACAATTAGTAAATTCAACAGCTGCAATTTTTACCTTTTTGAGCTCAGAGTATCATTGGCAATTAAATACCATCTCCATGCGTTTCTCTCACTCTAGATACCCATCGAGATCATTCTTCCCTTGGAAAGAAGGAATCTTCATCTTGATATTGTCAAGTTCATTATCTTCTTGGTGTCTAAACCATCGAGCTCCATTCCACCTTCCAAATCGAGCATCTCGATCATCCTCCATGTCGGCCTCATCATCATCATAATGCCGCTGTCTTCTATGTTGTGTTCTAGATGCGTCTCGTTGATGTTGCAACCTTCCCCGGGGTAGCTCTCGGTCACCATCAATCCTCATGACATTCTCCATCATTCGGCCAGTAAGCTCCTCCACTATGGTCCTCAATTGCTGGATGCTTTCCACAATCGCTTCATCTTTTCATATGGAGTCAATCTCTCTTTGATTAGTTATAAATGCATTGTAAATGTGGGTAATAATTAGATACGAGTTTCATAGGTGGGATTAGTTATAAATGTGTTTTACTAACATGGATTGGGTCGGGTCGGGTCAAGTTGGGTATGAGTTAATTGAGTCAATATAGGTCAGACTATTTTCAACTCGACCCACCCATTTGACGGCTCTACACTAGGCCAATGTGGAGGAGTGCTTCCTTAAGATCGCTTAGGAAGGTGGACTAGTGAGGATGTTCAACAACTAGCCTAAATAGTACCTAATCCCTAAATAAAATCGAAAAGTGGAATAGAAATGTATAAAAGATAAGAAAGAATTTAATTCAGACTTACTCGAGAAATAAAGTGAATAGTGATTTGCGAGCGGACAGAACGGATGATTACGGAGACTAATTGTTGGTTAGCTTTACTAGACTGGATCAATGATTTGTTACATTTTCTCAGTTTTAGAAAGGATAAGAAGTGAGACAACTATATATCTTGACTTAGCAATGCAAAAATAAAAGAGACAGACATGCATAAGAAGCATGACACCGCGAAACTCTCAATTTTAGATAGTACTCGTGCAATGTTTTTTTAATCCAAAAAAATATGGATAGATCTTGGAAATTGGCTAGCCAAATCCCTTTTCCGGAGGCAGAAAATGAGGAGTGCCCGGCTACTTCAAATATTACATTCCGAAGACGCTTACAATGTAGTGTATTCAGGAAAATTTTAAACAAAAAAAAATCTAAGACTTGAAATGGGAAACTAGATAATTTCGTTGCAATGTTGGGATAATTTATCATAGATGATGAAAAAGATATTGTGGTATTTATTTAGCGTATAAACTTGCATAGGTTCAGTACGTTGGCTGGAGAAGACGATAGATTCAAGAAATAAACAGATAGAAAAAATGAAATAAAAAGTCACAAAAGAAAAAGAACAGGGAACTATAAAAAGAAAATGAAAAAATAATAATGAGAGAAAGAAAATGGAGAAAAGAGAGATAAAAATGACGATAGGCTCATTAGAATTAAAAGGAAAAAAGGAGGGGTTCGGTATGATTAGCGTGGCTGTGTGTAGTCATGATAGAAAAGCGCCTAGATTGGGGTTTAGTATAGTTTTAACGGACAATGGGCTTGGAAGGATTCTATCTGAAATTGGGCTTTGAAAGTCCTTATGAATTAAAGTGGGAGCCCATTGATCTCCCGAGTTTAAGATCCAAAACTCATGAGACAAGAGTGTGGGCCCTTATTGTGTCTTAAAAAAAATAAAAATCGAAATAGTTAGAAAATAAGTTTTCATTACGTTGTTAGATTTTACTATCAGATTTATTTTGGTTTTATTTAATTAGTACACACATTATTGACGAAATTTCGTGGTCTTTTATAAGTTTAGGGTGTGTTTGTTTCACGGAAAACGTAATGTTTTTGGAAAATGTTTTCTGGAAAATCATTTTCCAGGAAAATGGTTAGTTTTCTTTTGTTTGGTGATATGTGACCGAAAGTGTTTTCTGGTGTTTGGATCGCATTTGAAAAATGATCTAACAATTGATAATAGTATGCCTCTTACTTCCAAATTAATTTGTTGAGTCCATGTTACTTTATAAACGGATTTTTCTCGATCAATTTAGTAAATCTAGAATTTGAACCTACAAAATGAAAAGGAAACTTGAATTCATACATGTATTTTTTTTCTTGAAAATGGACATGATTTCCGGTTACAAGAGCAAGTCAAAACGATATCACTAAACGCTTCAATGCATTTGGCTCTCTTTAAATGGATGCGCTAAATGGATGCGCCTTTCATGCGTAATATTAATTAATTTGACAAAAATTAATGAAAGATAAATCCATTATGAATGTACTAGTTTAGAGGTTCTTTATGATAAAAAAAATTAATTTATAATTTTAATTTATAATAAATTTATAATAATTATATTGATTTGAGATCTTTTATATAACATAATATTAATTTATATTTTTTCGTGATATTACGTAGGAAGTAAAGGAAGCGAAAATAAAATAAAAAATAAAAAAAAGAGAGAGAGAAGGAGGAAAACATCACCATTTGTCCATATAATCGGCACTAGCAAGCTAAAATCTCTTTCTTTCCTTTTCTTATTATAGATTTGAATGTTTCCAAAGGTTGTGCTTCTTTTTAAATAAGAGGCAAGAAATTTGGAAAATAAATAAAAGAAATACATCTAAAAAGAAAAAAAAAATCTTAGAAGAAACAGTCCTTTTCCTACAAAACCGATCCCCCAAATTTGAACCCCCGGCTCGCGCACAACCATCCAAAAATCAAATCCATTTTCCGCTCAAAATTACCAAAAAATAAAACCCAAATAAAAAATTAAAAAAAATGGGCTGTACCCACACCAAACTCCCTCTCTCTCTTTCTCTCTCTAGCCCGACGACACCGATGGCCGACCAGTCCTCCTCGCCGCCCCCTCCTCCGATCCCTAGCCTCCTCCTCCCGCCATACTCGCCGCCGCCTCCGCCTCCCGGCCCGGAGCAGCCGCCGCCGCCGCCGCCGTAGCAGCAGCCGCGGATCCTCTTCTCGTTCCCGAAGCGGCCGGCCCTCCGGGTCACCTCCGAGTACGACAGCGACAGCTGCGTCTTCCTCCAAAAGGTCTTGTGCAAGCTCCTCGACGGCCTCGCCAAGGTCAAGCTCTCCTTCCGCAACGACCGGAAGGGCGAGGTCGCGGAGCCCCGGCTAGCCTTCGTCTCCAAGCACCTCTCTCTCCACTACGACGTGGAAAAAGCGAAAGAACCTGGAATCGTGTTGAGCGTTGTTGAAGAAGAGCCAGACCTTCAATGATGAAGAAGAAGATCCGGACCTCCAATGGCGAAGGAGATGCGTGTCGTCGAAGAAGAGCCGAAGAAGAAAGATGAGGGAAAGAGCGAAGGGTGAGAGCGGTGTACCTCAGAAAAATTTGGAAAGAAAAAGTGACAGGACAGAGAAAAATTGAAAAGGGAAAGTGTTTTCATCTCCTCACGCGGAGGAATTCGTTTTCCTAAAATAACACACGATATTTGTGTTGACCAGAAAGTCATTTCCATTGACCAAATCTGTTTTAGAGATCCAAACAGCTGAAAATCCGGAAAACACTTTCCAGTAAAACACTTTCAGTGAAACAAACACACCCTTAGTTTAGGTTTAGAAAAATTAGTTTCTCTCATGGGATTGTTATCCTGGGCATAATAAAGAGGCAATGCTATATTCTTTATTCGACTCATTTCGGGTTACTTTATTGCACTTTATCTTTTACTCATTCTTTTGTTACTTTATTTGATGAACTGGCTGTGATTCTTTTATGTTGATTTTATGTCATGATTTGCTTATTCTAGTTAAATGGTTGGGTTTCATTTTAGGATCATAATAAAGAGTAAAAACATTGCATAGAAACTTAACAAACAAGAACCTTAGAATTCATAATTTAGCAAAAAGACAGTGTAGACACTTTAGTTGACAAATAATCAAGTTGAGGTAATGAAATGACACTAATTACAATCAAGTCCCCAATTCTGGACTTTGACTACGTAGAAAGTGAGATATACTCATGTATCTTATTTGGCTCTTAACCAACCTCAATATGCTAGTGGTGACTCTTTTTTTTTTTATGATAGAATTTTCATAGGTTAATTAATTAAAACGAAAAATCCCGACATCACTGGAGGTAAGGGTTGAGGATATCTCGCACCGGTTAAGGACCATTGGTCTGCAACTCAACATTGTCTCTAAATCTGTCTTCCCCATCGGGAGGGTCGCGACATGATTTCACGCTACATCAATCCCATACGTTGATATGGGCAGGTGACATGACTGTTTCGTACTGAGTTTGCATGAAATAATTTTATTGCGGTGCTTTGAAGTCGCTGGAAGTTAAAAGTCAATTCCTGCCTTCGCTTGTGTTCGCTGATGTGATGAAATTTGGGTAAAAATCATAAGTTGGCTGAGATCGATGCTGCTGAAACAGAAGCTTATTGTTTTTCACGACAATACTAGGTGGATTCGCACCGAATTTGATTTGATTTCGTGATATGCTCATTATATGAAGACGAGTGATGGGCAGGAAAATGTTACGTTGAATGAGCGATGATTTTTCAGCAAAATAATCATTTTATTTAGTCCTAAAGCCGCTGAAATGTGAACTTCGTTGCTATATGATGTATGATGATAACCTCTCCTGGAGGAGCTTTAGGATCAAAATCCTTTTGAATGATATGCTTTGGATTGAGTCTAGATTTATCAAGGAAAATTGTTCTCCCACTAGTGGTGAGCTTCTAAGTCTGATTTGGTGTCGACTTGATGATTGATTTGGTGGTGAATTGATGATGCAAGTTCATATGTGTTTATAATTGATTACTGGTATGTGCAGATGATGATTCCATGCAGATCCACGTGATTTTTACTTCAAAATTCTTGATGATACAGATGTATGCTGAATAATGTCGGATAAGAGTGTTATGAAGCCAGTTGAGTAGGTTGTTAGGCGAGGAACGCTCATTGATTGATTTAAGCATGTCAGGAACGTTCTAGGTTCGGAGTCCACTAGTCAGTCCTTTTAATTAGGTGATTTAACCTAGTTAATGGAAGAATCATAGAAAATTATCAAATAATGAATTGAAGAAGACGTCTTGAGCTTCAATCTGATAGATCATGGGAAAAATTTGGACATCGTTTGCTAGGTTAAATCACCTTGAAATCTAGATTTAAATCCTGGAAAACTGATCGGAAAGTCTGATGTCAGAGTCCTCATGAACATGTCTTGGTACTTTGGAAATTAAAAGGCCTTAACGTAAAATTATAGAAAAGCCATAAACTAATTTTTTTTATAGGATTTATTAATCTTTCAAACAAGATAATAATTTTTTGGATCGATTTTCTAAGTCAACTGATTTTCCAAAGTGCCGACTCACGTACAGGGCAAATTTGAGAATCAATCTGACCTGTTGAGCTGTTTCTGTAATTACATAAAAATGTGGGCCAAATCTAAAAGAAATGATGAACTAGAAATTTTTAGGAGACACCCCGATATTTCCAATGAGTGAAATTTCATAATTTTCCATGTTGGGTTGGTAGGTGAAATAAAGGCACAAGGGAAAATTTGACCAGCCGAGGCATTTTGGTAATTTCCTTTTTTTTTTTTTTTTTGGCCCCTCTGGTCCTTATCTCGAAAGGTTGTCCGGTAATGAATCAAAGCGGACGTCCTAAGATGCACATCCATGGGAATCAATAAAATGCGAAATCAGTTGATTAGGCTGGGACGTAAGAATATAATGGTCAGTTTATAGAAAAACAGGGGACTTATCTTTGACTTTTCATTAAGTGTGAATTGATTCCATTTGCTTGCTTTGATTGATGATTGTGACTTGCTCAGTGTGGATTGTACTTCTCAATGTTTAATTGCTGGTTTTGTTGAATGTGGATCATAAACGGCTGCAATGTGATGGTGGGAGAACAATGGCTTCAATTCAGAGGAGTTTAGAGAGGTCATTAGATACCAGTAAGCTTAGGATTACTTTCATAGTTTGTATTCTAAATTTTTATTTAGGCTATATTTAGTCTTGTAGTTTGAATAATTCGAGGGATAGGTTTAGTTTGAATAAATTCATTTAAGCCTAGTTCCATAGTTTAGAAAAACCTCTTCAAGTGAAGTAGTAATGTTTTAGGTTAGCTTAGACTTAGGATTGCAACAAAAGGGAAACTGGCTCCTTGAATAGATGCCAGGTTCTGCCCATCAGATACCGTCCGTATGATCCATATCCTATCACTGAGTTATAAAGACTCGGTTTTCGATGTTGGACTTTGATTTTGCTGCTAAGAATTAGCTCACGGATTATGTCTTTAGACTTAATAATGCGGCTTGCATATTCTTTAGTCGACTTGTATGAGTCAAGCTCACGGGGATTAGGGCTCAGGGTTTAAAATAAAGCCATGTAATATTTTTTGCACAACTTGTATCCTAGTACTTTCTGCACTTCATTTTTACTTGCCTATTATTGCTTGAATGTGTTGTTTTGATTTCCTAACATTCGCTTTCATGTTGTGGTTCTTTTATTTTCATTTGTGTAGTTGAATTCACTCTAGAATCAAGATCAAATGAACAATCTTGCATGGATATTTAGTGAAAAGGGACTTTAGGACTCATAATTTGGCAAAGATCGTATGAGACACCTAGTCAACACGTAATCAAATTCAGGTATCAAATTGGCACTATTAGATAACTAGGCTAGTGGTGATTTCAAGATAGAATAGAATTCGATTCATAGATAAATCAAATCAAAAGAACTTTCCAACGTCACACGAGATAAAGGTTTTGGTGAACTTGCGTTGAATGAGGGAGAGCATCTCGAATATCAGGACCGTTTACACCTGCTCAACTTTACCCCTAAATCTGTTTCCCAACATCCCCCCCGACATGCATCAGGACAGCTCCGAGAGGGTCGGGACAGAAATGTACAAGAAAAAGCCTAAGCATTTCAACAGCTAGAAGAGCTCATCCAAAAGGTAAATGAGCTAGTCAGACCCGCTGC
Organism: Eucalyptus urophylla; assembly: GCA_026873135.1. Classification (NCBI taxonomy): domain Eukaryota; kingdom Viridiplantae; phylum Streptophyta; class Magnoliopsida; order Myrtales; family Myrtaceae; genus Eucalyptus; species Eucalyptus urophylla. The sequence continues at coordinate 15,800,938 of CM049469.1, read as the reverse complement.
AAATTGCAGGGGAAAACCGGAGTAAAAAATGTGAAACTTGCAAGGGAAAGAGAGGGAAAGCGGCAGGTTCAAACGTGGCTCTATAAAAGGGGCAAAAGGAAGAGTGCGTCGGGGTTCGGACACTCTCACTTCATCTCCTCCATTCGGCCGTGACTTCCGTAGAGTGAAATAGAGAAAACTTGAGAGCTTCATTTTCTACTTCTTCCTCTTGCACATATGCCGTAACCTAGAGAGGAAGAAGCCGTGAGAGAGCTTAAGCGGAGTCCATCCGCGACAAAGGAATGCACATTTCCTAAACTAGTTGATGACGCCACAAATATTAAACTAAATAGAACGAAACTGAGCCAAATGACAACAAGTCCAACGACGCAATATTTGTTTAAATGCAATTTTTTAAAATCTTTTTTTTATCCCTTTCCCTTTTTTAGAATGATAAAAATAATTCAGGATCTAAACTGAGCTAAATAGGTATAAATGAGCAAATTGAATAAAAGATGTTAAAAGCATGCAAAACGACACGGAAATGATGCTAACTTGCAAAAGGGGGGACTGAGGTCACTCGGAGCCCTTCTTAAAGCCGGGACAAAAGTCAAAGGCCCGCTTTCCAGCCACTTCTTGACCTGGACAGCGTGCGCTCACCTCTCTTTTAGTGTAAAAATGGATCTGAAATAGCCCGAGGCGATCCCGACGAGTCCATGGGTCATGAGGGCCAATAGAGGCCAACCCGGGAGGTGAGATGAAATCAAAGGCACGAGAAATCAACCGTATCCAGCACGCCTACCAGTGTGAGCAGCAGACGCCGACACATTCTTTGGACTTGATGATGACATTAAAACATTCAAAACTCATCCCGATGCATCCACGAGACATGAGGAACCGTGAGAGTTGGCTCCGAGCTTGCACAAAGGATTTAATGACGTCAAAGGGGTAGAGACGCCGGCTGTCCATGGTCTGGACAGCAGTGTACCACCTTCGTATACCAAATGAAAATCATTCGAAATGCATTATTACAAGGGAAAAACAATATAGAATAATCATGACACTTGACTAACGCACAAGCAAGGATATCGAAAAGCCACTTAAGCCAAAATTCCCCAGTTACAGGCCGCAAACACCGGGCCAGCAGATGGCATGAAGATGAATATATCAATCGCCCTAAACAAGAAGACGGAATCAAAAACTATTCATAACACTTGGGGTCATTAAATAATAACATATATATCAAAATGATCATCAATAGCTATTAAATCAATTGGCCAAAAAAATGGGGGGACGATCTTAGGACGGTGGGCTTCGGTTCCAACAAAATGAGACTAGTTTCACACAAAGACCACCAAGAACAAACACACGAGTGGAGAAACTAAGCAAAATCATCAAGCCTCCCATCCAGGCTATCTGAACGAATGGACCGAAATAATGAATTTGGGGCCACCCGCTAAGGCATGGCAAACCAACGTACTTGGCTTTAAACTATGATTATGTACTCGAGAAACAATGAATCCTTAGAGCGAACTTGAAGCACTAGAGAAAAATGAAATTCCTACCTATCAAAAGATGAAGAACGAAGATGAACGAGGCTCGGATAGACTCCACTTGAAAAGACGGACAGAACATAAAAGACAATTGGTAATAATAAGAACAGAATGATGACATTTCTTCTAGATTAATGAAGTTCTTCCGCTTATTTTGATACCAATTTATTTTGAAACTTTCTTATGGACGAAAAGGAAAGAACAAGGGGAAAAAGGTAAGGGTAAACCAAAAAAGGATAATGAGAAAACACAATTGAGAAAATAATTCTTGCAGGTATGCCAAAATTGATATCGTTGTCAGAGCAAGTGGCATCAATTTGAATGCATCTTTACTTGTCGATGATATCTTTATTGTTCCTATAACAATAAGTAAACTGAAATACCAAATCTCTCTTTTTTCAGTTGATCAAATGTTAATATGAGAGAGAGAGAGAGAGAGAGAGAGAGAGAGAGAGAGATGTTCAGTCAGACTCACCTTATGGTGCTTGTAGGACTCGAGGAAGCACCAAAAGTCTTTCCTGCAACGGAGATACGAGCCAGGCTATGATTTGGCAGTCGGGTTCTTGTTACATCAATTAAACTTTCCCATGATCCGTATCCATGAACTTGTAAACTATTCAAAAACTCTAGGTCATCAGGACCCTTGACCACCTGTAGCCCATCGTTATCACGGATATGTAAAGAAATGAGATTCTTAAGTTTGACAAACCACCAAGTCTTTGCATATAATGGCATTTCTGAAGGTTGAAGTGTTCCCCTGATTCTGATGTACCCTGCTTCCAAGCAACGTGAGAATCTGCAACTTATTTAAGACTCTCAATGGAAGGTTTAGTCTCCCGTCACAACTAATATTCATTAGAAGAATCATTATTATCATGCCCGGCTTCCCCCACATAGAGTAGCTTTCCGAAGGACTCGCGCAACTCAATAGACAATACATCCAGTGATTTGAACACCCGAGAAAGTTGGATCTCAACTAGCTTCAGATAATATCTCACTTGGACATTTTTTTGCCTTCCTCATGCTTGATAGCCTGAATCTCTCGAGGGGTACCCGCCTTTCGACAAGCAACTCCATTAGATGTGGAACTTGAAGCCCATGAGTTGAAAAATCTTGCATTGGAGATTAGAGACAGCTAAAGCTGACAAATTGGCCAGGTTCAGAGAGAGGGACACAATTAAATTGAAATTATCAAGGCGTAGCTTCTGCCAAGAGAGGATAGTTGCCGAAAGGTTTACAAGGCCCAATCCAAACAATCAAGTCGAGCTAGCAGAAAAAGGAAGTCGCTCAGCAGGAGCAAGGACAGTGTGAAGTCCCAAGCTTAACTTAGCCGGTTTGAATAACCACCCAATCCACCATAACTCATCGAGACAGAAGAAAATAAAATTCAGTTCCCCATTAGAACATGGAAGCATGACCCACAAAACAATTTTGGTCTCGTGCCCAGGCCCCCTGCCATTCTACTTTCTCTTTCTCTGCCTGCAAAATTGATATTTCCGTCCATATTTCGGTCATCTTTTTTTAAGATGGAAATAGTTTGCTCCAACTAGACAGTACGTGACAGTTTCCTCATGCTGGATGCTATTAGGTTTTTCCACATTCACAACCTCGACCACAGCTGGTGTACTTGCCAATCACAAGTGGAACTCCCATACCAGTTTATCTCGTCCTTCTCCACTATACTTAGATCCAACTCAACCAAATTACTCAAGTTAGAAAGATTCGGGATTGCTCGCAACGATGCAGATGACATTCGTAGATGTGTTAAACTTGTTGGGAGCATTGGCAACTCTTGAATATAATGACATGCCATCAACTCCAACCTTTTCAAGTTACGGAGCATGCTAATGGTCTCTGAAACTTCACTAACACAGGTATTTGATAGATTTAGAATCCTTAGAAAGGGCAGATTTCCGATGCTAAAAGGAAGTTGACCTTTTAAATTGAAACTATTGACTAGAAGCACTTCCAGCTCCTGAAGCTTTCCAATGGCCCCAGGTAACTCCCATAAATCTGTTGAAACTAATGCAACAAAGTGATTTGAAAAGTGCAATTCGCGTAGTGATTTCAACTTCCATATGGAATCTGGGAGTTTCTTTACTTTACACCGTTGTACAAAGAAGTACTTCAGATTCACTAGGTCCCCGATTTCTTCAGGCAACTCTTTAAGACAAAAGCACCCATCAATCTTTAGGTCAATCAAATACTTTAATTTCCCAATAGAGCTGTCCATTCTCTTCAAAGTAGAACAATCTTCAAAAGCAAGCCTCTCTAAATTCAAGCATCCAAAGAAGTCCGGTGCTTCTTTTATGCAGTGACAACTTTTAAGAGAGAGAACTTTCAATTTTCTTGCCCTCTGTCAAAATGAATGCAACATTCAATGGACATACAACCAACATTCACTTTAAAAGAAAATGGAAATAGAAATGAGCATATTACACACCTCGATTAAGCCCTGCAATCTCGAATCATCTAACAAGCCAATCCCTGTAAATTCAAGAACGACAACATTATTTAGGTACATGTTCGTCCATTTATTGATTTGCGGAGGAAAATACCAAGAAATCCATCTTAAGTTAGGAAAAAAATTTGCTAGGTCGCCTACAAAGGTTCCTCCGAGTAATTTAAGGAACTTTAGACGCTGAAACGTTCCAATCTCTTTACTTAGAACAACATTATCATCAAACCTTTGTGCATATGAATCAAGAGATAGTCCTTGAACATTCCAGTCCATCTGCAAATGAGAATAGGAAGTGAGTGATGACAGTATTCTATTTCAAAGAGGAAAAGGATTATAAAAAGAAAGTAGATAAAGCATCCTCAGTGTAGAGGAACTTTTATCTATTAGTTCTTTTTAGAAGTGCTTTACCTCCTTTGCTCTTATTGCATCGAGGACCTCCCTGCAAGTCCATATCCTACTCCGCGCTCTGAGATCCATTGGATTTTCTAGACGAACAATTTCCCGTCCAAGATCTCTAAGCTGATCATGCATCCAAAACTTATTGTTCTCCACAATCTTTACCAAAGACATGCGAATGAGGACATCAACTCCATAGTCCGGGGAAAGTTCAAGGTCTCTCCACATGTAAATTGCATTTGTCATATCCTCACCAATAAGAAAGCATGCAATATCAAGGAAAATTTCTTGTTGCTCAGAATCTAAGGCATTATAGCTGATCTTCAACCTCGCAAAAACATCCTTGGGAAGTGATTTTTTTAACTCGTGCAATGTCTCTATCCATAGTCCTCGCACTTTCCGGTAAAGGAATGAACCAATTACTTCAAGAGTCAATGGAAGTCTCCCAGTAGTAGATACGATTTCCCTTGAGAGATCATTGTAACCAGGTGAAGGAGAGTCTTTATTGAATGCATGCCAACTAAAAAGCTCAATGGCATGATTAGTACTCATCACCTCCATTTCATAATTTAAAACTGGATAGTTGGATGTATTGGTTGGCAAAACTCCTTCATCTCTAGTTGTAATCAATATTCTAGATCCTGAACACAAAGTACTCTTTCCAATTAATTTCTCCACTTGTTCCCTATTATCAACATCATCAAGCACAATGAGGACTTTCTCATTGTAAAGTGCTTCTCCAGTCCTCTTTACTCCATAATTCATTTCGTCTGTGTTCCTCGTTCCTGCAGGATGGCCAATTTTGGCTAATAACTCTTTTTCCAACTCAACTAAGCCATTAGTTCTTGACGACTTAGCTCGAACATCTTTAACAAAACAACAACTATTTCCAAAATGTGGAGAAAATTGTTCGAATACGACCTTGGCGAGAGTCGTTTTACCGATACCTCCCATGCCATAGATTTTAATGAATCGTACACCACTGGAGTTAATGTCTAATAAGTTGCTGATTTCTGATATCCGATCATCAATTCCAACCAAACGTTCAATCACCGATTTCTGTTTTGTCTTTAGCTTTTGGATGACACTTTTAACCACCAATTTTATCAGTTCGCCCTGGCTGCCACAAAGGAAAACCATTTTAGCGGGGAAAAGTGCAAAATCATGATTACCTAGCTAGAAGTGATGTTATTCAAGTATCGGATAGACAACGTACTAATCGGATAAATAATTGGATCTTAACAATGTAGAAGTGATCTTCCAAGGGTCCACCTCGACATTAACATCCCAACATGTATGAATGACTTCCGTGCAAAAATAGATGTATGAATATCTAAGCATTTGAAATTGTAGGGCAGGTTCATCATTTAGTATTACTATAACAGAAGTCCCACCTCAATCATACTGGTGTTTATTGCATCCATGACATAATTGTTGAGGGAAACTGGGAAACAAGCATCTTGAAAGCAGCTGGCTTACCTTTTGTAATTCTTCATTTCCCAACCTTTTCTTGCATCAACCTCCATAAGAGCCTCTCTCCACGCATCTATTTCCTCATTCCTCAATTTCTTCTTGCACTCCAAATTGAGCAGGGCATCGCGATATAACGGAGTTTTAAGTTTGACATCGTCAGGTTCGACATCGTAGAAAATAGGTAGGATCTCTTTATTACCTTCTGATTTTAAGGTGTTCGTCACGATATGCGAGAGCTCTCTGAGGCACCACTGGCTCGAAGCGTAGTTTCGAGAGAAGACGGGTATGTAGATCCTGCAGTTGTCGATGGCTTGCATAAGCAATCCATCGATCGTTTCACCGGGACGGATCTCTTCGTCGTCTCGGAAGACGCGGATTCCAGCATCGATCAAAGAATGATAGAGGAAATCTGTGATTCTCGAACGAGTATCGGGTCCTCTGAAACTCAAGAACACTTGATATTCACTTCCCCACGACGTTCCTGCATCTGAGCTCGCCATGGCAGTCGGCAGCGTGCTTAGGTTAGCAGATCTCTCTCTCTCTCTCTCTGGGCGCTGGGGGCGTGTCTGGGGTGCACCCGAAGAAGAGGCGTAATTCTTTGTTAATGAGGAAAAAACCCGAAGATGTGGCTAAGTAAGTGGCGGACAGAACAGAATTCAGCAAAAGGCCAAAACTGCGCAGCTTTCGGCGCGGTTGTAAGGTCCAGTCTAATTTTTCTCCTGTCGGTAGATTTATAAAATTATTGGTAAGTTTATGCTATCGCTAGTAAGAAAACAGCGTGACTGTTAATTTGATTTTCAAATAAACTATTAGAAGAATAACTACATACTTAAAAAAAAAATCAACTTTAATGTGAATTAGTAAATTAGCAGTTCCTCTGAAATTTTACGAGTGTCGTAAGTAAGTTGTAAAAAACACTATAACGGGGCTTGCTGGGGGAATTAGACAATTACAATAGCAGTAAGACCTGTTTGTTTTCTGGCTTTTTAGAAAAATAAAAGTGCTTGAAAAAATAAATAAATAAATAAATAAAAGTGAACCATTTGCTTTCCCGTCAAAACCCGAAATACCATTTAAATTTGGAAAAAATTATAAGAATGTTAGATGCGATTTCACTGTCAATGATGAGAGCCCAAGAGCGGTCACTATAGGTCCACCAATCTACAGTGAACGAGATCACAAAAATGATTCTTGCCAGACTGCCCTTCCGCACCTTTCATTTCACACAAATCCCTGATTATCATATTCACTCGCAAACATTTACCATATATTTATATACAACGCCTGCAGTTGCGGGCCCCATGTAAAAAACCCACGGAATCCAACGCTATTCTCTTGCTGCCCTCATCACCGTTCCCTATTGCAGGGCCGATGTGCGAAGAAGGGTGATTATGGCAGGACATGCGCGGAAGCCCAGGTATTACTTTCCAAGTTTGACTGCTCTTTTGCCCAAATAATTCATTTATTATACATAATCTCTCAAGACTGAGAGAGAGAGAGAGAGAGACTGGTCTGAACCGAAAATCATAACTTTTTACCACGAAGACCATGAAATCAAATGCTCTGGTCGATGAAACCCGCATGCAGTTGTGGAAGTCGAGGATTCAAACATTGCTTACTCTCTATGCCCTCTTCACCATTCCCTGTTGCTGGCCCCTTTGCAGTTGCAAGCCCCAGTTGCGGAAGCCGAAAAATTAAACTTTCTTAATACATACAGCCATCACGTTCCGTGCATTATATTGTTACTTTTCTATTTTCATTTCTCTTTTGCACAAATTATTTATTTATTACTTTCTCTCTCTCTCTCTCTCTCTCTCTGCCGCCTCAACACGTAATGAGGAGATAATGGAGTAGTTATAGGAAAAATCAATGCCATGGGTTGAGAAGAGAAATGGATGAAACAGCAGGTCGTAATTTTTAAAAAAGAAAGAAGAACATAACATCAAATGCTATGGGTCGATGAGAAATGATTGAAATAGAAAGTCGTAATTTAAAAAAAAAAAGAAAGAAGACAATAAAATTAAATGCTATTAGTTGATGAGGGAAAAAATAATAATAAAGATGTGGCTAAACAAAGTGCGCAACGGAAGGGAGTTAGGAAAAGGCCAAAATTGCCCCAGCTTTCGAGACGAGGTTTGGATTCCCGTCATTGAAAAATCAGAAAAATTTTCCACTCGATAAATTTCACAAGTTGGTAAATTTCTAATGCTATTGAGACTTATAAGTTACCAATTTCTTTCAAAATTTCCGAGTGTTTTTAGTAAAGTACCAGACTGCCAAAAATTTACAAACATCTCAATAAATTAAAATTACTAACTTCTTTGATATTTTAATAATATGCCTACCTACTAGAAATTTATCAAAATTCCATTAAATTTGTAAGTTTGCAATTTCTTTGGCATTTCACAAGCTTGGTTAGTAAATTACCAATACTATAGATAGTTTGCCAATATATTTTTATCGATTACTAAGTTAACAACGTGCAAAATAATTAGTGCACGTGGCTAGTAATTTAAAAAATTATTATCAAGATTTTACTAATGCTTAATTGGTTATTGAGGAACTGTTTTTCTCTATGTAAATTGTTATTTGCCGAAGCCTGTATCATCATTATACGACATGTCTTTCCTTGAGTTGAGAGTCGGAGTGAAAGCAAGTAAGGCTTACCTAGGTCAAGCATGGCTTACTTAAGTTCACGATCTAAAGTATTAGCCCGCGAGACAAGTAGCATCAGAGCGACGTTCTTGCGGCGGTGGCTTCCAACTCCGCTGTCACCAACACTGTCCAAGTTGCCCATGAGAAGGACGACAGTGGGAAGGCTAAAGGGGCTAGTTCGAGGGATGTCATGTGTGCCTTTGAGACGAAAGTTAGCATCTTTAATACGTAAGTAAGTTACATGAATCGATATTGATAGACTATGAAAACAACTAGTAATTTTGGAAGTACAAATAAATATTGGTACTATTACAAAACTGTGGAGTAACTTACTAATTTGTTATCAGCTAAATAAGCTGCTGATCAACATTTAGTCATTGACAAGGTTTTGAAAGTTACCAATGCTATTACAAATTTACTTAAGCATAATAGTATTTCGCATTTTGCGAGACGGAACCCTGGAAATCTGCATATTCAAGAGGTGGAATATCTAATATATTGAAAGATTTAGATTAGATAGTTGCATGCATGGTATTTCATCCTCACAATTCTCTCCCACTGCCCACAAGCAAATATTTTTATTGCTCCTTAGCTATAAATTATTGCCAAAGCGATGGCCTCCGTAGTCATTCCTGTCAAATTATAATTATCTATAAGTCATTTATGGTGTGTCTAGATTAATTTTTTTAATCTTTTATTTTTTTTGCGACACACTCACATTTACTCTCTCTTTTTTTTTTTCAAATCAAAATACCTTAAAACTTTTAAAATTTATGATGTTGGCAGTAACTTTGTATGTAATCTTTTTCATTTTTTAAACTTCAATAACATTTTAGATTTTTAACAGTCATATGCTTAGTCTTAAAATAAACAAGCCCTAATCTTTTGCAACAGTAAAAAAAATAGAAATTAAGTAAAAGAATAACCCTTTCTTTCGTTAAGAAAAGTTGAAATTATCATATGACCCCTCGAAAGACCAAGAAGCAATGTGCTAGTTGTCAATGAGAAAAGGCAAGTTGCTAATAAGAGTATGTTTGGTAACATTTCTATTGTTGACACCTAATTTTTATTTTCAAGCACTACAAAAAAACAAAAAAACAAAAAAAACAAAAACAAAAACAAAGAAACAAAAAAAGGGGGTCGCGGGGGTCGGGTCGGGCCGGATTCAGCCTTGGCCCGGCCTGCCCCTTTTTCCTCTTCTCTTTTCCCCGCGTGGGCCTTCGGCCCAACCCCTCCCTTTTTCCTTTTTCTTTTTCCCTTGCGCGGCCCAGCCACCTTCACCCTTTCGGCCCGGCCCGCATCTTTGTCATCTCCCTCGGCCGTTGTCTGCACGGTGAATGGGCGAAGCCGAAAGCAGGGGCGAAGCGGCTGCAGGGGACAGCAGGATCCGCAGGGGGGCCGGCGAGCGGCGCAATCTTCAGGTCGGAGTCCGCTGGTTGGTCAGCCGAGGGCACGCGCGCGAGCCGAACGATGGAAAAGCGAAGAGAAAAAAAAGCAGCAAAAAAGAGAGAGAGAGAACCGGATAGAGCAAAACATTGAGAGAAGGAGGACGAGAGGAGCAAGAGACACCCCGGCGCCGTCCAGCTGCCGCCAGTGAGCTGCCGACCGCCGCTTTAGTCCTCGGAGCCCAGAACAGAGAGAGAACAGGAGGCAGAGGACAGCGAGCAGGGAGCTCGAAACAAGGGGAGAGAAAACGAGAAGAAGGGAAAGAAGGAGGTGCAGAGAGCAAGGAGGAGGCGAGAACCGGCCGCTGCGACCGCCACAGACACGCCTCCGGTGACCGCCACCGTCGCCGACGCGTCTCCGAACCACCATTCACGTCGGACTCAGGTTGGTATTCCGTCGAACAACTGGTGTGCATTTTTGAAGTCGAGCTAACCGGAGCTCGTTCCGTCCGTTTCGGGCAAGCTTCGGCCTCCGTAGGTTCCCCATTAGGTCCTTGTGTATTGCTGGTTGCTTTTTGGTCACCGCCGTTGCCGCCTCGAGTCTGGTTTAGGTCAGAAGCCCCCTGGTTCGCCTATGCCCTCCACCTGTTCGTCATAATGCCCGAGTAGGCTCTCTCCCTTCGAAGCTCCTCCGCGTGGAGCCCTAGGGCCCCTGGCCGCCGGAGAGACGCCGTTGCAGCCAGGGAAGCTGCGCCATTCACCCTGCCTGGCCACGGCGGCGCCGTCGCCGGCGTGCGCCTTCTCGGCGCCCCTGGTCGCGACTACCCAGTCGCGACCAAAGAGAGGCCTGTCGAGTGGGCCAGATCACAGATCTGGCCCACTCGATTCCTGTTTTCGCGTGGGCCCGACCCTCGGGCCCAAGTTGGGTTAAACTTAGGCCCGACCAGGGACGGTCGGGCCTAACACGGTCGGGCCTAACTCGGTCAGGCCTGGCCCGGTCGAGCCGGACCCGGTCAAATCGAGCCCGGTCGAGTCGGACCCGGTCAAACCGGATCCGGTCAAATTGGACATGACCCGGTCCGGCCCCCAAAAAACATTATTTTTAAAAAAAGTAAAAAATTAAAAAATAAAAATTATTTAAAAAAAATCGAAAATCCAAAAATGTAGTGTTTGGTTAGGAATTACCATGTTTTGCCTCTTTAGTATAATTAGGTCTTTATTTATTCGTCTTTTGATTAGATTATATGTTTGATTTGCGTATCTATCTATGTTTAATTGCAAGTGTTTAATTTACTGCAATTAAGAGTTTGGTAGCCATGATTGTTATTTTAATGATTGTGTACCCGCATGATCACCTCACATGTTAGTGGATAGATATAAAATCAATCCAAACTGCTTACCAAAAATCATTTTGTTAAAATAAACAAGATTAGGTACCGAAATGGCACTAATTAGTCAATTAGTGTAATCAAGTCACCGACCCTAGATTCTCTGGTTGTGTAGAAAGTGAGGCACACTCCCATGTCTTACTTAGTTTCTAACCGACCCCAATAGGCTAGTGGCGACTCTTTTTGTACAAAATTCTCAAAAAATATCCCAATGTCACGCGGGTATGGGCTTGGGAGAGCTCGTGTCTAATCATGGGTCTTAGGCCCATCATTTAGGCAATACCCCTAAACTTGTTCCATCCCCCAAGGGTAGGTCGCGACATCTATTCCTTGAAACAATTTCTTTTCAAAAATAGTTCTTTTGTATTTCCACTTCCTAAAACAGTTTCTAAGTAAAGCAACGTATTTGGTAACTATATAAAATTTCTATTCTCAGAATAGAAAAAGAACATAAATGCATTTGGTATGACCCGTAAGTTTTTCTGTGACATAGAATTTCTTTTAATTTTTTAATTTTTTTTTTAGATTTTTCTTTTTTTCCCTCTCTTCTTCTTCCTCCACTAACCAGTCGGACTACTGTGGGTGACGGACGACAATAGGCGGCAGCGGCGAACAATGGCTAGCAGATGATGAGTGGTAGCGAGCTGCTGACAACGGCCAACAAAGGGCGCGCGGCAGCAAGCAGCGAGGGGCAAACAACGGGGGCAACGGGCGCCAAGGAAGAAGAAGAAAGAAAAAAGAAAAGAAAGAATAATTTATTTCTAGAAGTTGTTCCCATGAACAAAATGTTACTTTTTTCTACTTCTTATTTCCATTTCAAATTTATTCCCCCGGCCACTTTTTTATTATGGGGAATAGAAAATAACTGACATTATCAAACAGATTTCTATTCTTTTTCTATTCCCGGGAACAAAAGAGTAAAAGAATAAAGAAATAAGAACGTTATCATGTAATATCTAAGGATCCATTTGATAACGTGCCAACCTATGCCCGATTCTATTTCTTTTTTTTTTGTTCCGGAGAAAAAAAAATTCATTTGGTAACTTTTTTGTTCCCGAGAATAATTTTGGAACAGAATTAAAAAGTTAAAAAAAAAAATTGCTTCTTTGTTCATGGGAACAACTCCAGAATCACGCTAAATTATGTTTTTTTCTCTCTCTTTTCTTCTTTTCCTTTTCTTTTCTCTTATTCTTCCTCTAAACGATCGCAAAAATATAATAAAATTATATTACAAATATAATAAAATTATATTACAAATATAATAAAATTATATTAAAAAATGATAAATTATATAATAAAATTAAAATAATTAAAAATCTACTAAAATTATATAATGAAATTATTAAAAATATAATAAAATTATATTTTAAAAATAATAAAATTATATAATAAAATTAGATATAAAAATAATAAAATTATATAATAAAATTAGATATAAAAATAAAACTATATAATGAAATTAAAAAATATAAAAATAATTTAAAATATAATAAATTTATTAAAAAAATTAAAGGTCCTACCAACCACATTTTTATTCCGGGAATAAAAATTTTAGATAATTACCAAGTGCCTTTAAATGCTCAAGAACTCATATAATAAACAAACAAAAAAAATCATTTCTGAGCAGAAATTATTTCCGAGAACATAAGATTATCAAACACGCCCTAATAAATTGACAAAGAGTATGGACACAAAAAAGTAAAGTTGGTTGACTAAAGCCCCAAATTACTTAGACTGACCTGCGAGGGCAATGGCCTTTCCTTAACACTTTTCAATTAATTAATCTTGTAGGGTAGAAGCTTATTGTGGTAATTTATAAGTGAATATATAAAAAGTGCTGCATTTAATACAATATTTTTTTAAAAGAAAATTCGGTGGCAAACTTGATAAATAATCCATTTCGGGAACGGATTTTTAAGAGTGGTATCATTAGTTTACCTTTTTTTCGGGAAAAACATGTTTGGCATAGTTTGAATATTCCATGGGTTTGAATCATGACATCAACTTTTTCCTCTAATCTTCAAGAAGCAAAAATCAAATTAAAATATATATATATATATACACACACTCATACAATTTGAGCCAATGTTTCTCCCAACTCGTTTGATTTATGAAAACCAGGTTACAAATTGCAAATGCTTGTGTTGGCATTTGACATTGCAAGTATGAAAGTTGGGTTCGTTTTTTCATGAGCATTGGCAAAACCTAAAAGAGGGATAATCAACTCTAAAGGACTCACTTCACCATGTTAGGAATGCGAATCTTTGACGAGAAAAAATTGAGAAGAAAACAGATAAATTTTTACATGGAAAACTCTTTCCAAAATCAAAAAGGGAAAAACCACCATGTCGCACTAGGCAATCTCTCCACTATTAGTATCAGTATTAACATTAGAAACTTTTAACTACAAAGATATTACCCCACCCCCATATACAGCAGGAGTCTAGGGTATAAATAGTTATGATGGAATTACACGTATGTCATTAGCAACAAAAACTCTATGCTTGAATATTATTTACCTCTTTGTAAAGTGTGAAGTCGAACCCACACCTAAAACTAAACGCCCTCAACCCACCCAATTGTTAGACCAAATCACAATAACCCTCACCTTCACCCCAATCTCTTTCACTAGACCAAATCACGAAGGCTTCTTGAAAAATCACGTTGGTCACCAGATTACTTCTTGAGATATTCACTAAACACTGATACACATTGGGAGTGGGTCATTGCTCAAGTATCGGCTCTTATACCATTTGTTGCAAAAAATGAGTGATCAAATAATAAAATAAATAAAATAAGGAAACAATTTAGGCACTAGATTTAAGTAATTCGGTCAGTATGACCAATGTTTGCAGGAAGAGCAGCACAACATGACACTACAAAAAGAGGCGGCGCAATATGTCATGAGGAAATAATTGAGCAGGGAATAATAAAACCAATCAACCTTAGCATTTTATATTCACATATTAGATGTAACTTGTGAGTGGAATATGTTTGATTGGATGGACGGTATGATAATGGCCTTTTTGGAATTTAATGCTCTCCCTGGCCCTTTGGGTACAATTGACATTTTTGATTCAATCAAATGAACATTGGTAATTTGACTCAGATAAATATACGTAATATCCTATAAAATTGATGGCTATAACATGCCGTTAAGCTCCACCAACAAATGTTCGCAAATTATGAGAAAACTTGGAATTCCGAACGATCATATAAACGATGATTACTAACTCAAATAAGGTCCTAACATTGTATAAGAGTTGGTTACTCAAGCTTCACAAATAAATATTGGTAAATTATCAAAGGGTATATAAAGTAAAAGTATGTGGTAAGCTCCTCAAGAAAGATGTCGGTAAATTATAGGAATAGCTGGTATTTTTGAAACAATCAAATAAATATTGGTAAGTGGACTCATATAATAACCGGTAATTTCATATAAGAGTTGGTGACCTTAACATGTGTGCAAGCTTTTCAAATAAATCTGGGTAGATTATTGGAACAGTTAATAATTTCCAAACAATCAAATAAAAGTGACGGTTGGTAATATTGAAATAATCAAATAAAAGTGAACAAATGAGTACAAAGTCACTAAGTTAAAATTAATTGGTAACTTAATGAAGAAAAATGGTAAGTCGCTTAGACTTAAGTTGGTAATTTCGACTAAAAAAGTTAATACCTTTAACACGTTGTTAATAAAAAATAAAGATTGATAGATTAGGAAAAAGGTTAGCAATTTTAGAAGTAAAAATAAGAGAAAACCGATGATAACTTAATAATATGTTTGTTTTGGTCAAAAATAACTTTAAAATATGTTACTGACTAAATAAGTGTACAATTCGACTGATCAAATACCATTTCTGAAAAGAAGAATAATGACTGCTTTTCTAAAAGTTGAAACTATTGTGACTCCTTGGAAGACCGAAAAGCAAAGCGCCGGCAGTCAATGAGAACAAGCAAATGGCTGAATGGCCGACAAAAAAGGAAACCTGGTTAAGAAAAAGCCCCAAATTACGCTGATTGCCCTGCACGAGCAACAGTTTTTTTCCTTAACACATTACGCAATTAATTAAGGTAATTAATTAGTCATGATAATCGATTATTGAATACACAAAATGTGCTGCATTAAATATCATGTTTTTTTAAAAGAAAATCGCCATCGGTGGTGGCAGACCTGATAAATAATCCATTTCCGCGAACATATCATTAAGAGTTGTATCATCAGTCTACTTTTTTTCGGGAAAAATATGTTTGGTGTAGTTTGATTTTCATTCTATTTGAATCATGACATCTACTTTTCCTCTAATCTTTGAGAAACAAGAATCAAGTTAAAAAAACAATTCGTATCGAGACAATTTAAGCTAACATTTCTTTCCACTTGTCGACTTATGAAGATCAGGTTACAAATTGCAAATGCTCACGTTCGTATCTCACATTGCAAGTATGAAAGTCGAGCTCGCTTATTCAAGAGTATTGGTAAAAGCTGAAAGAGGATAAGCATAGGTAACTCTAAGGATTCTTCTTCACCGCCGCTCGGTTGAAGCTGAGTCTCGAACTCATTGGGACTGAAGTTGTTGTTTGGCACTTTATTCTCTACAATGGTCTCCTGCTTGATCTTCTTAATTATAGCTAATGGACCACCAATTATCTCAACCCTGTCACTTGCCGAGCGGTTCACAAACAAGAATTAAAACTAAAACAAATAAGTAACCCAAAAAGAAAAATAGTAAAATGAAAGTTTTGTTTATTTCGTAAAAAATGAATAGTTTGAAAAATGTTTTCTTAAAAATAATCATTTATATTATTTGAAATACAAAAGGGTAAGGGCTATTATGACTCGTTCCTGATGTTTTTTCGAAGGTTCCAGCCGCTAATCTAATGGATGCCAAGTTACTTGCTGCAAGGTGATGGGTGGTCTTAGGTATGCTGTTCGTTATGCTTTCACAAGGGGTCAACAAAGGCATCATGTAGTGCTGAAAACTACATTTAGAGGTGGTAGGTTTTGTTCTCTAGCAGATTCAAAGGTAGGGGCAGGCCCGATCGCCTATGCTTTTTCAATAAGATGGTTCCCAGACTTCGCTGATTGGGAGGATCCGACTTGAGGGGCTGACTGGTAGTGGTAGGTTTGAGTTTGAGCATGAAGTTGACGAAGACGTCTAAAAGACGAGGTTCACGTCCTACCAGTAGATCTTGTACGCGGGGCTTCACCAATTGATCATACCCGCCGGTTGGTTGACCCATGTGGAGCTTTTCCTTGTGTGTTCGAGCGGTATGTAGTTAACGGAAAAATATTTTTGTTATTGACAACAATTTATATCTAAAATTTTTTACGAATGATGGAAATATTTATTGCTTGATCATTTTCTGTAAGTGATTATTTTTTTTAAAAAAATATTTTCTAAATAATTTATTTTTCATTAAAATAACGAAATTATCCAAATTATCCTTGAGATGTGTGTTACCAATATTTGAACTTATAATCCGTACTTTAAAACATGTTTTTTGATCATCAGTGATAGATGGCCGACAATTTCTGACATAAGCTAACGCGCACATAAACAATTATATGACAAAACCGAAATTCAAATTAACTGACACAAATTAAAATATGGAAATTTTACAATGTAATTAACAAAAGCATAGTACTTTTCAATTACATTACACGACTTGACACAATGACAAAACTCGATTGAGACACATGAATGTGAATTGTTAGCCCTATTGACAACATCATATAACCATGAAAAGCACTTAAAAGTCGTTTATCTGATCTTATGCTTCTTCGAAAGTGTTTCCTACTTCAGTAAAATTTAGCTTTTTCCTCAATTTTGTAATTTAATGGAATTAAATTTAGATTGATGATACATGACTAGACTTAGAGCTTATTTGGTGATCCCATTAGCGCTTAACAAGATTAAGCACGTCTGATGATCCTAATTTTTTCCGACTTAAAAATGTTCACTTAATCAATCGAGTAAAGAAGCGCCCACTTGATTCATTCTGTCGTTTGGCCAACCAATAGATGTTTAATACAATTTACTGCATTTAGTCAATAGAATATTACAATATTGCTAAAACCTACCCAGATTATCCACAATTATGTGTAAGGTAAGAAACTCCGATATCCCCGAGTGAATTTTTAGCTATCATCAAATAATATTCGTCGTTCAATTTTCACAATCAAGTTTGTTGGGCTGTCGAAAGTCAGCAATTAAAATTTCCAAATTTATTTTTAGCTTGATGAAGCAAGCCATTAATTACAAGGCTCATGGTCCATATTCGAGTAGCTGAGTCGATCTTCGTGGTGCAAGTATGCAGATCATTTTTTCCATGTTTAAGCCTGATTCGAGTAACTTGCGACGTGACAAAGCCTGATTCGAGTAGCTGGCGACATAACAAAAAAGCAAATTCCGTAATAACGAAGAAGTGCAACCAGAATGGCGTCTCCATGTTTACAGTCGCTTGCTCAACAATTTTTCGTACGAATTATAAAGAAGTGCAACATGATAGAAGCAGAGGAAATAAACTTCAGTAGATATGAAGACTATAACTTCGATAATGCGCATATACTCCAGGAGTCACTGATCTGTTTCTTCAGCTTTTTCACGACCTCTCCAACTACTAATTTGATTAGTTCACCGTAGCTGCCATAATCGAAAACCATGTTAGTCGGGGGAAAGTGCAAAATCACGGTCACCTAGCTGGAAGCGGTGCTATTCAAGCACTCAATAAATTGCACAACAATCGGATATAATGGGACCTTAACAATCTAGAAGTGATCTTCTAAGAGTCCATATCGGACATTAACATCACTCCAAAACGTACTATTAATGCACTTGACGACATGTGGACCATGTCATGACCCGAAATTTGACTTAATTCCTACGTGAGATTAGATTTCTTGGGATTATGACAATAACGTTCACGCAAAATTGATGTATAAATATTTATGCATTTGAAATAGAGATTTTATAATTTATATTCAAGCGATGAACATAGAAAATGAACATGGCATATTCAACAGGAGAAATGATAAACGTATTGAAAGATTAAATGATTTGTTGGGAATTGGCATGGCATTTCATCATCCCATTATTTTCCCTCCCGCTGCCCACGATCAAACACTAATTTAGCTGCCTAGCTATCAATACCATTCTTCGCCTAACATGACTTTGTTGAGCAGTTGCAGAATTTATTGACAAACGGAGTATAGGTTCATCATTTAGTATTACTATAACAGAAGTTCCACCTCAATCATACTGGTGTTTACTGCATCCATGACGTAAGTGTTGAGAAAAATTGGGGAAACAAGCATCTTGAAAGCAGCTGGCTTACCTGTTGTACTTCTTCATTTCCCACCCTTTTATCGCATCAATCTCCATAAGAGCCTCTCTCCAAGCATCTACTTGCTCATTCCTCAATTTCTTCTTGGGCTCCAAATTGAGCAAGGCATCGCAATATGGTGGAGCTTTCAGCTTAACGTCGTCATGTTCGATGTCGTCGAAATAAATAGGTAGGATCTCTTTGTTACTTTCTGAAATGAAGGTGCTTGCCACAGTCTGCTCGAGTTCGCCATGGCTGCCACAAAGGAAAACCATTTTAGCGGGGAAAAGTGCAAAATCATGATTACCTAGCTAGAAGTGATGTTATTCAAGTATCAGATAGACAACGTACTAATCGGATAAATAATTGGATCTTAACAATGTAGAAGTGATCTTCCAAGGGTCCACCTCGACATTAACATCCCAACATGTATGAATGACTTCCGTGCAAAAATAGATGTATGAATATCTAAGCATTTGAAATTGTAGGGCAGGTTCATCATTTAGTATTACTATAACAGAAGTCCCACCTCAATCATACTGGTGTTTATTGCATCCATGACATAATTGTTGAGGGAAACTGGGAAACAAGCATCTTGAAAGCAGCTGGCTTACCTTTTGTAATTCTTCATTTCCCAACCTTTTCTTGCATCAACCTCCATAAGAGCCTCTCTCCACGCATCTATTTCCTCATTCCTCAATTTCTTCTTGCACTCCAAATTGAGCAGGGCATCGCGATATAACGGAGTTTTAAGTTTGACATCGTCAGGTTCGACATCGTAGAAAATAGGTAGGATCTCTTTATTACCTTCTGATTTTAAGGTGTTCGTCACGATATGCGAGAGCTCTCTGAGGCACCACTGGCTCGAAGCGTAGTTTCGAGAGAAGACGGGTATGTAGATCCTGCAGTTGTCGATGGCTTGCATAAGCAATCCATCGATCGTTTCACCGGGACGGATCTCTTCGTCGTCTCGGAAGACGCGGATTCCAGCATCGATCAAAGAATGATAGAGGAAATCTGTGATTCTCGAACGAGTATCGGGTCCTCTGAAACTCAAGAACACTTGATATTCACTTCCCCACGACGTTCCTGCATCTGAGCTCGCCATGGCAGTCGGCAGCGTGCTTAGGTTAGCAGATCTCTCTCTCTCTCTCTCTCTGGGCGCTGGGGGCGTGTCTGGGGTGCACCCGAAGAAGAGGCGTAATTCTTTGTTAATGAGGAAAAAACCCGAAGATGTGGCTAAGTAAGTGGCGGACAGAACAGAATTCAGCAAAAGGCCAAAACTGCGCAGCTTTCGGCGCGGTTGTAAGGTCCAGTCTAATTTTTCTCCTGTCGGTAGATTTATAAAATTATTGGTAAGTTTATGCTATCGCTAGTAAGAAAACAGCGTGACTGTTAATTTGATTTTCAAATAAACTATTAGAAGAATAACTACATACTTAAAAAAAAAATCAACTTTAATGTGAATTAGTAAATTAGCAGTTCCTCTGAAATTTTACGAGTGTCGTAAGTAAGTTGTAAAAAACACTATAACGGGGCTTGCTGGGGGAATTAGACAATTACAATAGCAGTAAGACCTGTTTGTTTTCTGGCTTTTTAGAAAAATAAAAGTGCTTGAAAAAATAAATAAATAAATAAATAAAAGTGAACCATTTGCTTTCCCGTCAAAACCCGAAATACCATTTAAATTTGGAAAAAATTATAAGAATGTTAGATGCGATTTCACTGTCAATGATGAGAGCCCAAGAGCGGTCACTATAGGTCCACCAATCTACAGTGAACGAGATCACAAAAATGATTCTTGCCAGACTGCCCTTCCGCACCTTTCATTTCACACAAATCCCTGATTATCATATTCACTCGCAAACATTTACCATATATTTATATACAACGCCTGCAGTTGCGGGCCCCATGTAAAAAACCCACGGAATCCAACGCTATTCTCTTGCTGCCCTCATCACCGTTCCCTATTGCAGGGCCGATGTGCGAAGAAGGGTGATTATGGCAGGACATGCGCGGAAGCCCGTGCACCAAAGACTTTCAGGACTTCGCTTTGCGGTCTCCCAAGGAGGAGTACAATAATTTCAACTTTCAGAAAAGAAAGAGAGAGAGCCATTCTTCTTCTTTTCACACATGGTGTTGGGAGAGAGAGAGAGAGAGAGAGACAGCTGTCGATAGACCAAGAAAAGAAACTATGGCTACCTCAGACGCACGCACGAAGTCACCAGGAAGATAGAGCTGCAGGTGTTCCTGAGCCTGAATGCCTTGCCCTGGACGGGCAATGGTTTTTCCTCAACACTACTCGATTAATCCATATCCTTTTAACTTATTTTGGTCATTGGTGGCAGAGAACTCGCAATTTCCAACATGAATTAACACATCCATACACATTTACATGGCAAGCTCGAAAGTGACATTAATTAACGTGACTTTAATAATGTCCTTTTTTTGCAGAAAATAATCTCTTGGTCTTTTGACTTTTCATAATCTCTTGTGTTCGAAAAGAATTCTCATTTCCAATTCAGCTTTTGATGCAGAAACGCAAAAATGTTGAAACAGGAAGTCGTTAGTTTGACGACGAAGGCCATAAAATCAAATGCGATTGGTCAATTAGAAAGACAGATCTCTCTCCCTCTTCCCCCGGGTGTGTCTGTGCAAGCCTGGGGTGCGCCTAAAGAAGAGGTGTGATCCTTTGCTAGGCCTTTGCCATTCACTGAGACCGACCTAATGTTCTGAACGTAGAATATGGCGGTGTCTGACACTTTTAAAGAGAATATAAGAAGGGAATAAAAGTAGTGCGTAAAAAATCAATTAGTGGCGTCAACATGTTAATTTACATGTCTGCGATGGAAAATAGTGCGGAAAAAATCGGACTTTTTCATACTTGTAGTACTTTGGTAACAATGAACGGATGAAAGGGAATTATAGAGATAAATATGAATGAAAATTGAGGAATGGTTTGGAATAACAGTATGGTTAGCCAATTATTATAGGAAATTCGAATTTTGAGGCCATGTTATTTTTTTTCTTTTGAGGAGGTCGGAATGTCGTGCATGAACGCCATGTTATCTCTCTGTGCAAGAAAAATGCTTCACCAGATAATCATTGAAAGGAAAACTTGGCAATCGCAAGAATGAGTTAGGGGGGGTGAAAAAGAAGAAGAGCAAGTCAATTTGCGTATGAAGGTCAAGATCATGTTGACGTGGTAAAACCCTAATGACGTAGAGGAAGTGTGCATTACTTGATCGAATGCATGCATCTAACCAAAATGCAATGTCTATTAGAGAAGGCCAAGAGGAAAAAATTAGCTGTGCTTTCACTAGTTCAAAATCATCGAATAAATGATGTGAATTTGAGGAAGAAATGAGTCTGAGTCACCATATTTTCAGTTTCGCTTCATTTTGGATAATGTAGTGAGGATTAAAAAGGTAAATATCATATGAAATCACTCCTCACAAAAGGGTCATCGCGAGGATCAAGATTCTCTTAAATCAAAGAATAATTAAACTTATCTTGCGAGAAAATGATGGACTTGCGAGTTTCTCCTAGTTACCGAGAAAAATAAGCAATGTTTTATTGGGACTTTTTAGCTTTGTTTAATTTATTTACTTCAGTTCACACTTGGCATGAGCTTAGCAACCTTATTCATGCGATTTAAAAGCAACATAATAATAATAATAATAATAATAATAATAATAATAATAAAAACAGGAAGTTAGAAAGAATTTTTCTCCCTAGGATTATATATGTCCATATCCAAGTCCGACCCATAATGTGGCGTCAAAGGTTTGGTTGGACTGCTCAATCTAGGAAATGGAGGTTTTAGCATTGCTAAAGATGCTGTTTCTAAAATCTAGTGATGTGATTTATGCATGATTGTCTTCCGTCTTGTTTATGAATAAAGTAAATAGCTAAAGATAAATTTCGTCCGATTTTTTCAATGAATTTATAGAACAATGCAAATTTAAATCCTTGAATAATGATTAATTAAGTGATCAAATGTTTGGTTTTTATATTGCTTTGGGTGTGAAAAAAAAATTGTGTTAAAATTACAGTATTCCCATGCCAAGACCAATCTGTAAGGCCACGTTCTTCATCGTGTGGTGGAGACTATCCCGATACGTGCAAACAAAGCTTTTACACATGTCTGTATGGATTAATTAGTTCAAGTGAAAGTTGGATTGTCTCGCGTTGTCCAGAAAAATGTATGAATTTAGCTCCTGACGCTGAGATGAAATTAAAAACTCAATGAAGTTGCTAATGTAACTACTGCAGGAGATGCCACCAGTAACGTTGTGCTTGGGCCTCTCTCTGCCATTCATTAACCGAGTAGTAATAGGCAACCAATCGAATGCCATCATGGGTCCATGAGAAAATAGTTAAAGCAGAAAGTCATTATATATCACGACGAAGACCACAACGTCAAATGCTATTGGCGGATAAGAGCGGATCCTCTAAAGCTCACGGACACCTGCTACTCTATCTTCCTGGTAACTTCCTGCGTCTGAGCTAGCCACAGTTTCTTTCCTTGTTCTATCGATAGCTGTCTCTCTCTCTTCCAACACCATGTGTGAAAAGAAGAAAAATGGCTCTCTTTCTTTTCTAAAAGTTGAAGTTATTGTACTACTCCTTGGAAGGCCGAAAAGTAATTTTCAAGAGAATCATTAAAAAAAGAAAAAGAACGACACAGAAACTTTTTCGATGAGAACGACCCCATTGCCATATGGCCGACAAAGAAAAGTAAAGTTGGTTGACAAAAAGCCCCAATTTACGCTGATTGCCCCGCCCGGGCATTGGTTTTTTACTCGAGAGTACTCGATTAATTAATATCTGGAGTTTATATTTGTTTTTTTAAGGAAACTTTTATGTCTTGGTCCACTTTGTTTTTCCTTGTGTTTGAATCATGACATCTACTTTTCCTCTAATTTTTGAGAAGCGAAAAATCAAGAATAAAAAATAATTTAAGTCGAGACACTTTGAGCTAATGTTTCTCTCTGCTTCTCAACTCATGAACATCCAGTTACAAATTGCAAATGCTCATGTTGGCACCTGAAATTGCAAGCGTGAAAATCTGGGTCTTCCAATCTCAATTCTTTACCGCATTCATCTACATTTAGAAATTAGGTACGTTCTTGTTTAAAAGTAGCATGCCGCATCAGGCATCAACTTAAAAAAGATAAGCGACTGTACCCGAAACACACAAGGAAAGGGGATGGGGGAATATGGTCAACTCAAAGGAATGGAGGACTGGCAAGATTAAGAGAGGAAGAAGTTGATTTTGGAAGTAAAGGATGATAGAAAAGAGAAAGAGATTTGGCCTAGATTTGGAGAGAGAGGATGGAGGGGCTCCCCTTTCTTGCTGAATAAAAGAGGGACTCAGCGAAGATTAAATAGGTATTATCGTGAATTGGCGAATAAAGACAGAGGAAAAACCGAAAAGTCAAAAATCCGAGACACAGGAGGAATTCATATCTTATCTTATTTTCGTTCTTAAGCATCTAGATTTATTTCTTTACATAACGACATTCATTAAAGAAAAAAAAATTACTGAATCTGAAAAAGTTATTTACGAAAAAACAGATATTAAAAACTGAGCTATCGTCGACAGTCTAACTTGACATTATCGAAGAGAAGACCTCCCCACAAGATGACAATCAACTTTAGAATTTTTTTCTTATTAAATTCGGAAGTACGGACGTAGAGACAATTTAATTTATAATTCGAACTATGAATTTAGCAAATCCACCTTCCTCGTTGAGAGCCACGCTCTCCAAAGCTAAATGGCATGAAATAGGACAACTTACACATGCGACTAGGTTTTTAATAAACCCTGGTCTAATTTCTTGTGATTTACACTTGAAAATTATATTGATCCCACAAACTCCAGACCACTTCATTTTCCTTAGAAATAAATATTAAAATATTATTTTACATCACTTGACAATAGTCATATATACTCTTTATATTGATGCAATATACTTTTATTAATAAACATAAAATTTTGGATTAAACATTTTTCAATAAATAGAAATTAATTATTAATAGAGTCAATCGACCGAACTTTGTGAAATACTCGATTTCCAATAGTCCTTCCAACATTAATTATTTTAATATAAAATGGACTAAATCAAATATCTGCAAACTGTTCAAAAATCACATTGAACAAATTAAAAATTTATAGATGATATTACACATTAGACCAATGTTCATAAATCGTATATGTTATTTTCCCAGTCAAACTTTAATAATTCATATGTTTACCTAATTCCATATATCATTACTTTTCAATTTTCATTGCTTTTTTAAATATGGTTAGTTTGTTATTTGTTCTCTCTTTCCCAAAAGAGTGTTTTTAATTACATTTTGAAGAAAATTCAACGTTTTTACAAATGATTTGATAAATAATAAATTGTCTCGTTATGTATATGGCTAACAAGAGAAATTGCTAGTTTCCTTCTGCTTTTTTTAATGATTCTCTTGACAATCACAAAAGTATCCTTTACTCAATAACACTCAAAAAAAAAAAAAAAGTCTACAAATCATGTTAAAACATATTTGATTTATGTACCTGTTAACATATGTTGACTTAACACGTGCGCATTTTACTAATTAAGATGAATAAGTGTATAATAAATATGTGATGCGTGGCTCCTTGAGGAATTTACGATAATTCTCTTCGTAGATATCGGCACACTTAATGGACCACGAATTGTCTCAATTCAACCTCGTCATTTTTCGGATCCATCTTCGTATGAAGCTTTCCCGTGCCTCGAAAAATATAGCGGCTGGGCCAACCGCCTGTAAGATTGGACCTGAGCAGGTCCTAAAACTGCTCACTAAGGAAACAAGTGGGAGAACCACCCAAGGGTGGGAGACCCTATGTTGTCCTCCTATTCCCTCTCTGTCGGGAAGAGAAAGATAGATAGGGAATTTGGAGCGTGAAGGTAGACACCACGTCAGAACATTTGTTCTGGCTACCGCCGGGTACGCAAGTATAGTAGCCTCCCGCGCCTGGGGTGAGTGAGGGAGGGTGGGTGGGTGGGTGGGTGGGTGGGTGAAAGTCCGACAGCTCTGTTAGCATGCCGTAAGGCACGGTTCCATAACCAACTGGCTAACAGGGGAAGCTTTCAGGAATTATTTCTCAGTCTATGGCGGTAGCGAAGGTCTCGGGCAGAAGGCCCCGGGAAATATGGATATTTTTGTCCTTTTCTTCCTTTTTCTGATTTTATTTTCTCCAGATGTATTCAATTATTTCATTCTAGATGCTTCCGCACTTCCGTTTTCTTTCTACGATAATTGTTTTCATATTACTTTATGAAAATCTACGATCTTCGATTTTTTTTTTTTAACAACTTGTAGAACAATGTGAATACAAATTTAAATCCTCAAGTAATGATTAGCTAAGTGATCGGCCATTTGATTGTTATATTGGTTTGGAAGCAACAAAGTATGTGTTAAAATTATAGAATTCTTCTCACACCGAATCAATCCGTAAGGCCATCTTCTTTACCGTGTGATGGAGACTACCTTGATACGTGTGGACGATGCTATTACACACATCGATATGGATTGATTAGTCCAAGTGAAAGTTGGATTGTCTTGCATTATCTAGAAAAATGTATGAATTTAACTCCTGAGTTAAAACTAAAGCTCCGTTTGTTTCGCGAAAAATAATTTTCAGGAAAACGTTTTCCAGATTTTTCGGCATTCGTTTCATGGAAAATGACTTTTTTGGGGAAAATATTTTCCTTGAAAGGAAAAAAGTCTAAAAGAGAAAAAGTGAAAAACATTTTCCTCACTTGACTTCTCTTATCTCACACCTCTACAAATCCTCACTTCCTCCTCCCATTTCTTCTTATTATTTTCTTTTTTTAGTCGAATTATTTTTTAATTTTAATTATCTTTTTTAATTCGAATTACTTTTAATTTTATTTTTCTTTTCTATTTCTTTTTTTTTCCTATTTCTTTTCTTTGTTTCCCATCTTCTTCTTTCTTGGCTAGTCGCCGGCCGTTGCTAGGTGAACCTCGAGGTTGTCGATCTTAAGCTCGCACTCATTGCTAGAGCGAGCCTCAAGCTCAGCGCTCGCACTTGCCAATCTGGTGAGAGGCGAGCCTCATGCTTGTTGGCAAGCTCAAGGCTTGCTGGTGGTCGGTTGCGGGCCATCGGTATGGCCGATGACCGGCCAAGAAAGAAGAAGATGGAAAACAAAGAAAAATGAAAAATGAAAAAAAAATTAATCATAGATTTTAAAAATTAAAAATAATTAAAAATAGATTCTTAAAAAATATGAAAAATTCATTTTCAAAAATAAAATAAATGAAAAAGAGTATATGGAGGAAAATATTTTCCTTACTAAATAGCGAAAAATAATTTTCACTTTATTTTCACATTTCATCCGAACATCGTAAATAATTATATTTTCTTGGAAAATGACTTTTTAAAAAATATTTTTCAAAAACGTCATATTTTTCGCAAATCGAACGGATCCTAAGAATTCATTTAATTTTCCAATGTGACAACTGCAGGAGATCCTATCAGTAACGTTGTGCTTGGACGGTTGGACCTCTCTCTGTCATTCATTAATGGAGTAGTAATAAGAAACCAATCAAAGCTGAGATCCGCAACATATCACGACGAAGACCATAAAGTCAAATGCTATTGGTGGACGAGAACAGTGTCCTCTAAAACTCAGGAACACCTACTACTCTATCGCCTCGCGCTGGCAACTTCCTGCGTCTGAGCTAGCCATGGATGCTTTGCTTGGTCGATCAGTCGCTCTCTCGCTTCCAACATCATGTGTGAAAAGGAGAAGAATGGCTCTCTTTCTTTTCTAAAAGTTGAAATTATTGTACAACTCCTTGGATGACCGAAAAGCAAAGTGCTGTAGTCGACGATGAGAACGACCCCATTGCTATGTGGCCGACAAAGAGACGTGAACGCCCCCATTGCTATATGGCCGACAAAGAGACGTGAACGCCGCTGACAAAAAGCCCCAAATTACGCTGATTGCTCTGCTCGGGCAACGACTTTTTCCAATACAGTACTCAATTAATTAATCTCTGGAGTTTTATATTTTCTTTTTTAAGGAAACTTTTATGTTTTGGTCCGGTTTGATTTTCCTTGTGTTTGAATCATGACATCCACTTTTCCTTTAATCTTTGAGAAGCAAAAAATTGAAATTAAGAAACAATTTAAATTGAGACAATTTGAGCTAATGTTTATCTCTGCTTCTCAACTTATGAACATCAAGTTAAAAATTGCAAATGCTCAGGTTGGCATCTAAAACTGCAAGTATGAAAGTTCAGGTCGCTTTTTCACGGATACTGATAAAACTAGAAAGAGGGATAACCGACTATAAGGGCTCTGTTTTGCCACTACTAGGAGTAGGTTTTAGCTTTGTCTCGAACTCGTCGGTGCTGAAGTTGCTGGCACTCTGGGCTTCACAATTATCCCCTGTTTGACCTTAATGGGCCGCCAATTATCTTAACCTTGTCACTACTGAGTGGTTCCAAAACAAGGATTAAAACCAATACAAATAAGTTACACAATGAAAAGTAAAACCAACCTGTAATTTAAATTACCCTTGAGATATGTGTTACCTATGTTTGAATGTATAATCCATACCCCTTAACTTGTTTTGGTCATTGGTGATAGAGAACTAGCAATTTCTAACACGGATTAACACGTTCATACATAATTACATGGCAACCCCGAAGGTGACATTAATTGATGCGAATTTAACAGACCTTTTTCGCAATTCATCTCGTTTTTTTCTTTTGTTGTCATAGACATGGTTGTCATTCATAAAGAACGGGTCCAATTACATGTAAAAAGGGCATCCAAACAGATGAGCTCCCATAGTGCAAGTGGGGGGTTGGAAATCCAGTTAGGTGGGAGATAATTACATCTACGAGCCTTTGCGGCCCAATCGGTGAGCCTGTTTATTCCTCTAGGACAATGGACTATCCTCAGGTTTGGAAAGAAGGCCAATAGAGGCTTGCCTTATGTGACAGGTGCCGAGGCTTCCCACGGGCATATCACTTCTTCCACGAGAGAGGTTTTCCAACTTAAGTAGACTGACTGAAGCTCGTAGATCAGATCGGTTCGTTTGGAGAAGTACCTAAGGGTTTGAAGATAAGTTAGGGTTTCATCTTGTAGCGCTGAAGATACCCGTGCTTTATGCGCAGACACATCAATTAATTTCACGTCAAAATCACGGCATAAGCACACTATGGAACATTATCGATTGTTGACGGCTTTTCTCAAACATTATCAAGGAGGCAGCAACACTTCTCAAATTGGGTAGAAAGTTGATGAAGACAACTTTGGGCCAGAGCCCTTTTATCCGTACTCCTGTGCCATGAATCTGAATGAGATGCTCACTGCCAGAGTTAAAGTCTAATGATTCTCTTATTACTACAACTCAATCACTAATCCCAACTGATTGTTCGGTCAATAGACTTATGTTTATCTTAAACTTATCCACAGCCACCTCAATGACTCAACTTGATTAGTTCACCTTGACTATCATGATGGAATCTCATTTCAACAAGGTAAATTGTAAAATAACGATTTAGTTGTAACTTTCATTCACGATACAATTCCGTCATACTGTGACACAGACTCATCTTTTTTGTTTGTTTCCTAGGAGTGATGTTATTCTATTGTAGCTACCTAACTACAAAATCATCAGATAACTAATGGGACATAAACAATCAAGAAGTGTCTTCTCAAAGGCTTATATTCAATTTAAGGTTTTAATAGTTGTTGCTCTTGATAACTTAACATTAGTCATCTGATTTGTTGTGCGACAAAAGATTTGGCCAAAACCAAAAGTTGGTTGGCAAATTCTACCAAGGTTTGGTCTTATTCCACGAGATTTTTTACATGAACAAGGACGAACATAATGGCCGGTGGATTCAAGTGTAACATTTGCTTTTTGGATGCTTATAAGGACAAACTATGAGAACAATGTTGCTTGTCATCGAGTGCTTGAAAGTTGAAACAAGAGAAACTGAAAGCATATTGAGCATTCTTGAGGTCTTTGCTTGTGCGTTGCAGTCAATCGAGTGTTGATCCAAAGAGTTAGCAAGATTGATATACCGATTATACTTAAAGCGAAGGCATTTGTTTATGTGAGAGACAAAGTGTGCGAATGACCCTTTGTGAACATTTATAGGTGTAATTTACAATCGGTAGACCCATTATAGCTACTTTGCATCCTTTTAGCTTTCTTTTTTGTTGGGAATGACTGATCCTCGAAAACCGGATTCGACACTAAATCGAACCCCTAAATCAATGCGGAAGACGAAGCCCGGGAAAACACGCATCACCGATCGTAAAGCACACCACGGATTCGAGCGTACCTTGTTAGCCACAGATTAAACACCAACGCCGACAAGAGGAAGAGAAACGGTCCTGTTCGATCCGATTAAGCAATGAAGGGAAGAAGAAATTGCCGAAGCCTTAAAGAAATTGCCGAAGCCTTACTGTTTCTTCTTTTTCTTTTTGAGAGAGAGAGAGTGCGCGGGAGAAAAGAAGCGTACGTACTGATTGTTCCAACAGTTGTTATGTTTCTCTCTCTCCTCCCTTTTATACCTATCTCCTTCCACGGGCCATATTCCCGTGGGCCGGGCTTTCTGGGCCCAGCTTGGGCGGATGGGCCTTAAGCCCAATGCCAATAAAGCCTTCATCTCCCACTCGCACATGGTGGGCCGAACAGTATTCTCTTTACCTCTTTTCAACATTCATACCGGTGAATAATCCGTGCGACCAGCATACTTTGAGAGTTCGTTGCTATACATCTGTTAGGAATATATAGCAGCTCATAATGGGCGTCACACTCCCAGTAGATTTAGTATGCAGTACCCTAGATCGATCGATCACATTTATATCTCTCTTGATCTCTTTCAAACAATGATATATATTGTATTCACAATTATGATTATCACAAAGACAGTCATAATTGGTTAACCGGTGAATATAAAACTACAATGTGATTCTCCAAAATCGGTCTTCCTCTTTCCTTCAAACTCTCAATTTCAGTTCAGCTTGCTTTTCTAGAAATGTCCCATTATATCGAATCAAACTCATGACCATTGGCAACATCCTAAGATAGCAAACACTAAATAGAAATCTTGAGAATAAGTAAGAGTCATGAGGGGACTAAAAATTGAGGAACTCTATTCCTCAAGAGTCTCACACGACATAAAAAGTTGAGATCAAACTTTTGCCACTCTTATTGGTCGTCTCATGCATACGTAGTATGAAATACGTATTACGGTATTAACTCCTTTCCCATGGAGCATATGTCTACACCTTTCAATACCGTACAGATGATAGTTCAGATATACCCAATGTCTAACTTGAGTTCACGTATCTACTCATTTACAAAATTCATCAGAACTCACATTTGGCATCATAGACAGATAAAGTAAAATATGTGGGGTATTTTACTTTCGGACATAGTAAGTATCATGTCCTTATCTTAACACTTAGTTAAGGCGACATACGTGTTTCAAGCTTGAGCTCTCGATTATCACCTAGATAATAAACTTAAAAACAGTCTCATCTCTATTTATCACACAGTAAATAGAGGTGATTACCCGCGTGAGTGGGCTAATCTTATATATGTCCAACATACTTTCTCAACTAAATGTAATGCACTAAGCATTAAGATGCATAAAGATCAAACAAAGATTCATAGGCATTAATGATGAAAACACAAATTCATCAAATGCGAACTCTTAGGGAAATTACAATATTCAGTACATCATCCTCTACGCAATCCTAGAGATTTCATGTGGCCACAAAACACATCTCTAGGTATTGGCTTTGTCACAGGATCTGCTACCATTCTATGCGTAGTATGTACTCTAAGTTCACATCTTTTCGTGCAATCATATCCTTGACAAGATTATACTTGGTATCTATATGTTTGGTCTTGCCATGATATTTTGGATCTTTGGTGTACGCTTTTGCTGCTTGGCTATCATAATTAATCAACAATTAATATGCAGCACTTCCAATAACACCTAAATGATTCAATAATCTCTTAAGCCAAACATCTTCTTATACTACTGCTGATAATGCCACGAATTCAGTTTCCATTATGGACAAGGCTATACACTTTTGTTTCTTACTGCTCCAACATATGGTGCCATTATTCGGTAAGAGAACAAACCCAGAGGTAGATTTCCTTTCATTTAAATCTCATCCCCAATCAACACCAGAATAGCCTTAAAGTCGCAGATCCTTTTCCATAATAACTCAGCGTATAATCAGCAGTTCCCTTTATATACCTTAGTATTCTTTTAACGGCTTTCCAATGTGCTGGACCTGGATTGGATTGGTATCTACTCACAATTCCAACTGCAAAACATATGTCGGGTCTTGTACACATCATAGCGTACATCAAGCTCCCAACAGCACTAGCATAAGGAACATGTTTCATTTGTTCATTCTCTTGTGGAGTTCTTGGACACAGTCTATGGCTCAATCCTTCACCTTTTGCAATAGGAGTGTCTATGGGTTTAATATCTCATATCCTTCAATTCAAAATTGGAAGACAACCAACTTTTGATTGTATTGACAAACTCTATATTACTTCCGGCAATTAGTATATCATCAACATATAATGATATGATCACAAATTAATCATTGGATCTTTTGATATATACACAATGATCCTCATCTATCATTGTAAAGTCATATGCCATTATGGCATTATGAAATCGTATATACCATTGTCTTGATGACTGCTTAAGGCCATATATCGACCCTCAAAGTTGACATACCTTTTCTTCTTGGCCTTTCACTATGAAACTAGCAAGTTGTTCCATATATGTTTCTTCCTCTAATTCTCCATTGAGGCAAGCAGTCTTTACATCCATTTGATGTAACTCAAGATCCATACCAAACACTATTGCTAGAATTATGCGAATCAAGGTAAATCTTACTACAGGAGAGAATGTTTCTACATAATCAATTCATTCCTGTTGATTATACCTTTTCGCCACAAGGCGAGCCTTATGCTTTCTATCGAGCATCAGCCTTTCGCTTTATTTTGAGAACCCATTTGTTCCCAATAGCTCTGCGTCCTTTTGGCAGATCAACCAGTTCCCAGACTTGGTTTGATTTCATTGACTCCATTTCCTCTTCCATTGCATTAATCCATTTTTCCTTACTAGGGCAATTTAGAGCCTCATTAATATTTCTTGGCTCATCCTTATCTTACAGAGCAATCATAAAAGTTTCCCCTTCAATGTCAAAACGTCGACGGGGAATACTTTGGCGACTTGTTCGCCATATGAGAGATTGTACACTTTGCACATCATTCCCCATTATGCTCCCACTCGGATTAGATAATGACGATATCATCTCATCATGTGGTTGTAATTGAGAATGAGTTGAATTCAATTCATCACATCTCATATTACTCCCACTTGGATGAACTCCACTGATATCATTATTTTAATCCAAGGTTTCAAATAGGAAGTAATCTTCTCCTATTTCCCCCTTCTTAGGAAATTCATCCACTAAGAATGTGACATCCCGTGATTCAAAATTCAATTATTCTCCCACTTTCCTGCTCACTTATGAACACATACCCTTTCGAGTGTTCGGAGTATCTCATTAAAATACTTTACTTTTATCTGGGACTCAATTTCCCAAACTTGTGAGAGGACATATGAGTATAGGTAGCATAACCCCATGGCTTAAGTAAACTTAAGTCCGGTTTCTACCTATCCATAACTCATATGGAGTGGAACTAACTGATATGAAAGGCACCCGGTTAAGTATTTAGGCAGCAATTAACAACGCATCACTCTATAAAAGTGATATGTAAGTTAGCATACGCCTTCATGGACCTAACCATTTCCAGTAGGGTTCTGTTTCTTCTCTCTGCAACACCATTTTGTTGAGGAGTATATGGAATAGACAACTATATTTCTATTCCTTTTCATCACATTATTTTCTGAACTCATCAGATAAATATTCTCGACCTCGATCGGATCTCAATACTTTTATTTTCTTGTCTAATTGATTTTCTATCAAGTTCATAAACCTTTTGAAACAACTTATGCTTCAGATTTATGAGAAATCAAATAGACACATCCGAATCGAGTATAATCATCTATTAAAAGTGATGAAGTAAACAGTCCCATGCCTTCCTCTCACATTCATTGAATCACAAACGTCATAATGGATTAAATGCAGAGGAACGTTAGCTCTTTTACCTTTTCCAAATGGTTTCCTTGTCGTTTTCCCTTCTAGGCAATGCTTACATATGGACAAATCGACTTATTCAATATTGCCCAACAAGCCATCTTTGGCTAGTCTATTCATATGTTGTTGGCCAATATGACCAAGTCTAACATGCCACACATTCACATCATTGTCACATGAAGTAAAAGACGTGAAACAAGGGAATAACATATTGACATCACCACAGTCAACATTCAGTACAATAAAACCATCCAGAAAGTGACCACAACCATAGTAATTTGTATCCAAATACAAATCTACACCGTTATTATGGAAGTTCACACTAAAACCAAGCTTAACCAACATCAAAACAGACAATTAAATTTCGACGAATCTCCAGAGCATTTAGAACATCATGTAGGAACAAATTGCGTCCACCACACATGTTCAGTTGGTAGGTTACAATCCCTTTAACTTCAGCTCTGGAGTTGTTTCCAATATAGATCCACTTAGTTCCAATTGGTATCGTCGGAATTCCATGAAGGATCCTCTATCCTTTGCTACATGATCTGTCGCTCCTGAATCTACATTCCACAAAGGATTGGATTCAGTCTATTATGCAGAACTTGACACATAAGCAAAGTTCTCAAATGTACAAGAGGTGTATGCCTTCTTTGGCTCACGACAATCGCGAGCATAGTGACCTCTCTTGTCACAATTGTAACATTTCACCCTTAACATTTTCTTCACTTGCGGACGTTTTCGTCTTTTGTGTTGGTTAATTCTTGATTTCTTGCAATAAGGACTTGATCCTTTGCATTCCCACATATTGAACGAATCAGTACGCTTGCGCTTAGAGCTCAAAACCCTTTATGAGCTAGAACCAGCATTCAAATATCTATTCTCAGCTCACATGCCGTTAAGCGGTCCTCTACCAGCTCAAGATGGCGCACAGCATTCTCAAGATCTTCCATAACATGGTCAAGAGCTTCTAGTGCTTCTTGCTTTTCCAACACATATTGAATTTTCATATTCAATATTTCACAATTGTAGCCGTTCATATCAGCAATTACATTCTTAGTTGCTGAACCATCGTTCTGAACACATCAGACATACATGCACGAATAATTAATGCCTATCATTTATGCATCCCTATTTGCATAGACCCATCATATTAATGAATAATTTTAAGTAAGGCTTCGGAATCAAAAGGTTACTACATTTCCAATCATCCTCCAAAAATCCTAACTTAAAACTATCATTAATATGATTGTCATATGCAAAATCAATTCTATGAAGTTACAAAAACTTCTATAACTACCCACAGCTAACTACCCACAGCAATCAGCAGTAACAGAAAGCAAATATTATCTAACATCTAATATAATAACAGTGCTTTCACATAATACAACTATACATTACACTAAGCAATATATACAAAGAAAAATATCAACATGGAAAGAGATATTTACATCCATAAAACATCTCATAATTAATCTAAGAAATAATTAGGGAATGTCCCTTCTAATCTATCAGTCAAAACATCTGAGAAATTTGAAGGTACATTTGCCAACCATGGAAAAACTTTTGAAGAGCTCTCATGTCGCCACCAAGGCGCATTCACTCTGCGCCACGTAGCGCACAATCTAAGGGTTGAAGTTTTGGCCAACTCAATCCTATAGTATTCTCTTACAAAAGCTTCCACTAGCCCTCTGTAATCCGGGACCACGTTGATCTTCCATAACCGATCTAACACTGCTTGCCATTCAGGTGGAAGAGTGTTCATCAAAGCCGGCACATTCTCAAAGTCTGGCATAAGATAACCATTCCAGATAATTTCCTATATCATCTGATTGACCTTGACCATATGTGATACTAAATCACCATCAAGCCACCGATAATCAACTAACCCTTTCATCAGCCTTTTCAATCTAGCTCTTCCTTCGTCCGTTCTTGGGATTGCAGGTATCCGTGCATAATGCATCATAGTTCCTGCAACAAATGCAGACTAAAATGGATCACTTTTAATCCATAATAAACAAAATGGAAAATACATAAATTTCCATGATTCATGCAACAAATGCAGAATAAAAATGGATTACCTACAATCCACACAGACATAATTGAAAAAAGAAACAAATTCATTTTTTTTCCATTCAGGTCAACGGTCAAAGTCAACGGTCAATGGTCGGTCAACGGTCAACGGGTCAACGGCCAAGTCGTCGGACCGGTCGGACCGGTCGGGCCGTCGGGCCGGTTCGCGTGAACCGCCCGCACGTGCCGCTCGCGTGCACGGGCTAACGTCACGCAGACGTCATCCGGCATGTGCCGCATGAGTGCCGGGTCTCGCGTGGGTCGGGTCGGGCCGCCGGTCGGGTCGCCGGCCGGTGACCGCTCGGAGAAACGTCGCCGGCGATGACGTCATCGGTGACGTCATCCAAGCGGTTACCTACCGTTGGATGACGTCACGGTGACGTCATCATGTGACGTCAGCACGCGTCGGTCCCCGGACCGGCGCGTGCCGTTTCGCCAGTCGCCGGCGCGCATGTGCCGGTTCGTCACCGGCGCGTGTGACGCACGTGCTGGCCATAGCCAGCGCTTTGAGCGCGTGGTGCCCATGCGCAGCGGCTTGTGGCCGCGCGTGTGGGCGCGTGCGGCGTCGTCCGGCGACGCACGACATGTTGCCGGACTCGTCTCGACGTCGCATTTCACCCAGTGCCTTCAAAATTTGATTCCAACTTACGGAAACTCAGAAAAATGGCCGAACAACGCTCGGGTGTTGGGATTTTCGCCCCGATCCGTACGGCCGAAGATTTTTCGCGATAAATCAATCAAAAAACATCAAATTGATCGGGAAAACGTGAACTAGGGCTCTGATACCAATGTTGGGAATGACTGATCCCCGAAAACCGGATTCGACACTAAATCGAACCCCTAAATCAATGCGGAAGATGAAGCCCGGGAAAACACACATCACCGATCGTGAAGCATACCACGGATTCGAGCGTACCTTGTTAGCCACAGATTAAACACCAACGTCGACAAGAGGAAGAGAAACGGTCCTGTTCGATCCGATTAAGCAATGAAGGGAAGAAGAAATTGTCGAAGCCTTATTGTTTCTTCTTTTTCTTTTTGAGAGAGAGAGAGTGCGCGGGAGAAAAGAAGCGTACGTACTGATTGTTCCAACAGTTGTTATGTTTCTCTCTCTCCTCCCTTTTATACCTATCTCCTTCCACGGGCCATATTCCCGTGGGCCGGGCTTTCTGGGCCCAACTTGGGCGGATGGGCCTTAAGCCCAATGCCAATAAAGCCTTCATTTTTAATGAAATACCTAATCTTAGAATTCCCGTAGACTTCTGCAAAATATGGAACTTCCTCATATATGAAAGAAGGAAAGAAAAGGAGAAAAACGAAAGAAAATGAGAAAACACAGGCAGAAAATGAAATAAACTTACGTGGAGTAGTGGATTTTAAAATAAGTGAGACCAAATTTAATTTCTGTTCGTTTGATTGTTTTTCAATTTCCCACAATCGTTACAAAACTGTCTAGAAGTTAAGTTGAATTTATTATTGTCGATGGTTGTCGTCCATGGTCGCTCAGCCTGGCCAACAGCCACCATGGTGCGGGCATGGTGATGGCTTGAAGATTTCCCTTCCTCTTTCAGAAAAGAAGACGACAAACGGTAACCAGAAATGAAAAGGAAAATTTCACATGGCATGGAAGATTATCGACAAATAAAGGGAGAAAAAGGTCTGAATTCGCAATGTGTTCCTGGTATATCTACCGAACCTGGAAGTCCCTTGACAGAGACAATGGCCTCCTTGTCGAAGGAGCTAGATCTATGGAAGGAATTTTAAATAATTATAAAATGGACTGAGCTACCAAATGCTGGGACTTCTATAAGAAGAAAAAAAACTATGTCATGTATATCAGTTTCTCGTTTCCAGTGCATCTTCCTGAACTGCCTAAGATCATTGTTGTAAAGCGTCATCTTAATGACATCCTCCTCGTCAACGATTGACAATCGGAAGAGTAGAAAAAGAAAAGAAGGGGAAAAAAAGTAAGGTAAAACGAGAGAAAAGAAACTAAGAAAAAACCAGAAAATTCATAAAATTACTCAAAACGAAATCATTTTGAGCAAATTTATCTATGTTAGATTGTTGGCGTGTAAAATG
The DNA here is from genome assembly GCA_026873135.1 of Eucalyptus urophylla. Classification (NCBI taxonomy): domain Eukaryota; kingdom Viridiplantae; phylum Streptophyta; class Magnoliopsida; order Myrtales; family Myrtaceae; genus Eucalyptus; species Eucalyptus urophylla. Next base: position 15,762,941 of record CM049469.1, on the reverse strand, counting down.
GTTGACAATGACTAGATTGTCATGTTAGTAATTTCATGTCAAATTTATGTACAAAATGGGAAAAAGCTTTTAGAAAGCTTACTCGAATCTTATTTACTTTATGAGTTCAAATTTGAATCATATTTTTGAGAGAAAGTTCCAATTAAGGGTCCGAGGTGAAGTCATTTTTTCAAAAGATGGCCTAAAGTGTATTATGTTTCAAAAAATGGTCTAAAGTGGCCAAGTCAATCCCAAATAAGCGCCTAGGCTCATCGGAGGGCCACTTCTGGCGATTTGAACAAGGGTAATTTAATCAAAATTTGCGATTGGATAAAAAATTGAAGAAGATTCCCAAATGAGTTTCTATTTTTCACGTTTTCTTCCTTCCCCTCCCCCGTTGCTCTCGCCTGATCCTTGGTCGAGCCACTCCCGGTCTTTGCCGCTCGCCTGATCCTCATCACTCGTCGCCCACTCCTCATGGGCTTTGGTCCGCCTTTTGCCATTCACCGTCGGCTCTTCTTTGCTAGATTCATCATCCACAATCTTTAAGTCGTCCACAAGCTTCAAGGCCATTGTCTCGTCTACAAGCTTCACTCGCTTTCAATCGAGGTCAATGTCGTTCATATCGGTGCAGTCAGTTAAAGGGAAAGCTATTTTAGCTTGTTGAAACAACACGTCGCCTAGGTATGGGCATGTCGCGGAACATCACACCAATGGCACTGAGGCTCTCTTCCCAAACCCGAATGTCTGTTCCAATCACAGTCAAAAGCCTGCTCCTCTCGCCGGAATTATCTTGTTGCAATGTTGTTTTCTTTGGTGGAGTAATTTTCCAGCTTTGGAAGAATGCTAGTGGATCAGCAATCTGGGCTTTGCCATGATTGTAGTTGGGGGATTCATTAGGAAGTTGGCGATTAGAACTGATGGTGGGGCGTTCACCCATTTGATCAAAATTCATCATGAGGATCATCACAAGCTTATAGCTAATGGAATCTATTGGTTCATCCGTCATCCTGGATGTTGAGCATTCGTCATTGGGTTGATCGGGACTCAGATAATACCATGCAATCCCGTATCGATGTTTGCGTTCGCAACACAAGTTTGGCACTTATTTGCATTACAGTCACCTTATGAAGAGTTTTTGCTGAGACAATTCTTCGAGCAAGATTATGAGGAATATGAGCCAACTGTCTTTTGGGGGTTCCATTTCTGAAGTGAGTTCCGCATCTTAAGGTCTCAGGAAAGAGTGCAGCATCCTAGATTCAGTTCATATTGTATGTTGGAGGCCTCAATGCAGCTACTTGGATTGGATTTAACAATGTTAATGCATCTATTTCAAAGATGAAACTCTGTGAGCCCTCCATCTACAGATTGGACTATTTATAAGTTGTACAGCACAATTCTACAAATTGAGAAATCATCTTCGCTCAGCATGTTTCTTTTGAAAATTTTTGTGCAGACTTAACTTTCTGCATGAAGGCTTGTCATTCTTGTCCCTAGTTGTCTCCTTTGTTATGTTTGTGCTGCATCCTCACAACATGCTTTATATTGATTTATCAAGATGGCAAGCTGATGGAATGGTTGAGTGGTACATGTTCTAATTTTCCAAACAAAATCTTTTGTTGCTGTTCAGTGATGTCTGTTAACTCTACGATATCCGCATGGTTGTTATTTTCTGTTTTCTCTTGGTTTTCTTGCTTATTCGGAGCAAGTAAAACTATGTGGCAAGTTTATCATATTTGATCTGCTAATCACTAAATGAAGTTCCATAATTTGCTTTAGTGGCGTTATTCCAAGTTTCAAGCGATTGTCGTCACTTCTTTGAAAGCTCGATGGGATGCCAATCTACACTCATTGGTCAGTATACTATGCCGTATATTAATGACATAGCCCCGGATGAACAACTAACCAGTAGATAAGTGCTGGCAACTTTGTAAATTTTACTCTGAGCTGTTTGATCGTTTCCTGTCCTGAACCAGCAAATATTCCATTGTTCACTCAATTCAAATCAATTTTGTCTCAAGAAAGGGCGAGATCTAAAATCTGGTTCCTGTATGAGGTAAGGTGATCAGTCTATAAGGAAGTTTATCTTATGAGTCTTTTAGTCTCAATGTGAGAGATCTGTCTTTGATTGAGAAAGCAGACAAAGTATGCACATGAGAGCTGACCAAAAAGAACGAAAAAGAAAATCTCTTTTAAAGCAGCTTTCAAAGCGAGCTTGGTTGTTGGAGTGCAGAGCCTAGTGTTTTGGCTTTCTGTTTTTCGTAATTTTAAGTAAATGCACAAATTTTCCTCGAGTTCCAATTTGCTATCGATGCCATCACTGAGATTGTTATATTTTTCCAAGTGTTGTTTCAGAAAATGAAATCAAGTTTGAGATGAATGCCCTGTTAACAGTCTCTTGATGTCCTTAGCAAATTCAATGCTAGCTTCGGAACTGCATATTTCTGGTTGATCCAGAGCTTGAATGATGACTGGATTGAGTAATTGATTGAAAACTCCTTTTTTCTAATGATGATCCTAATTCCATTTTCACTGATCATTTTCTTTTCATCATTCCTTTGCAATGTAGAAACACTGGAACCAGATGTCAAGATTGTGAGCCTTGCAATAATTTCTCCTGGTAGACCTGATATACTACTGCCAATTCCTGAGAATGGAAAGCCCAAAGGCTTGTGGCTTACTTTGAAAGAAGGCAGCCGTTATAGGCTCAAGTTCACCTTCCAGGTCAGCAACAACATCGTGTCGGGTCTCAAATACAGCAACACAGTATGGAAAACCGGTGTTAAAGGTAGCGCCACGCCCCTCTTTTCTCAACCTTGCACTTTCATGGTTTGTAAATTAAGCTCTGTTTTCTTCTCACCTTGCATTGTCTAATTTTGCAGTGGACAGCACAAAGGAGATGATCGGAACTTTCAGTCCACAGCAGGAGCCCTACACGCATGAAATGCCTGAAGAGATGAAACCGTCTGGCATATTTGCTAGAGGATCGTATTCAGCCAGAAGTAAGATTAGCTCAGTTACTTCTACTTTTCCCACAATATAATGCACCAGCAATGGTAAATGAGTCATGTTAAAAAGATGATGGAGAGTCTTAGATTTGCGTTGCTAAATTCTTAAGTGATGGAGCATCTTAGACTTCTTCAAAATCTGAAATTTCCGAGACTATAATTCACTTGTGTGGATGACAGCTTGTCAGTTTACTACGTGCAATTCCAAATTTCAATAGTCAACTCGTGCAGCTCCTTCCTGTATCTTGATTGCTAAGTTGCCTGCATGCATTTTCATAGATCATGATCGATAGATAATTGTGAGGCATTTCTTCTAATTCAAACTTCATGTCTGGGAAAAGGGAATTTAAATGTATATAGGTAATGGAGCTTGAAGAATTGTGCAACAAGTAGTCAACTTGGTTTGTTTACATATCTAGTCATCAAAAGGAGGCATGACATTGGCCTTCAACATTTAAAACCTGCTTTTTCTGAATCACTGGTTGACAACAGCCTTGCATTCATATTTGTCACCAAGATCGATCTGTAGGAAAGAAAAACTAGTTGGTTATTAGCTCCAATATTGATGATTTGTGCGGGTTTATATCTTTCAACAACTTGGTTGCTAGATAGAAAAGTTCACTGTAATTATCTTGTAACCAATGATTTCCGTGTGTTATTGTTTTTACCAATTTCCCTTCTGCTTTTGTTTTTGATCTCTAGTTTGTTGATGATGACAACAAGTGTTACCTCGAGATCAACTACACTTTTGACATCCGAAGAAACTAGAGTTCAACTTCATGAAGCACTCTCCCAACTCTGTCAAACATGGCCCCGGTCTTGCTTGTTTTGCTGGTTGATGTATCTGATGTATTACCATGGCTGGGTAACTTATCTTCATTTTTTTCCAGGATGGTCATCTAGACAATTGAGACAAGATATTTGTTTGAAATTTTATTGGCATGAAGAAACTAGGTTTGAAGAAAGAAGCTGCTGTTCCTTATGAGTAATTTGGAAGTGGTGCATCTGAGCATTTTCTGTCTGTCTCTCGCTCTCAATGAGCACTGTGATCATAAGAACTAGTTGTCAAGAGCAATGTATGTTTTTATCATCTATATTATGTGGTATCTTTTATCAGATTCTGTGTGCAAGGAAGTGGGTAAAGGCCTACTTGCTACTTGTATTTGCTTCCTTCGCATTAATGGAGTTGCTCAAATTTGTTGGTGATGCTGCTTTTGTCTCCCTTTCTCCCACCCCCTTTATTTTAGTTGCCGTTTAAATTATTTGTGTTTGTCGGTGTTTGTTAGTTTGGATCCTGTTTGCCGCATTCTGGGATTCTGAAATAGCTTTTAACTCTTGGAAAGGAGATGGTTTGTGATGAGGAGAGAAGACCTGTATGTGATAAGGAGAGGAGACCTGTGTGACTCGTATGATAAAGATCATCTTCGCAAAACAAGATGATCTTTATCATTCTCTTCTTCTTTTCTTCAATCTCCACCAGCGGTTGAGGACCCAGTGGTCGTAAAATGCAGAAACTAAGGTACTACGCAAATTGTAACGGCTCCGTGGACACAGCAGCACCTACAGTCAAACTCCAGTAGCTTCAAAATGTCTAATGGAGGAACTAATCGCAAGCGGCCCTTCTTTGCCATGAAATCAGCACAGCGATTTGCCTCTCGAAATCTGCGCTCCGTCTGGTATTGGGTAAAGCTCCTGAAGTTAGTCCTTCATTCCAAAAAGAGCAGTTCCGGATTCCAATTTTACAAGTTGTTTTATTAAGAAACCTGTCACGAAGGATTTCTTGCATCAAGTTCATTGTGAATATATGACATTGCAGAGCAAGTCTCAAACCCTCTCTAAGAGCGCACAATTCCACAATCGGGGTCGCCGTGGTTCCCCAAAACCCGTAAAAGCCCGAAGCCCAACAGCTGAGGAGATCACGCAAGATGCCCCCCACCTCACACTAGACCGGGGTTCCGAACAACTGATCTGTCCGTGTTCAAAAGTTGAGTTCACTATTGTCTATGGCCTTCTGAATCATTTCATTTAGATTCCATAAGACACCAAATCTCTCTTTCCAGTTATCTATATTAGAATAAGTTATTAGATGGAGATAGATTATATGTGTACATAAGCCTCATATAAACTATGTAGAAAGGCAACACCAGATCATATTTTAGCACATCAAATGTTTGCTATGAATAAGTGAGAAGAAAAAACAAAGAAAGAAAGGAGAAGGTTCAACTCACCTTATAATGCTCGCAAGACTGGATGGAGACATCGAATTGTAGCCTCAGCTAATTTCCAGCAGTCGAAGATATCTATGTTGCTATCCTTAGGAAATTCTGTTCGTGATACATCGATCTACGTTTTTACTTATCTGCAGCAATGAATGGTTAACTGATTCACAAAACCCTAGCTTGTCAAGGTCCTCGACAACCTGCAGCCCATTGCAATCACAAATGTATAAACACTTGAGCTCCTTTAAGTTTGATAAACCACAGACACTTTCCGCCTAACAATAATCCGAGACGTCAGACCCTTCCCCTTTTCCAATGTACCCAGTACTTGAATTTGAGTATTTTTGGGCAACCCCTAAGCAGAAACTTTTTAAGCTTATTTAGTACTCGCGACAGAAAAATTAGAGTCCCTCCACAAATAATCGACTCATTTGCAGACTCCACCCGTATAAGCTAACCTTTCCCAAGGACTCACACCATATGCTAGAAAATGCTTCCAATGAGTCATACAGCCCGGCAAGTTGGATCTCAACTAGCTCTGAGCATTATTCTACTCGGACCGGTTTTGAGCTTCCTCATTTTTGATAGTATGAATATCTCAAGGGATTGACAGCTTTTCAGAACCAACTCTGTTAAATTTTGAAGTTGAAGGCTGTTGAGTATTCTTCTTGCACTTGAGACCGTGGGAGCTCTAAACTTCACAAATTTTCTAATTTGGATGAGAGTGACACAGTTGAATTGAAGTTGTCAAGGCTTAAATTTAACAGAGGTGGAGGAAGTTGCACAAGTTTTCGCAGGTCCAACCTTGACAAATGAAGATTCTTTAACCAAGGAAGCCTACTCAGTTGGAGCAGGGACATTGAAAAGATTCAAGCTCAGTTCATTCAGTCTGGATAACCTCCCAATCCACCCTACTAACCGGCGAATTTTGCTTCCTTCTCTCCAGGTAGAACCATTAGATAGGTCGAACTGAACCAAGCTAGTCAAATTCAATAGAACTAAGACTACTTGCAATGTTATAGACAACACTAGTAGATTGTTTAAACTTGCAAAAATTGTCAGTAGTTCCTGAATCTTATTGCATGCTTTTAACTCAGGTGTTTGCAGGTAAGGAAGCATACTCTGTCGCTGGAACTTCACTGATGCAAGGGCACAACGAGCATAGGATTCTCAAAAAAGGGCAAACTTTCGATTCTGGAGAAGTTGACCTTTCAAATTTTGAGTCATGACTTCGAGCATTTCCATTGCACTAGGCAACTGCCATGCATCGTTTGAAGATGAATTTGATTCAAAATACTCAGCCGAAAACTACATCTTACGTAACGATTTCAATTTCCATATGGAATCTTGTAGTTTCTTTACTCAACAACGCCACCCTAAAGTCAAGAACTGAGGATTCACAAGGTCTCTGATTTCTTTGGGCGAATCTTCAAAATGATGGCAACCATTGATATTCAAGTTGGTCAGATACTTCAATTCCCAATAGAGCTGTCTATTTTTCTCAAATTGGGATAATGTTGGAGAATAAGCCTCTCTAAATTTGAGCATCCAAAGGAGTCACAGGTTCCGATTAAGTGAGAACAATGTAAAAGAAAAAAGAACTTTCCCTTTTACTGCCATTTGTAAAAAATGAACGCCACTATTCATGGGATGAGTGATCACAAATTAGTTAGATAGAATAGAGAAAAGCATGACACGCCGTAGTTTTGAATCATCTATGAAGCTATTGTTTGAAAATCGAAGAAAGACCACATTAGTTTACGTGTATTTTGGTTCCAAAGCCCGAGCTTAAAAGGAAAGACGAATTAAAAGAAACGGTTTCATTCTAGGCGAAAAAGACAGGCCACAAATACAGTACGGACAAGAGGGCCTTTATTCCCGGCCAAAGGTGACATCTTCTGGGTTTGCTTTGCTAGACGCCATTGGCATTGATCACTCGAATGGGCAAGTACGCCCTCCATTGCATTTTCGAGTGTTCCGGTACCCTCTAGCTCTGCTTTTGGCCGACTTCGTTCTAACTTAATGGCGAGCGTCCTCTGACTTCTTTGAGACAGGGGCCTCTCCTGTTCCGCTGTCAAATAATCGGCCAGCTTCCTATCTTTACCCGCAAATAACATCACAATCTACTGAAGCTCTGGCATTGGAAAGACACTCTCCCCAGCCTTCTCCTCTGCTTCAGTTCCTGTTTGAAGTGGCTTTTAATCAGTGGGGAAAAAACAGGGGAGGACGCAATGCAGCAAACTGCTGAAGCAGCTTTCCTGTTCCTGTTTCCGTTCCTGCTCCTGTTTGAAGTGGCTTTTAATCAAACTGTAAAATCTGTTGGAAGATATGCGGCTTTGATAGAGGATTTGATCCGATAACGATTTTGTACAGATCAATTTAAGATTAGATCTAGATTAGATTGATTCGTAGGATCTCTAACTTCCTTTCATACATACATCTTGTATTATAAAGAAAACTCGTATGTGAGTGATTTTGTTCGATTAGATGGATGGTATGACTTAGACACCCAATAGAAAGATAATTCCTGGCCTTTTTGAAATTTAAGTCTCTCCTTGTCACATAGGGCGAAGGTACAAAAGAATCTAATGGCAATCCATCCTTCTGCAAACATGGATAAACCTCGAACGATTGTCTCGCTAGAAGCTCATGCCGGCCAGGCTGAGCCGGCTTCTGTTGGATAAAACCTCGAACGATTGTCTCGCTGGAAGATGATAATCACATACTTTCGTTGGCCAGCGCTTAGTACACTGCTTAGCTGTCATCAGATAGGATTCCACATCCTTAATGTTCTCTTGTTTTTTATGTGATGGCTAAGAAAAATAATCATTCTATTCTGCTTGTTCTTTTTGCTTTTCATTATCTCTTCTGTTGAAAAAGGAATTTTATTTCTAATTTAGTTTTTGATGCAGAATATAACCACATATCAACAGACATAAATCGGCTGAGACGGAAAGTCGTCAGTTTTGAGGACGAAGACCATAAAATCAAATGCTATTGATCAATGAGAAAAACTAAATATGCCCAAATAAATGGCCTACGGAACGGAAATATAAGCGGAAGATCGGAAAAGCTTAGCTTTTACAAGTTCAATTCTACTTTTGTCTCAAACGAAAGTCATTCCGTTGAAATCCAATTTTCTGTCACATAGTAATTTGCTCAAACAAAGGTGTCGTTGTTGGAGTGCTGCTATGTCACTATCTTTTAACCAACAAGGCTATTTAAAAGCTCACAATTGACGACCTTGCCAGCCAGGCTGCGCTGGTTTCTATTGGATGAACTTCTCGATCGTCTCGTTAAGAAGATGACAATCACATACTTCCCTTTGGTCCGCGCTTAGTACACTATTTAGCTGTCAAAAATAAAAGGTCGCATCGCCTTAATTTTCTTCTTTGTTTGTTTATGTGATGGTTAGGGAAAATCGTCAATTCATCTTGCTTGTTCCTTTAGCTTTCGCCGCTCGATCAAAATGGATTCTGTTGGGTTTGTTGATTTCAAAACTGGATTCGACACTAAATCGAACCCTAAAACGAATGCGAAGACGAGCCCATCACCGATCTTAAAGCACACCACGAAATCGAACGTATTGTTAGTCACAGATTAAACACCGACACCGATATGAGGAAGAGAAACTGTCCCATTCAATCCGAGGACGCGAATTTTTCCTTGAAGGGAAGAGAGCGCCGCTTTACGTTTGTTTTTCTTTGGAGGTGTTTCAAGGGAGAGAGGGAGGAGGAACGTACGTTAAATGCCAAAAGGTACGTTCCTCCCTCTCTTTCTCCCTTCTATACGTCCCCTCCAAAAAGAAACGTACTTCATCATATCCCTCCATTCATGGGCCCTAATATTGTGGGCCGGGCTTTTAGGCCCAACATGGCGGACGGGCCAACTTAGGCCCATCACATTAAATAAAACCATCATCTCCCACTCGCACATGGTGGGCCGAACATGATTCTCTTTACCTCTCTTCAACATTCATATGAATAATCCGGCGACAGCATAGTTTGAGAGCTCGTTGCTATACATCTGTTAGGATATATAGCAGCTCATAATGGGCATCACACTGAGTAGATTTAGTATGCAGTACCTAGATGATCGATCACATTTATATCTCTCTTCATCTCTTTTAAACAATGATATATATATATATATATATATATATATATATTGTATCACAATTATGATTATCCCAAAGACAATCATAATTGGTCGATATGAATACAAAACTTAGAATGTGATTCTCCAAAGATCTTCCTATTTCCTTCAAACTCTCAATGTCGAGCTTGCTTTTCTAGAAATGTCTCATTAGATCGAATCAACTCATGACCATTGGCAACATCCTAAGATAGCAAACACTAAATAGAAATCTTGAGAATAAGTAAAAGTCATGAGGGCACTAAAATTGAGGAACTCTTTTCTCAAGAGTCTCACACGGCATAAAAGTTGAGATCAAACTTTTGCCACTCTTATTGGTCGTCTCATGCATACGTAGTATGAAATACGTATTACGGTATTAACTCATTTCCCATGGAGCGTATGTCTACACCTTCAATACCGTACAGATGATAGTTCAGACATACCCAATGTCTAACTTGAGTTCACATATCTACTCATTCACAAAATTCATCGAACTCACATCGGCATCATAGACAGATAAAGTAAAATATGTGGGTTATTTTACTTTCGGACATAGTAATATATGTCCTCATCTTAACACTTAGTTGAGGTGACATATATTTTAAGCTTGAGCTCGATTATCACCTAGATAATAAGCTTAAAAACAGTCTCATCTCTATTTATCACATAGTAAATAGAGGCGATTACGTGTGAGTGAGCTAATCTTATATCTATCCGACATACTTTCTCAACTTAATACAATGCACCGAGCATTAAGATGCATAAAGATCAAACAAAGATTCATAGGCATTAATAATGAAAAACACAAGTTCATTAATGTGAACAACTCAGGAAATTACAATATCCAAGACATCGACTTACGCAATCCTAGAGATTTTACATGACCACAAAACACATCTCTAGGTATTGGCTTTGTCATAGGATCTGCTACCATTTTATGCGTAAATATGTACTAAGTTCACATCTTTTCGTACAACCATATTTGACAAAGTTATACTTGATATCTATATGTTTGGTCTTGCCATGATATTTTGGATCTTTGGTGTACGCTATAAGCTTTATCACAGTTAACCAATAATGGATTTGCATTTCTCAATAACACCTAAATGATCCAAAATCTCTTAAGCCAAACTCCTTCTTGTCTGATAATGCCACGAACTCAACTTCCATCGTGGACAAGGCTACACGTTGTTTCTTATTGCTCCATGATATGGCGCCATTGTTCAAGAAAGCAAATCCAGAGGTAGATTTTCTTTCATCTAAATCTCCCCCAATCAGCATCGAATAGCCAAGTCGCAGATCCTTTCCTTGGTAATTCAACTTGTAATCAGCCCTTCGATACCTCAGTATTCTCTTAATGGCCTTCCAATGCGCTTGACCTGGGTTGGATTGGTATACTCACCATTCCAACTGCAAAACATATGTCGTCTTGTACACATCATAGCGTACATCAAGCTCCCAACAGACTAGCATAAGGAACATGTTTCATTTGTTCCTTTCTTTGTGGAGTCTTTGGACACAGTTTATGGCTCAATCATTCATTTTTGTAATAGGAGTGCCTATGGGTTTACAATCTTACATACGAAATCGAGAACCTTATTTATATATGTTTCTTGCAAAAGAGATAACGATCTCTTCGAACGATCTCTTGAAATCTTAACTCCAAGAATGTATGCAGCCTCACCATATCCTTCATCTCAAAGTTGGAAGACAACCAACTCTTGACAAGATTAACGAACTCCATATTGTTTCCGCAATTAGTATATCATCAACATATAATGATATGATCACAAATTGATCTTTGGATCTTTTGATATATACACAATGATCCTCATCTATCATTGTAAAGTCATATGCCATTATGGCATTATGAAAGCATATATACCATTGTCTCGATGATCGCTTAAGGCCGTATATCGATCTCAAAAGTCGACATACCTTTTCTTCTTGGCTTCTATAATGAAACCAGCAGTTGTTCTATATATATTTTTCCTCTAATTCTCCATTGATGAAAGCTTTACATCCATTTGATGTAACTCAAGATCCATACTAGCCACTATTGCTAGAATAATGCGAATCGAGATAAATCTCACTACGAGAAAATGTTTTTATAATCAATTCCTTCCTTGATTACACCCTTCGCCACAAGGCGGCCTTATGCCTTTCTATCGAGCCATCAGTTTCGCTTTATTTTGAGAACTCACTTGTTCCCAATAGCTTTGCGTCCTTTTGGAAGATCAACCAGCCCAAACTTGGTTTGACTTCATTGGCTCAATCTCCTCTTCCATTGCATGAATCCATTTTTCCTTACTAGGCAATTTAGAGCCTCATTAATATTTCTTGGCTCATCCTCATCTTGTGGAGCAATTATAAAAGTTTCCCTTCAATGTCAAAATGTCGACGGGAATACTTTGGCAACTTGTTCGCCGTATGGGAGATTGTACACTATGCACATCATTCCCCATTATGCTCCCACTAGGATTAGATAATAATGATGTCGTCTCATTATGTGGTTGTAATTGAGAATGAGTTGAATTTAATTTCATTTTTCATATTACTCCAACTTGGACGAATTTCACTAAAATCATTATCTTGATCCAATGTTTCAAATAGGGAGTAATTTTCACCTATTTCGCCCTTCTTAGGAAATTCATCCTCTAAGAATGTGACATCCCGTGATTCAAATTCAATTATACTCCTACTTTCCTGCTCACCTATGAACACATACCATTTCGAGTGTTCGAGTATCTTATGAAAATACTCTTCTTTCCTGGGACCCAATTTTCCAAACTTGAGAGAGCTCATGAGTATAGGCAGCATAATCCCATGGCTTAAGAAAACTTAAGTCCGGTTTTCTACCTGTCCATAACTCATATGGAGTGAAAGTAACTGATTTGGAAGGCACCCGGTTAAGTATATAGGTAGTTAACAACGCATCACTCCAAAAAGTGATAGGTAAGTTAGCATGCGCCATCATGGACTAACCATTTTCAGTAGGGTTCTGTTTCTTCTTTCGCAACACCATTTTATTGAGGAGTATATGGAATAGATAACTGTCTTTCTATTCCTTTTTCATCATATAATTTTATGAACTCATAAGATAAATATTCTCGACCTCGATCGGATCTCAATGCTTTTATTTTCTTGTCTAATTGATTTTCTACTAAGTTCATAAACCTTTTGAAACAACTTAAAGCTTTAGATTTATGAGAAATCAAATAGACATATCCGAATCGAGTATAATTATCTATAAAAGTGATGAAATAAACAGCCCCATGCCTTCCTTTCACATTCATTGGACCACAAATGTCGAATGGATTAAATGCAGAGGAAATTCAGCTATTTTACCTTTTCCAAATGGTTTCCTTGTCGTTTTCCCTACTAGGCAATGCTCACATATGGCAAATCGACTTTTTCAATGCTCCCAACAAGCCCTCTTTGGCTAGTCTATTCATATGTTGTTGGCCAATATGACCAAGTCTAGTATGCCACACATTCACATCATTATCATATGAATTAGGAGATGTGAGAAGGGAATAACAAACATTTGCATTAACATAGTCAATATCTAATGCAATGAAACCATCTAGAAAATACCACAACCATAGAAATTTGTATCCAAAAACAAATCCACACCTCTATTATGGAAGTTCATATTAAAACCTAGCTTAACCAACACTAAAACAGACACTAAATTCGACGAATCTCGGAGCATTACTACATCATGTAGGAACAAAGTGCATCCACCACGCATGTTCGGGTGCCAATTCCTTTTACTTCAGCTCTTGAGTTGTTTCCACATAGACCCACTTAGTTCCAGTTGGTACTCGTGAATCCCACGAAGGATCCTCTATCCTTCGCTACATGGTCTGTCGCTCCCGAATCTATAGTCACAAAGGATTAGACTCAAGAATACAGAACTTGATACATAGACAAAGTTCTTAAAAGCACAAGAGGTGTATACATCTTTGGCTTACAACAATCGCGAGCATAGTGACCCTTCTTGTCACAATTGTAACACTTTACCCTTGTAAGCTTCATTTGAGAACGCTTTCCTCTTTCATGTTGGTTAAACTTAGATTTCTTCCCAAGGACTCGCTTCCTTGCCTTTCCCTTTATCAAACCAGTTAGGATGTTTGTGCTTGGAGCTCGAAGCTCCATGTGAGCTAGAACCAGCATGATAGATTTCAGCTTCGCTTAGCGCCAAGAGGCGGTCCTTTCAACTTAAGATGATGCATTGCATCCTCAAAGGTTTTGATATTTTCATTATGGGTCGTGCATCTTCATATGCTCCCAACTCGAGGCAAGGAACGAATCACCGCTTGCACTTGCTACTCATCGTGGACATGGCCAGCATCTTTTAGCTCATTAATCATGTTTGACATCTTTCTAAGATGTTGCTTCATGGTCTGACCATGAGGCTTATTATAAGAGTCAAACCTAATAGTGAGCTGCCTTAGTTTGGTCACCAAGTATGACCAAATCTTCCCGCCAATGCTTCCCACATTTCCTTGGCATTCTCAAAACCCCTAAACTCGCATGACGTCATTTTCCATGCTACTCAGCAACGTAATGCGAGCAAGAGAGTTCTTTCTTTTCCATGCAGCAAATGCTTCCTTATCTCTCTTGTGTTGTGCAGTGTTTCATTCTTTAGGTTCTACTATGGTAGGTTAAGAGCTTCTAGTGCCTCTTGCTCTTCCAGACATATTGGATTTTCATGTGCCATATTTCATAGTTATCGCCATTGAGCTTTTCACTTTTGTTCAGCTCCAACTATGCTATTTATGGCTGAAGTCATTGATCGAACACATCGATATATATGCACGAATTATTAATGCCTATCATTTATGCATCATTTTTGCACACATCATATTAATGAACAATTTCAAGTAAGGTTTCGAATCAAAAGGTCACTATGTTTCCAATCATCTTCCAAAAATCCTAACTTAAAACTATCATTAATATAATTGTCTTATGCAAAATAAATTCTATGAAGCTACAAAACTTCTATGAACTACCCAAAGAACCAAAACATAAAGCAAATAATATTTGACATCCAATAGAATAATAATGCTTTCACATAATACAACTAATATATCAATGGCTACATCAACAACAATCGTAGTAAATATTACATAAGATGTTCACAAAGCACACTTTAACAAAGACCAGCCTCTACCTCTAACACCAAGTCGACACTAAGGAAAGATCCTCTTTACTCAATTTCTTGATCTTTTCCCTTGTAACAATCCTAATAATCATCTATAAAATCCATCACAATTTTCCTATATGAAACGGCTCATGACATCTCATATGCGATTCAACACTCCTTGCCATTCGTGGAAGGGTGTTCATGAAAATCGCACCATCTCGACTATGGCATAGGACGACCATTCCATATGACCTTTTGAATTTTCCCGTTGACTTCAAGGACGTGATCAATTAAGTCACCACTCTCCCATCGATGATCACCAACTCGCTATCAACTTAAAAGCATTTCCTTTTGTTCATCGGTAATTGCGCGAATAGGTGTGCGCAACGGGAGGCATTGTTCTTGCAACAAATGCACAAATAAGGGATCACATATAATCCACATAGACTTAATTGAAAAAGAAACACATTTTTTTCCTCTCTCTTTATGTTTCTTTTTGGGTCAACGGTCAAAGTCAATTATCAACGGGCGAAGTCAACGGTTAACGGTCAACGGTCGCCAACGGTAGGCGGGTCGGGTCGCCGGGTCAGGCAGTCGACCGGGTCGGAAAACGACCGCACGCGGCACGCTGCACCGACGCCACTGGGCTCGCACACGCCATCGCAGCCTCGCGTGCGGCGCGGCCCCACGCGGCCTAGCGATGCACGCCGCGGCGCGTGCGCGCTTGCACGCGCCAAGACACCGGTTCGGCTGCGCGTGGGGCACGTTAGCGGCCGCTGGGCGCTCCGCCACTCGTCGCGATCATCTCGACGAGACCTTCCATCCTACGCCATCAGAAATTGATTTTGACTTACGAACTCTAAAAGTGGATGAACAAGGTTTCGGTGTCAGGATTTTTCTGCCCCGATCGGTGTCACCGATTAATTTAAAAATCAATGAGTAATCATCCATAAACATGAAAGGGTCGGAAAATCATGGAAAAGGATCGGGAAACAAGAACTACGGCTCTAATACCAATGTTGGGTTTGTCGGATTCCCAAAACCGGATTCGACACTAAATCGAACTCTAAAACGAATGCGAAGACGAGCCCGGGAAAACACATGCATCACCGATCCTAAAGCACACCACGAAATCGAGCACCTTGTTAGCCACATATTAAACACCACGCCGATATGAGGAAGAGAAGGCCCGCTCAATCCGATGACGCGAATTTTTCCTTGAAGGGAAGAGAGCGTTGCCTTTACGTTTGTTTTTCTTTTGGAGGTGTTTCAAGGGAGAGAGGGAGGAGGGACCGTACGTTAAATGCCAAAAGGTACGTTCCTCCCTCTCTTTTCTCCCTTCTATACGTCCCCTCCAAAAAAGAAACGTACCCCTTCATCATATCCCTCCATTCATGGGCCCTAATATTGTGGGCCGGGCTTTTAGGCCCAACATGGCGGACGGGCCAACTTAGGCCCATCACATTAAATAAAACCATCATCTCCCACTCGCACATGGTGGGCCGAACATGATTCTCTTTACCTCTCTTCAACATTCATACCGGTGAATAATCTGTGCGACCAGCATAGTTTGAGAGCTCGTTGGTATACATCTGTTAGGAATATATAGCAGCTCATAATGGGCATCACACTCTGAGTAGATTTAGTATGCAGTACCCTAGATCAATCGATCACATTTATATCTCTCTTGATCTCTTTTAAACAATGATATATATATTGTATTCACAATTATGATTATCCCAAAGATAGTCATAATTGGTTAACCGGTGAATACAAAACTACAATGTGATTCTCCAAAATCGATCTTCCTCTTTCCTTCAAACTCTCAATTTCAGTTCAGCTTGCTTTTCTAGAAATGTCTCATTAGATCGAATCAACTCATGACCATTGGCAACATCCTAAGATAGCAAACACTAAATAGAAATCTTGAGAATAAGTAAAAGTCATGAGGGCACTAAAATTGAGGAACTCTTTTTCTCAAGAGTCTCACACGGCATAAAAGTTGAGATCAAACTTTTGCCACTCTTATTGGTCGTCTCATGCATACGTAGTATGAAATACGTATTACGGTATTAACTCATTTCCCATGGAGCGTATGTCTACACCTTCAATACCGTACAGATGATAGTTCAGACATACCCAATGTCTAACTTGAGTTCACATATCTACTCATTCACAAAATTCATCAGAACTCACATCTGGCATCATAGACAGATAAAGTAAAATATGTGGGTTATTTTACTTTCGGACATAGTACATATCATGTCCTCATCTTAACACTTAGTTGAGGTGACATATATATTTTAAGCTTGAGCTCTCGATTATCACCTAGATAATAAGCTTAAAAACCGTCTCATCTCTATTTATCACATAGTAAATAGAGGCGATTACTCGTGTGAGTGAGCCAATCTTATATCTATCCGACATACTTTCTCAACTTAATACAATGCACTGAGCATTAAGATGCATAAAGATCAAACAAAGATTCATAGGCATTAATAATGAAAAACACAAGTTCATTAATGTGAACAACTCAGGGAAATTACAATATCCAGTACATCAGACTCTACGCAATCCTAGAGATTTTACATGACCACAAAACACATCTCTAGGTATTGGCTTTGTCATGGGATCTGCTACCATTTTATGCGTAAATATGTACTGTAAGTTCACATCTTTTCGTACAACCATATATTTGACAAAGTTATACTTGATATCTATATGTTTGGTCTTGCCATGATATTTTGGATCTTTGGTGTACGCTATAACTGCTTGGCTATCACAGTTAACCAATAATGGATTTGCAGCTTTCTCAATAACACCTAAATGATCCAAAAATCGCTTAAGCCAAACTCCTTCTTGTACCGCTGCTGATAATGCCACGAACTCAACTTCCATCGTGGACAAGGCTATACACGTTTGCTTCTTATTGCTCCATGATATGGCGCCATTGTTCAATAAGAAAGCAAATCCAGAGGTAGATTTTCTTTCATCTAAATCTCCCCCCCAATCAGCATCTGAATAGCCTTCAAGTCGCAGATCCTTTCCTTGGTAATTCAACTTGTAATCAGCAGTTCCCTTCAGATACCTCAGTATTCTCTTAATGGCCTTCCAATGCGCTTGACCTGGGTTGGATTGGTATCTACTCACCATTCCAACTGCAAAACATATGTCAGGTCTTGTACACATCATAGCGTACATCAAGCTCCCAACAGCACTAGCATAAGGAACATGTTTCATTTGTTCCTTCTTTTGTGGAGTCTTTGGACACAGTTTATGGCTCAATCATTCATTTTTGTAATAGGAGTGCCTATGGGTTTACAATCTTACATACGAAATCGTTCAGGAACCTTATTTATATATGTTTCTTGCAAAAGAGATAACGATCTCTTCGAACGATCTCTTGAAATCTTAACTCCAAGAATGTATGCAGCCTCACTCATATCCTTCATCTCAAAGTTGGAAGACAACCAACTCTTGACAGTATTAACGAACTCCATATTGTTTCCGGCAATTAGTATATCATCAACATATAATGATATGATCACAAATTGATCTTTGGATCTTTTGATATATACACAATGATCCTCATCTATCATTGTAAAGTCATATGCCATTATGGCATTATGAAAGCATATATACCATTGTCTCGATGACTGCTTAAGGCCGTATATCGATCTCAAAAGTCGACATACCTTTTCTTCTTGGCCTTCTATAATGAAACCAGCAGGTTGTTCTATATATATTTTTTCCTCTAATTCTCCATTGATGAAAGCAGTCTTTACATCCATTTGATGTAACTCAAGATCCATACTAGCCACTATTGCTAGAATAATGCGAATCGAGATAAATCTCACTACAGGAGAAAATGTTTTTTTATAATCAATTCCTTCCTGTTGATTACACCCCTTCGCCACAAGGCGGGCCTTATGCCTTTCTATCGAGCCATCAGCTTTTCGCTTTATTTTGAGAACTCACTTGTTCCCAATAGCTTTGCGTCCTTTTGGAAGATCAACCAGTTCCCAAACTTGGTTTGACTTCATTGGCTCAATCTCCTCTTCCATTGCATGAATCCATTTTTCCTTACTAGGGCAATTTAGAGCCTCATTAATATTTCTTGGCTCATCCTCATCTTGTGGAGCAATTATAAAAGTTTCCCCTTCAATGTCAAAATGTCGACGGGGAATACTTTGGCAACTTGTTCGCCGTATGGGAGATTGTACACTATGCACATCATTCCCCATTATGCTCCCACTAGGATTAGATAATAATGATGTCGTCTCATTATGTGGTTGTAATTGAGAATGAGTTGAATTTAATTCGTCATTTTTCATATTACTCCAACTTGGACGAATTTCACTAAAATCATTATCTTGATCCAATGTTTCAAATAGGGAGTAATTTTCACCTATTTCGCCCTTCTTAGGAAATTCATCCTCTAAGAATGTGACATCCCGTGATTCAAATTCAATTATACTCCTACTTTCCTGCTCACCTATGAACACATACCATTTCGAGTGTTCGGAGTATCTTATGAAAATACTCTTCTTTCCTCTGGGACCCAATTTTCCAAACTTGTGAGAGAGCTCATGAGTATAGGCAGCATAATCCCATGGCTTAAGAAAACTTAAGTCCGGTTTTCTACCTGTCCATAACTCATATGGAGTGAAAGTAACTGATTTGGAAGGCACCCGGTTAAGTATATAGGCAGTAGTTAACAACGCATCACTCCAAAAAGTGATAGGTAAGTTAGCATGCGCCATCATGGACCTAACCATTTTCAGTAGGGTTCTGTTTCTTCTTTCCGCAACACCATTTTATTGAGGAGTATATGGAATAGATAACTGTCTTTCTATTCCTTTTTCATCATATAATTTTATGAACTCATAAGATAAATATTCTCGACCTCGATCGGACCTCAATGCTTTTATTTTCTTGTCTAATTGATTTTCTACTAAGTTCATAAACCTTTTGAAACAACTTAAAGCTTTAGATTTATGAGAAATCAAATAGACATATCCGAATCGAGTATAATTATCTATAAAAGTGATGAAATAAACAGCCCCATGCCTTCCTTTCACATTCATTGGACCACAAATGTCAGAATGGATTAAATGCAGAGGAAATTCAGCTATTTTACCTTTTCCAAATGGTTTCCTTGTCGTTTTCCCTACTAGGCAATGCTCACATATAGGCAAATCGACTTTTTCAATGCTCCCCAACAAGCCCTCTTTGGCTAGTCTATTCATACGTTGTTGGCCAATATGACCAAAAGTCTAGTATGCCACACATTCACATCATTATCATATGAATTAGGAGATGTGAGAAGGGAATAACAAACATTTGCATTAACATAGTCAATATCTAATGCAATGAAATCATCTAGAAAATAACCACAACCATAGAAATTTGTATCCAAAAACAAATCCACACCTCTATTATGGAAGTTCATATTAAAACCTAGCTTGACCAACACTAAAACAGACACTAAATTCCGACGAATCTCCGGAGCATTCACTACATCATGTAGGAACAAAGTGCATCCACCACGCATGTTCAGTTGGCAGGTGCCAATTCCTTTTACTTCAGCTCTTGAGTTGTTTCCCACATAGACCCACTTAGTTCCAGTTGGTACTCGTCAGAATCCCACAAAGGATCCTCTATCCTTCGCTACATGGTCTGTCGCTCCTGAATCTATAGTCTACAAAGGATTAGACTCAGTCAAGAATACAGAACTTGATACATAGACAAAGTTCTTAAAAGCACAAGAGGTGTATACATTCTTTGGCTTACAACAATCGCGAGCATAGTGACCCTTCTTGTCACAATTGTAACACTTTACCCTTGTAAGCTTCTTCATTTGAGAACGCTTTCCTCTTTCATGTTGGTTAAACTTAGATTTCTTCCCTGAAGGACCTGCTTCCTTGCCTTTCCCTTTATCAAACCAGTTAGGATGTTTGTGCTTGGAGCTCGAAGCTCCATGTGAGCTAGAACCAGCATGATAGATTTCAGCTTCCGGCTTAGCTGCCAAGAGGCGGTCCTCTTTCAACTTAAGATGATGCATTGCATCCTCAAAGGTTTTGATATTTTCATTATGGGTCAGGTGCATCTTCATATGCTCCCAACTCTGAGGCAAGGAACGAATCACTGCTTGCACTTGCTACTCATCAGTCAGGACATGGCCAGCATCTTTTAGCTCATTAATCATGTTTGACATCTTTCTAAGATGTTGCTTCATGGTCTGACCATGAGGCTTATTATAAGAGTCAAACCTAATAGTGAGCTGCCTTAGTTTGGTCACCGAAGTATGACCAAATCTTCCTGCCAATGCTTCCCACATTTCCTTGGCATTCTCAAAACCCCTAAACTCTCGCATGACGTCATTTTCCATGCTACTCAGCAACGTAATGCGAGCAAGAGAGTTCTTTCTTTTCCATGCAGCAAATGCTTCCTTATCTCTCTTGTGTTGTGCAGTGTTTCATTCTTTAGGTTCTACTATGGTAGGTTAAGAGCTTCTAGTGCCTCTTGCTCTTCCAGCACATATTGGATTTTCATGTGCCATATTTCATAGTTATCGCCATTGAGCTTTTCACTTTTGTTCAGCTCGTCAACTATGCTATTTATGGCTGAAGTCATTGATCTGAACACATCAGATATATATGCACGAATTATTAATGCCTATCATTTATGCATCATTTTTGCACAGACCCATCATATTAATGAACAATTTCAAGTAAGGTTTCGGAATCAAAAGGTCACTATGTTTCCAATCATCTTCCAAAAATCCTAACTTAAAACTATCATTAATATAATTGTCTTATGCAAAATAAATTCTATGAAGCTACAAAAACTTCTATGAACTACCCACAGCAACCAAAACATAAAGCAAATAATATTTGACATCCAATAGAATAATAATGCTTTCACATAATACAACTAATATATCAATGGCTACATCAACAACAATCAGGTAGTAAATATTACATAAGATGTTCACAAAGCACACTTTAACAAAGACCAGCCTCTACCTCTAACACCAAGTCAGTACACGAACTGGGAAAGATCCTCTTTTACTCAATTTCTTGATCTTTTCCCTTGTAACAATCCAGTAATAATCATCTATAAAATCCATCACAATTTTCCTATATGAAACGGCTCTGTTGACATCTCATATGCGATTCAACACTCCTTGCCATTCTGGTGGAAGGGTGTTCATGAAAAATCGCACCATCTCAGACTATGGCATAGGACGACCATTCCATATGACCTTTTGAATTTTCCCGTTGACTTCAAGGACGTGATCAATTAAGTCACCACTCTCCCATCGATGATCAGTCAACTCAGCTATCAACTTAAAAAGCATTTCCTTTTGTTCATCGGTAATTGCGCGAATAGGTGTGCGCAACTTCAGGGGAGGCATTGTTCTTGCAACAAATGCAGAACAAATAAGGGATCACATATAATCCACATAGACTTAATTGAAAAAAGAAACACATTTTTTTCCTCTCTCTTTATGTTTCTTTTTGGGTCAACGGTCAAAGTCAATTATCAACGGGCGAAGTCAACGGTTAACGGTCAACGGTCGTCAACGGTAGGCGGGTCGGGTCGCCGGGTCAGGCAGGCCGGTCGGACCGGTCGGGAAAACCGACCGGCACGTGCGGCACGCGTGCAGCTGACGTCAGCTAGCGCGTGCCTCGCACACGCCATCGGCAGCCCCCTGCGCACGTGCGCGCGTCGGCCCCACGCGGCCTAGCGATGCACGCGCCTGCGGCTTCGTTTCGGTGCGTGCGTTGCACGCGCCGAAGACACCGGTTCGTTCCGGCTGCGCGTGGGGGCACGTTAGGCGGCCGTTGGCAGCGTTCCGCCACTCGTCGCGATCATCTCGACGAGACCTTCCATCCTACGCCATCAGAAATTGATTTCGACTTACAGAAACTCTAAAAAGTGGATGAACAGTGCTCGGGTGTCAGGATTTTTCTGCCCCGATCGGTGTCAGCCGATTAATTTCGCGAAAAATCAATGAGTAATCATCCATAAACATGAAAGGGGTCGGGAAAATCATGGAAAAGGATCGGGAAACAAGAACTACGGCTCTAATACCAATGTTGGGTTTGTCGGATTCCCAAAACCGGATTCGACACTAAATCGAACTCCTAAAACGAATGCGGAAGACGAGCCCGGGAAAAACACATGCATCACCGATCCTAAAGCACACCACGAAATCGAGCGTACCTTGTTAGCCACATATTAAACACCGACGCCGATATGAGGAAGAGAAACTGGCCCCGTTCAATCCGATGACGCGAATTTTTCCTTGAAGGGAAGAGAGCGTTGCCTTTTACGTTTGTTTTTCTTTTGGAGGTGTTTGAAGGGAGAGAGGGAGGAGGGAACGTACGTTAAATGCCAAAAGATACGTTCCTCCCTCTCTTTTCTCCCTTATATACGTCCCCTCCAAAAAAGAAACGTATCCCTTCATCACATCCCTCCATTCATGGGCCCTAATATTGTGGGCCGGGCTTTTAGGCCCAACATGGGCGGACGGGCCAACTTAGGCCCATCACATTAAATAAAACCATCAGATTCTTATTTCCAGTTTAGTTTTCGAAGTAGAAAACAGCCACATTGAAGCAGACATAAAATGGCTGGTAACACAAAGTCGATGACGAAAGACCTTAAAATCAAATGCTATTGGTAGACGGGAACGTATGCGTTTGTCATATGATTTATTGTGCAAGCCTTACGTTCTCGATCTTGTGAAGTTTTAGAGAAACATTAAGCATGTAGAAAACCATATTTAGACTCCGTTTGTTATGTAGAACATGAATGACTTAGAAAATGTTTTCCAAAAGATGATCGCTTATCTAATTTACAAAAATGAATGAATGCAAAATATTTTCATCGTCAACAGAAATGTTTAAATATAAATTATTGACAATAATTAAAATATTTTTCATTAATCTATTATTTCAGGCGATACAAACAATTGATTTTAGGAAAATCTTTTCTAAATCATTAATATTTCGTAAAATAAATAAAGCCAGAAGAGAATGATGAAACTTACACCAAATGATTTCGAATTTAATTGTTCTAGCTTATTCTATGTGACCATGAAATATATGAAACTAACAGAAAATATCAAAAAACACATCACTCTCAAACATACTTTTCAGGCACATGGCAAGGTGCTGCGTGCTGCACTATGTCATGACATTGAAAAATTGACTTGATCCCAACATGAGATTAGCAATCTTCGAATTATGTTAATCGTGTTTAAAAAAATAAATGTACAAATATTTAAGAATCGCAAATTAGCATTTTGTTAGTTATGTTCAAGACCAGAAGTTGGACATTTTTGTGTTCAAGAGGAGAAATATCTAATGTATTAATTGAAAGATCAAATGATTAGACAGGAAGATGCATGGTATTCAATTATTCCACTAATAGTTGCTTACTAAATGACGGGCGTCTCCACATAGATGGGTCACCATGCCATTGAGCGAATATGTAGAAAGCAACATAAGTGTATTGGAGAAAAGGAAATAAAATTTCAAAAAAGATCATCAAATGAAGGGAAAATGAGCTTTTTATTCTATTTTTCTTTCTTCATCTTCTATAAGACAAATGATAGTGCTTCTAGTGAAATCAGGAACACTATCAAAAGCATCACCAAAGCGATGGCCTCCACGGCATTGTGATTACGCGAGAACAACAAAGAAGAAAAAGAACTTTTAATTTCATTGCTATCGGTAATTAACGAACACAGCCATTCATAAGATGCACAATCACATATCTGTTAAATAGAATAATAAAAAACATAGTTTCAAATCATCTATGTAGTCATCTGAAAATTGATAAACGGGCCACATTCTTCGAGTGCATATTGGTTGGGACCCAAAGCCAGAGCTCAAAAGCAAATACTAATTAACGAAACACATGCCTTGGAGGCAAAGCAATAGGTTACAGACACTTTACAGACAAGGTGGCCTTTATTCCCGACCAACGGTGATAGCAATTCGAGTGCTTCTAAGACGCTCCAGCTCTGCTTTCAGCCAACTTTCGTTCTGACTTGATGGCGAACGTCCTCTCCAGTTCTAGCTTGCCATCTTTATGCGCAACCAACATCACATTATGTTGAAGCTCAGGCACTGGAACGACACTCCCCAGCCTTCTCCTCTGCTTTAATTCCTATTTGAAGTCACTTCTAATCAAACGAAAAAAAAAACCAGGAGGACGCAGTGGAGAAAACTATTGAAGCTCAGGCATTGGAATGACACTCCCCAGCCTTCTCCTCTCCTTCGATTCCTGTTCCTCTTCGAAGTCGCTTTCCTGTTCCTGTGTAAAGTGGCCTTTAATCAGACTATATAATCTTAAATAAGTATCTGAGGTGCTATTGGAACGCACATCCTACTTGGCTGACCCCAACCACATGCAAAAATTCAATGAACACCCAATTCCATCAAGGACATAGGTCACTGGATTACTAGATGGGCAGACTATGTAAGTTGTCTTCTTGAAACAACTCCGCTAGCAAAGCTGTTTTGAGTGGTGCAATGAGTATCTAATTCTTGTGAAATTAGCAAATCACCAAACTCATCTTCATTAATGGTATTAAGTAAGAAATGCACAATAAAGTGGAGTCTATTACGTAAAAATTATGCTAAATTATACAATTTGCTCCACATAAAATGAAAAGAAAATTTTATTGGGAGACTTCAAGCTATTCTATACGTTTCTTCCGGACATTGAAGTTTTTCCAGTCATTTGTTGTAAAAACTGACCTTGTCCTGTAGATTTGCTGCACATATGGAACTTTCTCAATACATTAAAAGAAAAGAACTGAAAAAAGGAAAAGAAAATGAGATTACACGAGCAGAAAATAAAAGAAACTCGTGTTGAGTGGGTTTTAAAATAAGTGAGATCAAATTTAATTCATGTTTGTTTGATTGATTTTGGATTTACGACAATTATTTGCAAATCCGCTTAAAAGTTGAATTCAAGTTTGTGGATGCTTGCGTCAAGAAAACTGTAAAGAAAAGGAGAGAGAATGGCTCGGACTCACCTTATCTAGTCAAGTTCTGAAGATCAGAACCTTCAGACCTACCCTATGTTACTTATCGATTCAATTAGTAAGTCTCCATGTACATCATACATAATCGAGTATAAGTGACTTAGCAGTTAACAACAAAGAATCATCCTAAGTATGTAACTCGACTCCACTTGAGTTAAATTGGTAGACCATGTGAGTTATGCTCTAAGAATGCGTTCTTTGCTTATGATGAGCAGAATGTCTACGATATGTGACACGGATATATGATTCTTTTTTTTAGCTTCCTCTCTTATCTATGAAAATTGCAAAGTACCAACCTTATCTCCAAAGTATAAGCAAGAAATCGATATTATTTCAAGTAAAGATACAAATTTATCTGAACAATTCACACCTTATTTAAAAGGACGTATGAACATAAAAGGCACTTTTTTAAAATTGTAAGAAACTAAACGATGACATTTCTTCTGGATCAACGAAGTTCTTCCACTTGTTTTGTTACCATTGACCTTGCCGTCTAGCTTATCTAAAATTTTGAAAATTTCTCACTGACGGAATGGGGAAAAAGGAGTAGAAAACGAGAAAAGGAAAATAAAAAAACACAATTGGGAAAATAAAATTGCAAAAGCGCCAATTTTTGGTCTCGAAACTAGTAAGATCAATTGGAATACATCTTTCATAGCCAATGACATCTTTATTGGTCCGATAACGATAAGTAAACTGAAACACCAGATAACGATAAGTAAACTGAAACACCAAATCAAATGTTAACAATGTGAGAGAGAGAGAGAGAAAGAGAGAGAGAGAGAGAGTGTTCTGTAAGACTCACCTTATGGTGCTTGTAAGACGAGCGGGAGCCCCGAAAGTCTTTCCTGCAACCGGACATATATATGCGGCTATCATTTGGAAGTTTGGTCCTTGATACTTCAGTCAACCTTTCTAGGGATCCACAGGGCAAAACTCGTTCCACAAATTCCAACTTGTTGAGGCCCTTGACAACCCTTAGGCAATTGCATGAATTGATGGAAAAAGACTTGAGATTCTTCGCGTTTGGTAAGCCATGAAGACTTCGCAGTTTACGACAATCTCAAACCTCGAAGCGTTCCCCCGATTCCAATGTACAGACAACTTGAATCTCGTGTATTTGCCCACAAGATGACAGCACGAAACTTTGCAACTTATTTAAAGCACTCGATGGAAGGATTAGTCTCGCCCCACTAGTAATCAACTGATCAGTAGACTCATTATACCGTGCCTTGCTTCCCCCATATAGACTAGCCTTCTCGAGGACTGGCAACAAATAACGATGCCTCCAGTGATTCAAACACCCAAGGAAAGTCGATCCCATCTAACGACGGGCAAAAGCTTAGTCAGACATTTTTCAGCTTCCCCATACTTGATAGCCTGAATCCATGGAAGCGTTC
Source organism: Eucalyptus urophylla (assembly GCA_026873135.1). Classification (NCBI taxonomy): domain Eukaryota; kingdom Viridiplantae; phylum Streptophyta; class Magnoliopsida; order Myrtales; family Myrtaceae; genus Eucalyptus; species Eucalyptus urophylla. The sequence goes on along the minus strand of CM049469.1, from coordinate 15,735,978 downwards.
ACAGTTTTGCACAAGCAACTCCCCTAGATGTGGAAGTGAGAGCCCATCAGAGTTTATATGCATGCACTGGAGATCATGAGAGCTCTAAATGTGATAAAATTTCTCCCGGTTTAGATAGAGTGACTCAATTAAATGGAAATCATCAAGGCCTAGGTTTTGCAAAGAAAACGGAAGTTGCTGAAAGGTCTGAGAGGAAGGGCAGCTTGACATTGTGAAGTCTCAAGTTCAATTTAGTTGGCTTACAGTCTCCCAATCCACCATAAATCACCGGTACAAGTTTATCTCCTTTTTCTCCGCTATCATCTAGATCCAACTCAGCCAGATTAGTCAAGTTCGAGAGATCTAGAACAACACACAAAAATTTAGATTTAATCTAATTGGGAGTGCGAGCAAATCTTGAATCTTATGATATGCCGTCAATTCCAATCTTCACAGGCAGGGAAGCTTGCCAACGGTCTTTGGAACTTCATTAACATCAGAATCGATAGAGTTAGACTTTTTGGAAAGGGCGAACTTCCGATTTCATAAGGAAGTTGACTTTTCGAATAGTTAGCATTGACTTGAAGCATTTCCAGCTTATGAAGCATTCCAATATTACTAAGCAATTTTATGAATTTGCTAAATAAGAATCCCAGCCAGTTGAGAAGCGCACCTCACGTAATGATTTTAACTTCCATATGGATTCTGGGAGCCTCTTCACTCCATCACATTGCTGTATAGTGAAGTGCTCCAGTTTTACAAGGTCCCCGATATCTTCAGGCAAAAATTCAAGACAAGGGCAATAAACAATCTTAATGTCAATTAGACAGCTCAACTTCCCAATAGAGCCATCAATTTCCCTCAAATTGGAACAATGGTCGAGATTAAGGCTCTCTAAATTCGGGCATTCAAAGAAATCTGGTGTTCTCGTTATTTTATCACATCCTTTAAGAGAAAGAACTTTCAATTTTCTTGCCATCTGTCAAAATGAATGCAAAATTCAATGGATGAACCATCAAACATTACTTTATAAGAAAATAGATTAGAAATAAGCATAGTACACACCTTGACAAAGCTCTGCAGTTTTGAATCATCTATGAAGTCATTGTTTGAAAATTGAAGAACGACCACCTTCTTTAAATGCATGTTGGTTAAGTCGGATGTTGGATGAGGATGACTCCAAAAAATCCAGCTTAAATTGGTAAGACTATTCGCTAAGTTACCCACAAAGGCTCCCCCATTTAATTTGAGGTACTTAAGACTTTTGAACCTTCCAATCTCTTCACTTTTAATGACAAAATCTGAATAACTTTTTCGTAGATCAAGATCCAGTGCTACAACTTCCTTCTTCATCTGCAAAGGAAAGCAAATAATGAAAGATTTTCTAATCGAGAGGACAATGATTAAAATGGGAAAAGAAGAAAGAAAAAAGAGCATCCCCATTGAACGTAGAGGATATTTTTTAGTAGAGAAACTATTGGTTCCTTCCAGAATCATATTACCTGTTCTGTCTCTATTGCACCAAGGATCTCCTTGCAATTCCATATCCTACTTCGTTTTTCAGGGTTCTTCCAATCTTCTTGTTGAATAATTTGCCTTCCAAGATCTCTAAGTTGATCGTGCATCCAAAACTTATTGTTCTCCCCAATTTTTACCAAAGACATGTTAGTGAGGACACGGACTCCAGTATGTGGATAAAACTCACAATCTTCCCACACATAAAATGCACTTGTCTTATCCTCACCGACAAAAAAGCATGCAATATCAAGGAAAATTTGTCGTTGCTCAAAAGTTAAGGCATCATAGCTAATCTTCAACTTTCTAAAAACATCCTCATGAGGTGCTTTTTTCAGCTTTGCCAGCGTCTCTTCCCAAAGTTTTTGGTTTTTGTTGCGGGAGAGAAACGAACCAATTACCTCGAGAGCTAACGGAAGTCTTCCAGTCTCATATACGATTTCCCTTGAAAGAACAATGTAGTCATCTAAAGGAAAGTCTCTATTAAATGCATGCCTACTGAAAAGCTTGAGTGCGGGACCATCAGTCATCACCTCCAATTCATAATCTAAAATTTGATAATCTGTTTGCAACTCATCTTTATTCCTAGTTGTAATCAATATTCTAGATCCCAAATGCAAAGTACCATTTCCAACTAATGTCTTCACTTGGTCACTGTTATCAACATCATCTAGTACAATAAGAACTTTATTCATGCGAAGTGCTTCTCCAATTCTATGCATTCCATCATCAATTTCATCAATGTTCTTTACTCCTGCATGAGCGCCGATTTCGGATAGTAATTTTTTTTGCAACTCAACTAAGCCATCAATTCTTGATGACTTCACTCGAACATCTTCAAGGAAACAACAACGCTTTCCAAAATGAGAAGACAGTTTGTTGAAGACGACCTTGGCGAGAGTCGTTTTACCGATACCCCCCATGCCATAAATTCTAATGAACCGTACACCACCAGAGTTGACGTCTAACAATTCGCTCACTGTTAAAACTCGATCGTCAATTCCAAGTAATTGTTTAGGCACTGATCTATGTTTTGTCTTCAACTTTTTCATGACCTCCTCAACTACATACCTTATCAGTTCACCATGGCTGCCACAATGGAAATTCATTTTAGTGAGAGAAAAATGTGAAATTACGATTACCTAGCTGGAATTGATGTTTCTATAGCACTGAATAAACAACACATTAATTGAATAGATAATGGGAGATTAACAATCTAGAATTGATCTTCTAAGACTCCATATTAGACGTTAACATCCCTCCAAAACATACTTTTTATGTACTTGGCAACTCACGCGCCATGACATTACTCGAAATTTGAATTGATTTCAACATGAGATTAGCAATTTTGGGATTGTGTTAATAAAGTTCGCACATAATAGATGCAGAAATATTTATGCATTTGAAATTGACATCCAATGATTTATGCTCAAGCGATAACTGCAGAAGTTGAACGTGGTGTATAAAGAGGAGAAATGTTCAACAAATTGAATAATTATATAGGAATGAGGATGGCATTTCATCGTCCCATTTTTTATCCTCCCAGTGCCCCCAATCAAATATTGATTTAGCTACCTAGCTATTAATATCATTATTTGCCTATTATATAAGATGATCTTGTTAAGCAGTTTCACATTTTCTGACGAACGTAGCATAGGTTCATCATTTCGTATTTACTATAATTAAAGTCCCACTTCAATCCTACTGAAAATTTTTACGTTTATGATTAAGTATGAAGGAAAATTGGGAAAACAAACGATCTTGAAAGCAGCAAGCTTACCCTTTGTAGTTCTTCGCTTCCCACCCCTTTATCGTACCGACCTTCATGAGAGCGTTTCTCCACTCATTTACTTGCTCATTGCTCGACCTCTTCTCGCACTCCAGTTTTTGGATGGCACCGCGGTATAGTGAAGTTTTCAGCTTAACGTCATCAGTTTCCACATCTAAGAAAATTGGTAGAATCTCTTTCTTATCTTCCGAATTGAAAGTGATTTCCACTATTTGCTTTAGCTCAGAGAGGCACCAATGGCTGGAAGCGTAGTTCTGAGAGAAGACCGGTATGTAGATCTTAGAGTTGTTGATCGCTCGCTCTAGGGATCTCTTGATCGTCGCACCGGGGGGGAGCTCGTCATCGTCTAGGAAAACACAGATTCCAGCATCATTCAAGTCACGGTAGAGGACGTTGGTGAATCCCTTGCGAGTATCGGGTCCTCTGAAACTCAGAAACACTTGATAGTTGCTTCCTGACGAAGTTCCTGCATCTGAGCTTGCCATAGAAGTAGTTTGCTCAGCTCCTGTTTCCGTCTCTGTCTCTCTCTCTCTGAGATGAAGAGTTTCCCACGGTCGTAACGGAGAAAGAAGCCGCGTGCACAGGTAATGAGGAAATGATAGGGAAACCAATAAGCTATGGGTCGATGAGAAAATGGTGGTTGAAACATAGTCATAATTTTTTACGAGGAAGACCATAAAATCAAATGCTATTAGTCGATGAGGGGAGAAAAAAGAAAAAACTAAAGATGTGGCCAAGCAAATGGCCGACAGAACGGAGCCCAGCTTTCGGCGCGAGTTGATCGTCCAGCTGTTGTGGGGATGCAGTTTGCAGCTTGCACTCATGGCAACTCTATACCTACGAATTTTATTTCGCAAATTTATCTCCCTTTTCTTTTTTCTTTTTTTTTTTGGTGAAGAATCTCCCTTTTTCTTTATCCTTTAATACGTCCATTTTTTTAGTACTTTTTACTTTTTAGGGTATCACTAGTGCTAAAAATCCACAGCCTCTTGGACTGATGGAACCACTGTTTTTTAGGCTAAAAAGACGTGAAATGCCGTTCAAATTAGGGGCGAGCGTGGTTCCGGGTAGAACCGGGAACAGGAACCGAACCGGAGGAGGTTCCGGTTCGGTTTCCGGTTCTAAGGGGACCGGTTCCAGTTCCCGGTTCTCTTTTTCCGGGAACCGGCGGTTCCCGGTTCCGGTTCCGGTTCCCATAGGAACCGGAACCTGAGGAACCGGAACCGGCAAAGTTACAAAATAAAAAACCCTAATTCTTCCATGCGATTCCCCCCTTCCGTTCAACTTTCCCCCCTTTCCCTTTCTTTTTCCCTCTCTCTTTTCTCCACCTTTTCCTCCTCACGTCACTTCCTGCCCCCCACTTTTTTCTTTCCTCTCTCTCTCTCTTCTCTTTCCCCCTCTCTCGGCCGAGCCCCCACCTCTTCTTCTTCTTCTTCCTTCCTCTCGCCGGTTGCTGCTTCATCCACCACCACACCGCCGCCCCACGCCCTACTCACCACCACCTCTTGGCCACCAAACCCCCACCACCCACTGCTCGTCCAACAAGCCGTCTCTCCGTTGAGCCCGACGAGCTGTCTTGCCGTCCGCGCCACCGTGAGGCACCGCCGCCGTCCCCAAGCCACCATCACCACCTCTTGCTGCCGCTTGCTCGGCCGTCCGAGCCATCGTTGCTCCGAACCGTCACCACCTCCGCCCGAACTGAGCTCTTCCCCCCTTGGCCGTGGGTTGAGCCGCGGCTGCCGCCGTCTTCAGTGCGCCGTTCATGCCGCCGTTGGTGCCGTGAGTCTCGTGCCTTCGTCGCCGTCGCGCCACCGTCGCCGCGTGCTCGCCGTCGCCAGATCAAGAAGAAGCTGGTGAAGAAGAACCGGAACCGAAAACAGGCCCATCCCTCACTGGATTCGCATGCGAACCGACAACACTTTCCTTCACATTTTGTCCAAAAAAAGCCGTCTTTTTATTTTATTTTATTTTTTTGTGGCCTAATTTTTGTCGCCGAAATCGTTCAGGTACAACGCGAAGCGTAGGCACTGGCGCCGCACCAAGCTAGGGTTCTGAGGTGTTTTCATGGGAGGAGTTGCTTTTGCTTTGGGTTAGAGCTTTTTAGTTGTTGCGAAAGAGACCTTGATGCTTTTCTGATTATTGCTTTTAAGCGAATTGAAGACTTTTATGGAAGCAAATAGCTGCTTAGATACAATGCTGCTTTGTTACTCTCGAGCACAAGCATTTTTTATATCCGATGATCTGCGAATTGTGGTAGTTTCTGTTGCTTCATGTGGTTTTGATAGTATCAGAGATGGGATTTTAGTGAATTTTAATGTTGCTTCAACTTTATGTCTTGTTAAGCTTGTCGCTGTTACAACACATTGTGTTCAACGTTCAGTGCCTTTGATCGGTTCTGCTAATGATTGGCCTGATCTTCTTATTTAGATGAGACTTATAGGCTTGTGTTGGACCTGCTTTTCCTGTTCAGTGCTTGTTGAGGTCACGGTGGTGCTTGTTCTCATAGTGTGGTAGTGATTATTAGTGGTCGTCCTTCCAGACATTGGGGAGCTTTTAGTTGTGTCAATTCTGAGGAATTTCAACTTATGTGGTATTGGTTTGCTATCTGCAATGTCTAAATAAGAGTAACATCAGTTTATTGGGCATCTTCAATAGCTTCAAGTCGGTTTAGCATGTGAAGTGTGTTCTAGCATCAGGTTGTAGGATTCATGGCTATGTCGTTATTATTGCTGCATTATTTTCCATTTTTTTTATCTAAAAATGAAAAATAAAAAAAAAATAAAGAACCTGTTGGAACCTGTTGGAACCTGGAACCGATCCTGGAACCTGTGACAGGGTAGGTTCCAGGTTCTTGGTTTTGACGGGTAGGTTTCAGGTTCCAAAAAATGAGGAACCTATACCCGAGGGTAGGTTCCAGGCTTGGAACCTGTAAGGAACCGGGAACCGCTCACCCCTAGTTCAAATGGATATTGAAAAGTAGGGATGAGGTCCCGGTTTAACCGTCCCAATTTTAACATCTGCGCAGTCAGTTCTACCGAAGAGCCGGTCTAGGTAGAACCGGTACTGAACCGGCCACGGAACCTTCCGTTTCTTGTTTAATAAAAAAGTTCTACATGCCGTTGAGAGGAGTGGATGCCAGAAGGGCCATTTTGGATGAGGGTGCTGTTGCCACTCCACCAAACAATAAAAAAAAGGTGTAGCAATTTAAACTAATAAAGCCCGTTAAAAAAAAAAAAAGCTAATAAAGCCCAGCTCAAGCGGCCTCATGTATTTTACCATTAGGAATCAAAACGCGATTCTCCGTCTACCCTCTTCCCCACCCATGTGCAGTCGCAGGCCTCATGTGCAATAGGTCGAAAAGACCAGTGATCATGGCATGTGTGGAAGCCAAGAAATCAAACTTTCCATATAGTATTAGCTTTTCTATTTTTGTTGCTCTTTTGCACAAATAATTTACTTGATGAGATGATGATGATGATGACAACACCTTTTTTTTCTTGTCATTTGGGATATTAAGTGAATGAACTTATAACTGAATTTGATGAGTAAAAATGAAAATACAAAAAGTAAAAATAAAAATTATATCACACAACCGATGAAATCACTCACAAAAATTAAATCTTTATTTTAATTGCTATGTGCATTGTTTGGATATAAATATTCTTCTCTAATAAAGTGTAGAATTCAAAACAGCCAATTGAGTAAAGATGTAGTCTTTACTAGCTCTTTTTTTTTTTTTTTCCTTCAATGATCTTAGACTATTTACATTATTTGTCACTCTCTCTCTTAACAGAGAAAAAGCCCGCGTCAACACGTGATGAGAAAATAATGGAGTACTTATAGGATCACAATCAAGTGCTAACGGCTCTATGAGAAAATGGTTGTACGAGAAAGTCGTAATTTTGTACGATGAAGACCATAAAAATCGAATGCTATTGATTGGTGAGAAAAATTGCAAAAGATGTGGCTAAAAATGCGGCCGACAGCACAGAAGTCGGCAAACGCGCATGCAGTCGCAGGCCCCACGGGGGGCAGCCAATGAATGAATCAAACGTGATTCTTTCTGTACCATGCAATCCATCTTATCTTCTGCACTCAGTTGCCGGCCCCATGGGCAAATGGGTCAAAAGATCGGTGATTATTGATTTCGGCACATGCGCGGAAGGGAAGCAATCAAACTATCAGAGTTCATACAGTTGCCTCTTTCCCTACATTATTACTTCTCTTTCAATTGCCCGTCCGCACATATTATTACTTATTATTCTCTCTCTCTCTCTCTCTCTCTCAAAAATATATTACTTTTCAATTGTCATTGCTATTTTTTTAGTATATATAGGTTGTTTGATATTGTTTTATCTTTGTCTAACAAGCGTTTTTTTTTTTTTTGGATAAGAGGAACCAGCTTGCAACCAATAGCCACGCCATAAACTCCCTAATAACGCTAGCGTATGACCCACCACCACGTCGTCACTCTTAAAACACCTAGCGCCTCATCTGGGTTTCGAACCCCTCACCTGTGGGTTGAGGATCAGCAGGACCTTATCCAGCGAAGCCACCACGGCCAATGGTTTGTCTAACAAGTGTTTTTCATTTCATGTCAGATAAAATTTGATGATTTTATCCAATCATGGGCAGCTACGTTGATATGAGTTCTCTCTCTTACTGGAGGTCAAGAGTTTGAATTCCTGTGTTGCTAACATGACTTAAGTGAGGGGCCTTGGGTGTTAGATTCTTGGGTTAGCCTCCCCCGAGGTACTGACGTCTAAGTAGTGCTCGGTGGCACCATCGGATGGTGTGAACCTGACTAGTGTAAGCGAAAGAGAGCTCAAGTGAATCCTCGGTATCAAAAAAAAAAATTGATGATTTTACAAAAGATTCGATAAATAATGAATTGTCATATTAGGAACAGATAAACAAGAGAAATTGCCAGTTTGCTTCTTTTCTTTTATGGTACTCTTAAAAATCACACAAATGCCATTTTAATTAATAACACTTAAACAAAGAATCCTCAAATCATGTTCAATCAAATTTGATTTAACATCTTCAAGAATATATATGGTCTTAACATCTGCAACATACGTGACAACATACTAGTTAGGATAAAACAAGTGTGTAATACATAAGTGACGCCGCTCTTTGAAAAATATACAGTGGTTCTCTTAGTTGATCTTCGCACAATTAGGCTTTTTTTTTTCACGAAAATGAATAATTTAAAAATATTTTAAAAAAAAATTATAGCGGTAAGTACTTCAATGTTGGCTCATGAAGATGCGTCCGTGACTTTTTCTCTTAGGATGACTTTGAAATTATACATGTGATCTTAGTCCGTCACCAAATTTGACTGGAGTTTCTCTCGGTCCCTCCTTTGTTCTTGGAATTTAGCAGCTCTGAATCTGCAGAAGTTATTTACGAAAATGTAGAGATTGAACAATGAGCTGTTGACGACAGTCCACTCGACATTATGGAAGAAGAGACCTTCCCTGCAAGCTGACAATCAAGTTTAAAATTCGGAGGCATGAACGCGGAGACGATTTAATTTTAGAATTTGAACTACGAATTTAGCAAATTCACCTTCCTTGTGGAGAACTGCGATATCCAAAGCTAAATGACACAAAATACGACAACATACATGCGCGACCCATTTAGGTTTTAATTAACCTTGGTCTAGTTTTCTGTGGTTCAATCTTGAAATATTATATTGATCCCACAAATTTCAAACTAATTCACTTTCCTAATAAATAAATATTGAAATATTCTCTCACGTTGCTTGACAATAGATCACATACACTTTTTATCTTCATCCGATCTCCATCTATTTATAAGCTTAAGTTTTCAGATTGAACTTTCTGCTTAATAGAGTCCATCAATCAAACGCTTAGTGAAATACAAGAATTCCAATTGTCCTTTTGACATTCAAATTTTTTATATATTTTTAGAACTAGAATGAATGTATACAAATAGTTCATGAGTCATATTTGACAAATTAAAATTCAGGGTAACATTGCACATTAGGCTAAAGTTTGAAGACCATATTAAATAAATTAAAAATTCATGTACGATGTTATATATTAAACCAAAATTTATTTCCCAAAAAAAATTTCATAATACATACGTTTACCTGAATCCATGTATCATTACTTTTATATTTTGATTGGTCTTTTACACAAATAATTTAATTATTATACTTTCATTGCTATTTTATCTATGGTTAGTTTGTTATATTTTATCTCTTTCTCAAATGAGCGTTTTTCATTTCTTTTTGAAGAAGATTCGATGATTTCACAAATGATTCGATACGATCAACAAGCGAAATTATTGGTTTCCCTTTTTTATGATTCTCTTGAAAAGAACGTATGTGTCCTTTACTCAATCACACTCAAACAAAAAGAATCCACGAATCATTTATCATCATATTTGATTTTATGGACCTGTTAAGAACATATGTTGTCTTAACATGCACGCATTCTACTAATTAAGATGAAATTAGCGTATAAAAATAAATAGGTGATGTGGCTCCTTGAGGAATTTACGATAATTCTCTACGTTCATCTTGGCACACTTAATGGACCCCGAATTGTCTCGATTCAACCTCGTCATTTCTCGGATCCTTCTTCATATCAAGCTTTCGTGAATTACTTCTCGGTCTATGGCGGTAGCGGAGGTCTCGGGCAGAAGGTCCAAAGAAATGTGAATATTTTTGTCCTTTTCTTCCTTTTTCTGACTTTATCTTCACAAGATGTATTCAACTATTTCATTATAGATGCTTGCGTTCCCTTTCCTTTCTACAATAAATGTTTTCATATTACTTTACGAAAATATATGTTCTTTGAATTTTTTAAACAAATTTGTAGAACAATGTGTATACAGATTTAAATACTTGAGTAATGATTAGCCAAGTGATCATATTGATTTAGATGTTACAAAGTATGTTTTAAATTATAGAATTCTTCTCATGCTGAAATCGATTTGTATGGCCACATTCTTTATCGTGTGATAGAGACTCCCTTGATACATGCGGAAGATGTTTTTACAAATGTCGGCATGGATCGTTCAATCTAAGTGAAAGTTGGATGGTCCCGCGTTGTCTAGAAAAATGTATGAATTTAGCTCCTGATGCTCAGATGAAACTAAGAACTCATTAAATTTTCCAATGTAAATACTACAGGGGATCCCATCAGTAACGTTGTGCTTGGACCTGTCTCTGTCATTCGTCGATGGACTAGTAATAAGAAACCAATCAAATGCCATGGGACTATATGAGAAAATCGTTAAAGCAGAGATTCGTACACATCACGACGAAGACCATAAAGTCAAATGCTATTAATGGATGAGAATAGTGTCCTCTAAAGCCCAGGAACACCTGCTACTCTGTCTTCCTAGCAACTTCTTGCGTCTGAGGTAGCCATAGTTGCTTTGCTTGGTCGAACGGTCGCTCTCTCGCTTCCAACATCATGTGTGAAAAGGAGAAAAATGGCTCTCTTTCTTTTCTAAAAGTCCTTGGAAGACCCAAAAGCAGAACGCTGGCGGTCGATGAGAACGGGCCCATTGCCGTATGTCCGACAATAAAGATACAGTTGGTTGACAAAAAGCCCCAAATTACGCGGATTGCCCTGCACGGGCAATGGGCTTTCGCACAAGACTACTCGTAATCAGGGTCAAACCGTGCGTGTTCTATTCTTTTATTTTCTAAAATTAATATATATATATATATATATATATATATATATATATATATAAATCCATTTGATAGCCCTTTTATTCCCATGAATAGATTTAGAACAAATCAAGAAGTAAAAAGCAATTATGACGTGCCCGCTAATCATTCTGTTCTAGAAAACAATTTCTAATCATAAATTATTCTTTTTATTCTGCTATAATTTCTAAGTATTTTAAGGCATTTGGTAACTATTCTAAATTTATATTCTCGGAATAGAATTGCATTTGGCACCAACCTCAAAATTTTTACTCCAAACCATTTTCTTTAATTTTTAAATAATTTTATCACTTTTTTCTTTTTTATTTTCTTCCTCTTTTTTTTTTTTTTTTATCTTTTCTTTCCTTTCTTCTTCTTCAAGCTATGGCTGGCGACCTCACCGGAGCGTCGCCGACTCTCGGCGAGGCCGTGCCTTGTCGGTTAAGCCTCACCAGCAATTGGGCGAGGCTCAACCAAGCCTTGGCTGGGAGAGCGACCTCGCTCAAATCTGAAAAGGCCGAGCTCGACCTTGCACCCAGCCATGCCTAAGGCGAGCCTCGCTTGGCATCGGTGGTGGGCGGTGGGCAGCGACAACAATGGAAAAAGAAGAGAGAAGGAAGAAGAACGAGAAGAAGAAGAGAAAAGAGAAAAAAAAATGGATTAGGTTGATTCTAGAATTATTTACCAAAATAAATTTTTTACTTCTCGATTTTACTCCAAATTTATTCATGAATAAATTTGTTTCCAGTAATAAAAAATTTATCAAACGAATTTTTTTTTCAAATCTACTTCCAAAAACCAAAAAAATAAAAAATTTTACTGTTTGGCATGTTATCAAACGTACTCCTTACTTTTTGCTCCAAGAAATAAGTCCAACTGAAGCCCAAACTTTTTTTTTTTTATCTTCCTCCTCTTCTTCTTATAGACTATTGCCGACCACGGTGACTGAAGATTTGACGCTCGAAGCCACCGTTTATTGGCAACCTTGTTTTGTTTGACCCCATCGCCGTCGTCTACATCGCCCCAAATCCTTTTTTGGAGTACCCGACGAGCTAGGACTCCTTACCCCCCACCACGACGTTGGTTGACAGCTCGATAAACAAATAATTACCCCTCCTGTGATTCTTATCATTTTCCTTTTAACCCTCAGCCAATTGTCATCTTTGATATGTGTCCCCCCATGCTTTACCAATTTTTTTTTTCCCTTAAGCTCTAGTGTTTTTTTTTTTTTTTTTAACTTTAAGACTGTGTTTGGCAACTTCCCAAATAGTAAAAAAATTTATTCTTTTATTCCTGATAGTAAATTTGGAACATAAATCATTTTGATAAATTTTTTATTCTTGAGAATAGATTTAGAACAAAATCTAGAAATTAAAAAAAAAAAATCTTGACTCTTTGTTCCGAGAACAATTCCGGAATCAAGCCAATCATTTTTTTGTCTTTTTTTTTTTCCTTTTTTCTTCTTGTTCTTCTTCCTTCTCTATTCTTCTTCAATTGCCGCCACCATTAGCTACCATCGTCCGTCGCCGCTAGTCGCCAGACGTCCGGCGAGTTTGCTGAAGGCTTGCCAGGCTAAGGTGAGGTCTGACAAGCTCGCCGGTGGCCAAGCAAGCCTTGCCTAGGCCTCCCCCAGCCACCTACGAGCCTCGCTTGGCCGGGAGAGGCTCGATCGAGCAATGGCTAGGTGAGGCTCGACCTCCTCGGCTAGCTGCCAACGAGGCTTGACTTCATCGGGCCATCGCAAGGTCGGCGTCGCTTGGCCAAGGGGGGGCCGAACTCGCGATGGCTCGATAAGGTCGAGCCCGCCGGCGGTTGGGCGAGCTCGACCTCGCCAAATCTGGGTGAGGCCGCTCGCCCAGCCAAGGCTCGACTGATGAGAAGCAACCTCGTTGAGGGCTGACAACTCTCCAACGAGGTCGCTGACCCTCATCTAGCTGGTCACCGATCATCCTAGGGCTGATGACTGGCAAAGCATGAAGAAGAAGAAGAGAAAGAAAAGGAAAAAAAAAATAAAGAAATAAAATTATTAAAAAATTAAAAGAAAATTATTTGGCTTAGAAATTTTTAGAACGGTACCAAACGCAATCTATTATGGGAATATAAATTTTGGACAGTTACTAAATACCTTAAAATACTTAAAAATTATTCTTGGGAATAAAATAAAAAATAATCATTTATGATAAAAAATTATTCCCAAAAACAAAATGGTTACCAAATGCACTCAAATCTACGCCACCCAATTGGCCATATCCATTCATCCCATTGTATCACGAATCATTGAAATCTATATACTTGATCTTATTTCTTCACCTTCATCTTTGCTTCTTGCGAACTTTCGTTCAAACATATAAATATAGGGTGCGCATGACAAAATTTTTGGAGCAAAAATCAATTTTTATTCTCTGGACGAGTTTTTCAATAAAGAAACTAGTTTGATAACGATTCAAAATTTCTAATTTTAGAATAAAAATTCGTTTGATAATAGAATAAAATTTTTATTTCTAGTGGGGTGGCATCCGGCGGTCAGTGGGCGAGTGTCCAACAGTAGGCATTCGGCGTCCCATAGGTGATGGATGGGCGGTGGGTAGTGACGAGAGTAAACAACGAAAAGAGTTTTCATTTCTTACTTTTATTTCAGAAAATAAAAAAGCTAAAAATTTTAACTTCGGCTTTCTACTTCAAATATATTTCTAGAATAGAAATCTGTTCCAAAAATAAATAAATAAATTATTTTACCAAATGGATTTTTGTTCTAAACATATTCCGAGAATAGAAAAATAAAGAAATAGAGATACATAAATTTTTGTCATGTGTGCCCGTATTTATCAATATAAAACACTAAGGAAATTATAAACGAAAAAAGATGAAAAAGGAAATCGTGGGTCCGTGATTTGGCTTTCGGTCATACGTCACTTCTTTTTTCTTAGTCCCAACTGAAGAATTATATTTAAGAATTTTAGGATATTGATCGATCTCAATAATTTCTTCGACCTTGCCTTCCGCCCCCGCGAGTCATTCTTCAAGAAGAGCGCCTTTCACCCAGCTTCAAGCGAAAACGAAAGAAAAAGATGGAGATTTGACCGAGATTTCGAGAGAGAGAGGATGGCAGGTTGAATCCAAATTCTCGTAGATTGGCCGAGTAAAGGCAGAGGAAAAAGACAAAAAAGAAAAAACCGATAGAGAGAGAGAGGTGAGCGAGAGTAATTCGAGAGAAACAAAAAAGTGTTTTACCACTCGGAATCAAAACAGACCGATGATTATGGCATGGGTGGAAGCCAAGAACTCAAACTTTCCACATATTATTAATTTTTCTATTTTCGTTACTCTTTTGCGCAAATAATTTACTTGATGAAGAATATATATGCATATTAGAGATTTCATTATTAGAGAATATTCTTAGTGATATTATTAGATATTAGGGCGATTAGATTATTTTCTTCACTATGCACATTTTTTGGAAATAAATATTCTTCTTAAATAATGCGTAAAGTGAAAAATCCAATTGAGTAAAAATGTTCGTTGCTGATTTACTCTCACTCTCTCTTGATGATCCAAGACCATTCACATTATTTGTTACTCTCCCTGTCTCTTAATAGGAAAAGTAGCTGCATCAATAGGTGATGAGGAATAACAGAGTAGTTATAGGAAAAGTGGAAAGCCAATCGAATACTAATGGCTCTATGAGAGGATGGTTGTACCAGAAAGTCGTCATTGTTCAAGAGGAAGACCATAAAATCAATTGTTATTGGTTGATGAGGAAAAAACAAAAAACAAAAACCAAAAACCAAAGATGTGGCTATAGTTGTAGGTCTCATGGGCGGAAGCCAAGGAATTAAAGTGATCCCGTGACATCGAAAATTTCGTATATGTAATTATGTAGCATTTAAGATTTTCCATATATGATAACAATATTTAGATTATGAAGCTAAGTATTATTTGCATTAGTATTCGGATGAATATGTAGAAGTTTTAGTCGAATCATAAATTTCGTAAGACGTGAAGGATAATTTTTCTATAAATGTAAATCATCTCGAGTCCGACATGCAAATCGAATTATGTATGCACTAATAGTATAATGGTTATTATTGCCTTAGTAATTGATTATTGGTATCAGGTGTGTGAACTTTAGTTAATTAATAATAATAGTGATTAACTTATACTAATGATGTTGAAAGAAGAAGGATTTGGTATGCTTATAATATTTACTCACAAAATTTCAATTAAAATTGGTAAGAGCCACTTTTCTTGAAATGAGTTTGGATGGCCAAGTGTCTTCTCAAGAATAAGTCTCATTATTAAGCTTGACACCTTAAATTTAAACCATGATTATCTTTAAATGAGTCATCTTCTAAATCTCTTCCACCTAGACATGTATTGAGCAAAGTATTGAGAAGATGCCACTTGTAATTTGCAAAACACGTGTACACCTCCACCTAGCATTGAAGGCATCGTTCTATCTTAATCAATTTTTAATAGAACTTCTCTACTTTGCTAGTATAACCCTTGCTACCTTTCTAAAATCTCAAGTAAACTTGCATTTGTCATTCTCACATATCAATCCTAAAAGTAGAAAACTAGACTTTCTTGTTCGAAGGCTACAAGTTGGTGATGGCAAATTGGTGGTTCGCGCTTGCTCGAGATAAGTGAAGTTTCTAGGTATTAAGTTGGTTCAATCTCTTTAACACTTTAACTTGGTTGATTGATTGAGAGGTGAAACTTTGATATGCATATTACGGATACGATGATTGTTAAATAGCCTTGATGATCTTGTGCATGTTTTAAAATGGTGTGACTAATTCCTTAATCTATGTTGAATTTAGTAAGTAAACATGATGAGTTAGACTTGGAAGAATTATATTGCATGCATTGGATTCAATTATTATTAGTGAAGTTTTTTTTTTTTGAAAGGGTAAATATATATTAACTTTTGAACCAAGGAGCTACACAAGTGTACAGCAACAGACCCTAGCACTAAGGTTTACACTCAGAAGACAACCAGTGAAGAGAGTGGAAGAATGCCGGGGAAGGGGGGGGGGGAAGGAGCTGCAGAAAGAGGAACGAAAGAACAACAGCTAGAACCAGGCTAAATAGTAGCCAAAAAAGAAGAGAAGGGGAAAGACGAAGGTACCTGCGTAGGGGAGAAGGAATACAACCAGAAAACTGAAAAACAGCGAGCTAGGGACACCATGGAAGCATCCAAAACTAAAGAGACCGGACGCCGCATCACACAAGGGGAATATCTTGGAGGCACCGGAGATAGCCAGCAACCAGTGTCGAGCATAAAGTGAACAGCCAACGAACGGGAACCCTCCAAGGGAAAACCGGAGAAGGAGGGAGGGTGTTCTTAGAAAACTTGCTGAGATGAACTGCAAAGAAAACCAACCAGAATCTTGGAGGCACTGACCATTAAAAGGTAACACTTTAGTCAAAGATTGAGGGATGGATACCCCAACTGAGTTGTAGTCTTCTATTACGGGTCGTATCCGGGACCTTCGAAAAGGTAAAGGCTCTATCCTTGATAGCCTTGCGAAGATGTTCCTTTAAAGCCGAGAGGAATAAGGTTTGGTTGCGAAAGATAATGTTATTCCTCTCATTCCAAATAAGGTAACATAAGGTGACAAAGCCAAACCGAGCCACCGATTGATAGAAGCTAGTGTCGAAGAGATGCTTGGTAATCCAATCTAAGTTATCCTTCCACGTAGAATTCCGCCATGGCAGATTACATTTATTCGCCCAAAACGCACCAAGTCTACCCGTAACCGAACATCCGAAGAACAAATGATCAACAGAGTCGGGTCTAGAGGAACATAACACATGGGAGGAAACTGGAATTCTCCCATGAGCAGACAGAATTACCTGGGTCGGTAATCGGTTGCGAGTGATCAACCATAAGTGGGTTTGATAATCGGGAGGGGGGGGGGAGAGAGAAGAATTCCAAATGAATCTTAATCAAGGCACAAGCTGGCTCCTCGCCCTTAGAAGCATCCAAGCAGAAGCCGTCATAAACACCCCTGAAGAATGGCCCAACCATAAGAGTCGGTCATCATTGTTGTTGAGGTTTGGGAGAGGATCATCCCAACCCATAATGGCTGCCGAGACTGCAGAGGGAAGGGGGAGGGCAGTAATACCAGCAGCAACAGAAGCAAGCCGAGGGATGCCAGAACAGTATATGTTCTGATCTATGAAAAGCTTATAGAGCAGCCTCCGGTGATGCCAATGATCGAACCAAAAGGATGTAGATAATCCATTGCCTATGCGCCACATAAATTAATGCTGAATTAAGTCTTGAAGGCCTAGCAGTTTTTTCCAAGACCAAGAGCATATAGTAGGCCTAGGAACGACCCAAAAATTCTCATGCTTGATGAAGTTGGAATGGATCCATTTGCACCAAAGCGATTCTTTATCAATAAAGAGGAGCCATAAGTGTTTAATCATTGAAGCGATATTACTAACCCGAATGGATCGGATGCCCAAGCCACCTTCCTCCTTGGGTAGGCAGACTTCATCCCATCTTACCTTCACCCCTCCTGAACCAAGGGTTGGTCCCTTCCAAAGGAATTGGCGAAAGATTTTCTCAATTTGTCTTGTGACCGAAGAGGGGAGGATGAAAACACTAGACCAATAGACTTGAATCGAGTGCAAGACCGATCTGATCAGCTGCAATCTACTAGCCAGGGAGAGGAACCGGTTCGTCCAGGATTGGACTCTAGAGGTTATAGCATTCACCAAAGATATACAATCCAATTTGCTCAGTCTAGATGAAACAATAGGTACACCGAGGTACTTAAAAGGGAACAAACCCAATTGGAAGCCAGAGGTACTGACCATGGAATCTTTTAGAGCTTGAGAGCCACCTGAGAGAAAGATTTCACTTTTGTTGAAGTTGGGGTTCAGCCCAGACCAGCTAGCAAAAGATTGAATCCCATCCAATAGCAGGCACAAAGAAGACATATTACCTTCGGAGAACAATAATACATCGTTTGCAAAGAAAAGGTGGGAGAGCCTAGTCGCTTTGCATCTCCAAAAGAATTCAAAGCCCACCTTGGACGTTTGGGTATTGAGTGATGGTTTATATGTAATAGGCTCAAGGCCCGTCCGCCCAAGTTGAGCCCAAAAAGCCCGGCCCACGGGAATAGGGCCTGTGGATGGGGGAAGGTATAAAAGGGAGGAGAGAGAGAGAGAGAAAAGACACCTCTTGGCATAATAAACGTACGTACGTCTTCCCTTCTCCCGTGCACTCTCTCTCAAAAACAAAAAGAAGAAATAGTAAGGCAAAAGGCACATTTCTTCTTCCCTTCAAGGCGTCATCGGATCGAACATGGCCAAATCTCTTCCTCTTATCGGCATCGGTGTCTAATCTGTGGCTAACAAGGTACGCTCGAATCCGTAGTGTGCTCTACGATCGGTGATACGTGTTTTTCCCGGGCTTCGTCTTCCGTATTGATTTAGGGGTTCGATTTAGTGTCGAATCCGGTTTTCGGGGATCCGTTATTCCCAACATTGGTATCAAAGCCCTAGTTCACGTTTTCCCGACCTGTTTGACGTTTTTTTGATTGTTTTTTCGCAAAAAAATTTTTGGCCGTACGGATCGAGGCGAGAAATCCCGACACCCGAGCGCTGTTCGGCCTTTTTTTGGGGTTTGCGTAAGTCGATATCGAATTCTGATGGCATAGGAAGAAAGGCGACGTCGAGACGAGTTTGGCGATACGTTGAGCGCCGCCGGGCGATGCCGCACGCGCCCACACGCGCGGCAAGAAGCCGCTACGCGTGGACGCGCCGCGCTCGGAAGCGCTGGCTCGCCCAGCACGTGCGAGACACGTGCCGGTCGGTGAACCGGCACGTGCTCGCCACCGGCCGGCGAACCGGCACGCGCCGGTCCGCGGATCGACGCGTGCTGACGTCAGCATGACATCACCCAACGGTCAGTAACCGCTAGGGTGATGTCATTGATGACGTTAGCACGATGACGGTTTGCCGGGCAGTCACCAGCCGGCGACCTGACCGGCGACCCGACCCGACCCGACCCGAACCGCGGACGCCGGCACGCGCATGACACGTGCCGTTGGTTCGCCTGAACTGGCCCGACCGGTCCGATCGGTATGTCCGGTCCGACCGGTTCGACCGGTCTGTCCGGTCCGACCGGTCCGACGACCGACGACCTGATCGTTGACCATTGACCGACGACCGTTGACCATTGACCGTTGACCCAAAAAAAAAGGAGGAAAATAATTTGTTTCTTTTTCAATTAAGTCTATGTGGATTATTTGTGATCCCTTATATGTTCTGCATTTGTTGCAGGAACAGTTCTACATTTTTTGCACGAACAATGCCTCCCCTGAGGTTGCGCACACTTATTCGCGCAGTTACCGATGAACAAAAGGATAGGCTGTCTAAGTTGATAGCTGAGCTGACTGATCATCGATGGGAGAGTGGAGACTTAATTGATCATGTCCTTGAGGTCAATGGGAAGATTCAACAAGTCATATGGAATGGTCGTCCTATGCCACAGTCAGAGATGGTTCGATTTTTCATAAACACTCTTCCACCTGAATGGCAAGATGTGTTGAATCGCATATGGGATGTCAACGGAGCTGCTTCATATAAGAAAATTGTGATGGATTTTGTAAATTAATATTACTGCATTGTTACAAGGGAAAAGATCAAGAAATTGAACAAAAGAGGATCTTTCCCAGTTCGTGTGCTGGCTTGGTGTTAGATGTATTGGCTGTTTTCTTAGTTAAAGTGTGCTTTTGTGGACATCTTATGTAATGCTTACTACCTGATTGTTGTTAATATAGCAACCTATATGTTAGTTGTATTATATGAAAGCATTATTATATTGTATGTCAATTATCTGTTGCCTTCTGTTATTGCTGGTTGCTGTGGGTAGTTAGCTGTGGGTAGTTATAGAAGTTTTTGTAACTTCATAGAATTTATTTTGCATAAGACAATTATATTGATGATAGTTTTAAGTTAGGATTTTGGAGGATGATTGGAAACATAGTGACCTTTTGATTCTGAAGCCTTACTTGAAATTATTCATTAATATGATGGGTCTATGCAAATAGGGATGCATAAATGATAGGCATTAATAATTCGTGCATATATGTCTAATGTGTTCAGATCAATGGCTTCAGCCACGAAGAGCATAGTTGCCGAGCTGAACAAAGGTGAAAAGCTCAATGGTGACAACTATGAGATATGGCACATGAAAATCCAATATGTGCTGGAAGAGCAAGAGGCACTTGAGGCTCTTAACCTGACCATGGTAGAACCTGAAGAAGGAAATACTGCACAGCACAAAAGAGATAAGGAAGCTTTTGCTGCATGGAAACGAAAGAACTCTCTTGCTCGCATCACGTTGCTGAGCAGCATGGAAAATGATGTCATGCGAGAGTTTAGGCGTTTTGACAATGCCAAGGAAATGTGGGAGGCATTGGCAGCTAGATTTGGTCATACTTCGGTGACCAGACTGAGACAGCTCACTATTAGGTTTGACTCCTATAAGAAGCCTCATGGTCAGACCATGAAGCAACATCTTAGAAAGATGTCAAACATGATAAATGAGCTGAAAGATGCTGGCCATGTCCTCACAGATGAGCAGCAGGTGCAAGCAGTGATTCGTTCCTTGCCTCAGAGTTGGGAGCATATGAAGGTGCACCTGACCCATAATGAAAATATCAAATCTTTTGAGGATGCAGTGCGCCATCTTGAGCTGGAAGAGGACCGCCTCTTGGCGGCTAAGCCGATGCAGAACTCTATCATGCTAGTTCTAGCTCAAATGGAGCTTCGAGCTCCAAGCGCAAGCGCCCTAACTGGTTTGATAAAGGGAAAGGCAAGGAAGAAGGTCCTTCAGGGAAGAAACCCAAGTTTAACCAACATGAAAGAGGAAAGCGTCCTCGCATGAAGAAGCTTGCAAGGGTGAAATGCTACAACTGTGACAAGAATGGTCACTATGCTCGCGATTGTCGTGAGCCAAAGAAGGTATGCACCCCTTGTACTTTTCAGAACTTTACTTTTGTGTCAAGTTCTGTGTTCTTAACTGAGTCTAATCCTTTGTGGACTGTGGATTTAGGAGCGACGGACCATGTAGCGAAGGATAGAGGATCCTTCGTGGAATTCCGACGAGTATCAACTGGAACTAAGTGGATCTATGTGGGAAACAACTCCAGAGCTGAAGTGAAAGGAATTGGCACCTGCCAACTGAAGATGCGTGGTGGACGCACTTTGTTCCTACATGATGTGTTATATGCTCCAGAGATTCGTCAGAATTTAGTGTCTGTATTAGTGTTGGTTAAATTAGGTTTTAATATGAACTTCTATAATAGAGGTGTGGATTTGCCCATATGTAAGCATTGCCTAGAAGGTAAAACGACAAGGAAACCATTTGGGAAAGGTAAAACGACAAGGAAACCATTCTGATGTCTGTGGTCCAATGAATGTGAAAGGAAGGCATGGGGCTGTTTATTTCATTACCTTTATAGATGATTATACTCGATTCGGATATGTCTATTTGATTTCTCATAAATCTGAAGCAATAAGTTGTTTCAAAAGGTTTATGAACCTAGTAGAGAATCAATTAGACAAGAAAATAAAAGCATTGAGGTCCGATCGAGGTCGAGAATATTTATCTGATGAGTTCAGAAAATTATGTGATGAAAAATGAATAGAAAGACAGTTGTCTATTCCATATACTCCTCAACAAAATGGTGTTTCGGAGAGAAGAAACAGAACCCTACTGGAAATGGTTAGGTCCATGATGGCGCATGCTAACTTACCTATTACCTTTTGGAGTGATGCGTTGTTAACTGCCTATACGCTCGAATCGAACAGGGCCAAATCTCTTCCTTTTATCGGCATCAGTGTCTAATCTGTGGCTAACAAGATACGCTCGAATCCGTGGTGTGCTTTACGATCGGTGATACATGTTTTTCCCGGGCTTCGTCTTCCGCATTGATTTAGGGGTTCGATTTAGTGTCGAATCCGATTTTCGGGGATCCGTTATTCCCAACATTGAGGATTCCAGTAAAAACTTCCATAACAAGAGTGAAGAGATACGAGGACATAGGGTCACCCTGCCGGATTCCTCTCCCACTCGAGAAAAAACCATGCAATTCACCATTAAGAGAAATAGAAAACTTAGGCGATTGAATGCAGGCCATTATGCTGTCGATAAAAACAGCAAGGAATCCGAAGGCCATCAAGGTAAGCCGGATAAAGTTCCAATCAATGGAATTGTAGGCTTTGCAAAAATCAACCTTGATAATACATTTAGGCCGATAAGGATCGTGGTGAAAATCACAAAACAATTCCTGGATCAGCATAATGTTATTGCTTATACGTCTCCCTTTCACGAAAGCATTCTGAGGAAGACTAACTATGGAGGGGAGCACAACAGCTAACCTGTTAGCAATAATCTTTGTGATACACTTGTATAGAGTGTTGCAACATGCTATGGACCGAAAGTCATTAACCGTCGACGCATTAGTGACCTTCGAGATTAGAGTCAGGATAGTTGCATTGATCTCCTTCAGAAGTTGACCATTAATAAAGAAGTCCCGGATTGCCAACAGGACCGATGGTCCAATAATCTCTCACGCCCGCTTGAAGAATTCAACATTAAAGCCATCTAGGCCAGGGGATTTACCAGAAGCAAGGGAGAACAGAGTAGACCGAATTTCCTCATCCGAAACAGGGCGAGACAGCTTTTGGATTTGTATATCATTGAGAGTGTGAATCAAATTCTCCTGGATCTCAGCAACCAAGGGCAGCAAGGATGGTGGGGAGGCCGCCAAGAGATCCTGGAAATGAGAGATAGAGCTACTGTACCTTAGGCGGGCGAGAGACCAACCGATCTCCATCATTGATTGAAATGATTCTATTTCGCAGGTGGGATCGTATGACGGAGTGGTGGAAAAATTTTGTATTTAAATCTCCTTCCTTAAGCCACCTCACTCTTGACTTTTGCCTATAAAACGATTCCTGCTGGAGGCGAAGGTCAGAAAATACCCGTAACCTCTCCTGCTCTGTATTCGCTAGGACTTGGTTAAACGGATCAAGTTGAATGGCTTCCTGGGCCAAAGAGAGCTAAGCTCTAGCTTCATTAGTTCTCATAGATATGTCCACATAGGCCATTCTATTCAGACGCTTGAGCCTGCATTTGAGCGCACGAAGCTTGCAGCACATGGAATACATAGACGTACCAAGAAACTCAGAATTCCAAACCTACGAGACCATGTCAAAGAAGGAGGGATGGCTCATCCAAAAGTTGAAGAACTTGAAAGGCTTGCGGGTATTGGGAACAGGCATGATTCTCACAACCATTGGGCAATGATCCGACACCCCCTTGGCCAAAAAGGATGCTTCTGAGAACGAAAACATCGAATTCCAGGCTGAGTTGATCAAAACTCTGTCAATTTTCCTAAGCCTGCGGTTCGATCCTGAAGATGTTGCCCACGTGAATCTATTTCCCACATATCTCAGATCATCCAACCCAGCTTCAGCAAGACACTCTCCAAAATCATTGAACGAGGGGATCCAATAGTTAGAAGAATTGGCTCTATCCGAAGCATCCCGAATCGTGTTGAAGTCTCCAACGATAATTCATGGCGAATCCGAGAGCAATAGACTAAGACGCATAAGCTCATTCCAGAGGGGTCTTATCAAAACGAAGGAATGCTCTGCATATATAACAGATAGATTGAAAGAAGTGCCGCTATTGAGACAAAGCAACCAACCATGAATAGCCTGAGCCGAACAATCAGAGATATCAAAAGAGGCATTAATGGGATTCCAACCCACCCATACTCTCCCCCTATGCGAATGGATGTAGTTGGAACACCACCGCCAACCCGGAATAAGGGCTACAGAAACAGTAGAAAACGCAGCAGGAGAGATTTTGGTCTCCAAAATGCCCACACAGCTAAGGTTGTTGGTCCTTACAAAATGCCTAATTTCAGCTTGCTTAAGGGGGAGACCGAGACCCCTTATATTCCAAACTCCAAAAAACATAGGAAACAAAAGATAGGAGGGGTTACCTCTTCCTTCCTCCTCGTTTTCTAACTGAGGAGGGTGTGGCACCCCTCGACGGCCCCCGTTCCATTAGGGTCGCCACAGCCTGCCAATCGCTTTCTCTCATCACATATCCGTTACTTGTCTTTTATAAAAAGGGGTTTAAAAAAGGACCGAGGTCCTTAGGCATTTTTTTTTTGAAAACGGTCCCAGCGCAACTTATTAGCGGAAGCATAATTAAATCTCACCATCTCTCCCTCTAATAACCATAATGCAATACACACCGACTACGTACCATAAGAAAAGATAAGGCCGAACCACTTTTATTTATATATTTTCATGATGGATTTCTCGGGTCGGTACAACCAAAAAGAAAGCCAAGACTACACTTGGCCACAACCCAAAAGATATCTCGACCCCTATAACGATCACGTGTCATCCTCCATCTATCAGTGTCGGCTACTCTAAAAAAAAGGTCAGCTCTCTACTTCTCACGCGGCCATCACACCCATCCTGGCGTGTCGAGCGGTGGTGGCGGCAACATCCCCGGAATCACTCCATCTCGACAGACGTAGACCGACTAAAACTCCTGAATGACCGGGCCCCCAGCCAGGCCCACATCGTACATGACCAGCACGCGAACTCGCACAAATGTCAGACCAGGGATGGTAATGCAATCAATCTCCGAACACTCTACCTCCACGTCCGATGGGAGGCCATAAAAGGTACCCCACGTGACTGGAGAGAGCGGCATCTTCCTAATCTGAAATATTGGTCCCTAAAGGGGTGAGTACAGCCACTCAGCAGGTAAAAGATCCAATAAATTACTCAATGCATCACACAATACAATCACACATCACAGCATAATACATATCATCCATGCATCCAATCATAACTTACCTTGCAATCATGCATATGTCATCATACCATATGTACATACATCCTCATGCACTTATCACCAAGCTTTCATTCATATATCATCATGCCATAGGTGCACATACAACCATGCACTCATGCACATCATATCATACAACCATGCATACATATCACTATACCATGCATGATTCAATTTCCACTTTTTATCTTTCAATTTGATCACCATATCTTTCTTTCTCGGGATCAATAATTGCATCCCACATTATCACTTGCACCCCAACCTAGCATCACGAGAAAACCTCCGGCATATACCACCAGGCATTCGGCACCCCCACATTCCGGGCATCTCGCTTCCCAACTAGCATCACGAGGCATTCCCCGGGCACAAACCTCCGAGACTTCCGGCACCCAACCATTCAGGGCATCTCAAAACTCCCGAGGACATCCGAGCATGTATCACAATACAACCGGGCATCCGGCACCCCCCATCCCGGGCATCCTGACACTCCCAGGGCATTATTGGCCCACCTCCAACAGTCTCCTTATTCATCATAATTCATATTCACCGATTTATGTCTCACAATCAACATGGCACATGATGTAATGGCAACAAAGTCAAATTCAGCGTTTGATCTATATGCAATGCCAAATATCATCACATGCTCAACAAGATTCAATCACCTCAATCAATATAATTCATGGGGCTCATCCAAAACAGAATAATCATAAATTACAGTATTTGAAATTCGCTCAATCCAGCTTGCACAGTTTTAGAAAATATTTTCATTAAATACCCAACTGACCTTTAAAAATTATGAAATTCGAACATGTGATATTCAAGATATACGGGCAGATATTTCATGAAGGACACCACACCAAAAGACCCTCATATAATTCGGAAGAGACCATGCATCACAGCATTTCTATTCTATCAATACAGCTTGCACAGTTTTTGAAACATTTTTGGTTAAATAGGAAAATGAACTTCAAAAATTATGAAATTTGAATATGTTTCAGGAAAGACATAAAGAAAGATACTTAGTGAAGAACACTTTGCCGAAAGAGTTTCATACGAAATGATATGACCCATGCATTGAAACTGACTAAGTCCGAACGCGTCAGATTACCCGATTTTTGAAATATTTCCGATTAAATACCCTAATGACCTTCAAAATTCATGAAATTTGACTATGTTGTAGTCAAGATCCTAAGGTAGGTTTTTTATGAAGAAATAAAAGTCAAATTCGTTCTAGATGATTTAATATAGACGGTTAAAACTTCTGTTTCAATACCGAAGTTTCCAGATCTGACTACTTCCGAAAAACTACGATTTCACCCATCTATTCTTGTTAGTTTTCTCTAAATTTTTTATATGTTAAACCTCAGTATGTTCTTTACATCTTTTGTTAAGAAATAGAAGTGAAATTTCAACAAAAAGATAGGCTTACAGACCATGCATTCATCAAAGGTAGTTACCGAAATCTCCAGATTCAGTCTCTCCGAAAAATAAGGATTTCACCCACTTATACTTTTTCGTTTTGTCCCAAATTTGAGTATGTTATATTTCAAGAAGTCTTTAACAACTTTCATTTAGAAGTCACAGCAAAAATCCAACTCAAACAACACATGCAAGCCAATAGAACATCCAAGGCGAACTGTTTTCTCAAGAACAGTTTACTATTCTCAAACATCCCTCTTAAAATTTCAACTTTTAACACCCTAAACATCCGAATTCTTTCACCATTCAAGCACACATACTAGACACAACATGCAAGAGAAGATTAAGGATCCCAACTTGCCTCTATACCGAGCAAACAGCAAGCACGGACGGTGACGAGCGACGGACGCACGGCGGACGGTCGACGGTCGACGGACAGCTCTCCTCCTTTCCTCTCTTCTTCCGCACGCTCACTCTCCCTTTCTCTCTCGATTTCTCTCTTTCTCTCGGTAGCTCTCTCTCTCGCTCTCTCTCGGTCGACGACGCTTCCCCTCTCCCTTCATCATCAACCGGTTCCCTTAGTTTCTTCCCCTCAATGATGAACAATCATTGATTTTGCATGGGGAACACTTGGCAGCTAGGAGGGACAAATGGCCTCCTTCATGCAAGATGGGCCTCCATCTTTCGGCTGGGCTTGGGCCAGCCATGGGCCGATGGCAGCTCTTCCTTTCCTTGGGCTTCGTGGGCTGGTCGAGAATGGGGTGAGGTCATGGGCTGGTTTGGGCTTTCAATTGTCTAGCCCATCCTTATCCTATTAATTCACCTAATCCTTAATTATATAAACACCTAATTGGAATTTATAATTCACAAAAATTTGTGACCTATCTCAATAAATTCCAATCCATAATCCCACATGGCCAAAAATGGAATTTTTCTATCAAATAATAATTCACCAAAAGCTTGGCCAAAGTCTTAATGCAAGACATGAATTAGAATACCCCTAAAGATTAGCAAGGGATTCTAGGATGCCACAGAGGGCACCGGCTTTGGGCTAGATGCATATCAAAGAGGTCCTTTCAGGCGAGCAGGAGCATCTACCATAGGATCAGGGAGAGGTGGGGGAGTGAAGTCCACATTTTGTTTATTTGAAAATGATAAATCCGCTTGTTCTACTTCATTCGAAATGGTCATATTTGTCATCCTTCTATTTTGTTCTGAATAGTTAGAATATGTTCTTTTTGCCATATTTGTCTTTTATGACCTATTGTATGTTCGTTATGCTTTGTTCTACTTCGTTTTGTTTCGTTTTAAATAATCAGAATCTATTAGTTCTATCATATTTATCTCAATGACCTTTTACATGTCCGTTCTGCTTCGTTCTTAATAGTGAGAATATGTTCATTTTGCCATATTTATCAGCATTCTATTTCATTATGAATAATCAGAATCTGTTCATTTTGCCATATTTTTCTTGATGACCCCTTATATGTTCATTCTGCTTCATTCTAAATAATCAAAATATGTCCGTTCTGCCTCATTATATGAGAATTTAGAGTGAGAATCTATTTGTTCGTTCTACTAGGAAATTAGAGTCAAAATCCATTTGTTCTTCTAGAATTTGAAGTCAAAATCTATTTGTTGTTCTATTAGAGTTTTGAGTCAAAATCTATCCATTCATTCTACAAGATTTTACTAAGTCAAATCCTTTTTGTTTTGTCAAACCTACTCTTTTGTTCTATTAACTTTTACAAAGTTTGGATGTGCCCACTTGATTATATAGACTTTAATGAGCAGAATATACTCATTTGTTCAAACTCAGAACATACCCATTTTGACTATTTAAACTTTGACAACCAAAACATACTCTATTGTTTAGACTCAAAACATACCCATTTGATTATTCAAACTTTAATGACCATAATATAACTATATGTTATTTCTCATGCGGTTAATTGGCTAAAGCCTCAAATTGAGTTTAGAAATGTGTGTTATGCTTATAAGTATGCATATATTATTACTTGAATGAGATTAATGTGCTTCTATCACCCATGTAGTGTTGTGTGATGATGCCCCTATGGTGAAAGTTTATGGGATGCCTCCTTAATTGGGATGCTCAAAGGAGTGTTTGGAAATGCCTTGGGAGTCGAGACGCCAATGACCTATGATAGAGGTTTACGGGATGCCTTAGAGTTGAGATGCCCCATGGGTTGGGATGCCTAGAGAGAGTTCAAGAGGAAGAAATATTAATAATTAAAATACATCATCATGTGTAAAGCCAAACATTGTTTAAATTTGTTATTTGTGTGAAACATGGTGTGCCATATGCATGAGTTTGAATAAATATATTGTTGGATGATGATTTACGTGGTAAATGAAAATGTGAAAGGTAAAGTTTACTCATGTTTTTATCACATTTACCAAATTATTATGCATTCACTTTGCATGTATCGAGTGAAGTATTAAAATGATTCTTCTAACTTAAAAGTAGAGAGTTTATTTATTAGGTTTCAGCTCATTTCTTCATTTTTTTTTTGAAACATGTATGATGGAAACCCCCAATCATTGCGCTATGGAGTTCCTATACCTTAGAAAGGTCTTTATGAAAGTATGTTTGAACCTGAGTCTAGGATAGTATATAAGTGGTGACACAGCGGACAAAGAAGTTATCGATCAATGGTTCCAATATGGACGTTTGTATAGGTAAACTTTTGGAGTGTAGCATGGAGATAGGTCTCCCTAATCCCTACCCAGACTTTTGTATTTTGCTCGTAATATAGTAAATTTGTGAACTTAAATGTGGTATAAATAAAAGAAGTATAAATACATTATCTATACTCGTAAGACTTTCTTTATGAAGGGATTTTAAAAATGTTTGATTATGCTTTTGCATGCTAAAAAGGAAGAGTTAATACCATGAAAAACTCCAAACTGGTATATCTGTGATAAATTTACCACAAACTATTTTATTGAGTATAAAAAACCTCAAACTGGTACACATGTAACAAAGTTACCCTGACTGGCTATAAAAAAACAAAAACCAAAACATCTATGACAAATTTACCCCAAATTAATTTATTCGGCTACAAAAAACCCCAAATTGTACCTTACCAAAAAAAAATCCCAAAATGGTAATTCTGTGACAAATATACTGTCTGCTAAATTAGATTAATACCACAAAAAATCACAAAAATTGTAAATTGTGATAAACATAGTGTAAAATCCCAAATTGATATACCAGTCAATTGTTACGTGTCATTTAACTTAATAATTTGACAGTAAAATTTAACAAAAACTAACAGATGATAAATTTGTCACAAATATATCAGTTTGGGGTAAATTTGTCAAAAGTATACAAGTTTTGGGTTTTTTGTGATAAAAAAAAAGTTTGGGATAAATTTTTCATAGATTTACCAGTTTGAGGTTTTTCAGGGTATTAATCCAAAAAAGAATAATATTAATAGAAGAAACACATGTCACGGGTGCTATGAAGCACGGATACATTGCTAGAGCTTCCGTGTCATGTTTGACACGTCAACACGTGTCGGACATGCTTGGACACGTTCGAACACGCGGTCAACACGTGTTGGATTTTCAAACACTTGATCAACTCTTCTCAACACATTTTGACAAGTGGTCAACATGTGTCGAATTTTCGGCCACGTGGTCAACTCTTCTCGACACGTTCCGGCACGCGTGTCCAGGAGAGGATCATTGAAGAAGAACATGGAGGGTGGAGGTGAGGGCGAGGGAGTGGAGGCAAGATCGCGAGCGACGGCAAGGTTGCGACGAGGGGTTGCGCAAGGAGGAGGAGGAGGAGGCAACAGTTAGGGTTTGTGAGGAAGGAAACTCAAAAAATTAAAAATGAGATTTGATGGGACTTTGGCATGGTCCTCTCTTTCTGGAGGGAGGGGAGGTGGGGTGGACAGGAGGGTGTTCAATTTTCAAGAAAGAAGTGACAGGTTGCATCGGGAGAGAAAATATTAGCTACCCTAATAGTGTCATGTAATTTTTGCTTTGAACTATTCAGAGCAGGACACATGTCCGTGTCAAGTCCACGTCGTCTCACTTCTCCATTTCAAACCAACGCGCGGGAGGTTCTCCCTCTACTCTCTTCCATAAGCCTTGGCCCATCTCTCTGCACACGCTCTAACGCTCTCTCTCCTCTGCTCTCCTCTGCAGACCGTCTCTCTCCTCTCTATCTCACTCCCTGTTCTCCATTCCGTTGCGGGGAGAACAAAATTGCAGAGGGTTCAGAGGAAAACATAAAGGTTGAGCCCCTCCGCCTCCGCTGGTTGCTTCCATCGCCCCCCACCCTGACACTAACGCTGCCGATGCTCCTCCACCTCCCTCTTGCGATGTCTGCTCTTCTCTTTCTCTCCCCCTCTGCGAAGTCGTGCCTCTCTTCTAGCGAAACGCAACACCGACGGCCCTCCACCTCCGCCTCCGCTAGTTGTCTCCGTCGCCCCCGACTCTGATGTTGATGCCAATGCCGACGCAGCCTCCGCCTCCTCCCTTGAACCCAACGCGGACGCCCCTCTGCCGGTTGTCTCTGTCACCTCCGACTCCGACGCCAACTTCTCTACCTCCGCCTCTGCCTACACACCCGACGCCAATGCCAACGCCCCTTCGCCTCCCTCTCGCAACCTCCGCTCCACTCTCTCCCTCTACGCCATCGACTCCCGTACACCCGAAGGTTCGTTTTTTTTTTTTTTTTTTGGATTCTACTTAGTAGAATTCGGTGCCATGTTAATGTTTAAGTTTAAAGTGCTCTTTTCGTGTTCTTTATGTTTTGCTTATCTTGTCATGTGTTCTTCGTTTACCAACCTTGATTCTATATTTGCAAGTAAGTCTTAAGATTAAACATATTTGTGACCTTAATGAGTGACCGCGAACTTGGCAATCCAATTCTATACCTACATTTATTTCTGTGACCGCTAGTATTGTAAGGTTCAAGTGCTTCTTGCTTCTTCCTTGAGGTGTGGCATCAACCCCACTAACAATTCTATGAACATGGATCATAATCCTTTGCCATTTCTTCTTCTCTTTGACTTCTTCCTTGTCAAGTGATGCTAAATTTGACCGATGCTTATTTTTCATTTGGTTGGAAACAGGAAAGGATCAAGGTTTCTCGAGAGCTGCAATCCATGAGGTGTAACTGATAAGACGCTCAGTAGTATAGACACAGAACAAGCTTTGCTGGCTATGAAGATCTGGAAATCCCACCGTACGGTAAGACGCACTTTTGGGAAGCTCAAATAAAATTCTCATGTTACAGCATTGCAGTTCTTTTGATTTGCATATTTGCTTCTTACATGATCAGAATATAGGTAACTATATCAAAATTAATGTTCTCCCTTTAAAGGCATCATATTATCTACTCTCTTCTTCTTTCTTTTTAGGGTTAGATGTTGTTTATTTGCAGATTTGAGAAAGCAACAAAGCATGGTAACTGTGTTCTTTCGAAAAGCTATCACAATGGAAAACTGTATCAATAGATTTTTGGTGAAAACGTTGCTTATATTGACTTGGGAATCTTAGGCAGCATATATATTAATGAACTGACGCAGAACAGTGAAGCCAAGAATCTTGCATACCCTACTTATATCATTGCATAGGTGCAGACCTTTTAGGCATGTTTCTCCATGTGCTTCTCCTCAAATTGCGTTCTTCATGAAGGCAATGGATTAGTTTGTCTCTGCTTTTGTTAGGAACGGTTACGGACTTACGTGTACATATAAATGTGAATTTAGTATGAGACCATTATAGTATTTGCTGTGGGACTGCACTTTTTCTTATGCCATTGTTAGTGTTTAAGTGCGTGCACAACAGTAGGACGTTATGATGGAAGAAAAAAATATTGAGAGGAATTGGGTGATTATCCAGTGGGCTGGATATGGTGATAGCGGATAGTTATCAGACATGTATAAAATGGGTGGTTACTTGATGAAATGAACGTGGTTAGCAGCAAGGGTTATATTGGAATGCCAAATAAGGGAGACAAATATAACTTTTCCCTTAATAATATAGATTTATGATTAAGTTGGATATATTTTGAGTTCCTTTTGACTTTGAAAGTTCATTTTGACCGGATTATATTAGCTACAAACATCGCAGAGTCATCAGTGACAATTCCGAAAGTAGCTTTTATAATTGATTCATGTCAGTCATTACAAGTTTACTGGGCTGGTAATAGGAAAAGGGAACACTTTGAGCTCATGTGGGTATCCAAATCTCAGGTATAATAAGCTTGGCAACTTAGTCTCAGTTTCTATGTGAAGTTCATGAAATTCAAAGCTATATGCAGGCTGAACAACGGAGAGGAAGAACAGGTCGGACCTGTGATGGAGAGATTTATAGATTCGTAACAAGTTCATTTTACAGTAATCTAGAGGATCATGAATGTACAACTATACTGAGGTCTGCGACACCAAGTACTTCTAATCTGTTGTGCTGAATCAAGGACCATTAACGATCCCGGAGGAATGTTCCTTCTGTCAATAAAACGGTAGGGGTTCTGTTGTCATTTGCTCTTTTCCTGTTTCACTTTTAACACCAACATTTCTAGCCAGATGCCTGGGTCTCCAACCTATGCGTCAAAAATCATGCAAAAGAATGGGAAATAAACAAGTATAGGAAAGAGGGCAAAATCAAAACCGGAGAGTCCTTATCTTTTCTCCCTCTTTTAGCATAGCATTACCTTTCTAGAGCATTAGGGGCCTCCCTTCCACTGCCACTTAAATCCAAAACTGATGACCTCTGTTTTGTGCCAATGGACTTGCCCATACAGCATCTATTGCCAATCTGTGTTGCATTTTTAAGATCAAGTACGTTAGTCATGGCATTCTGCTTTTGCCAATACTTTTTCTTGTTCGATCAACTTCCCTCCATATTGGAACCCTATACAACTAACCTTCAGCTCAAGGAACCACCGCGAGACATCTGATTTTCAATTTTAACAAAGTGCTAAGGAATTTATCTGTCCTTTGGTCACCCTTCAAATGACTTACCAAGAAATAGGTACCTTACACACCTTCTTGTATATAAATGACAAGGCATGCTATTTTAAAGCTATTTAGAAAGACGCCGAAAGGGGGATTATGAGTCTTGATCTAAATTAAGAAGTATTGTCTTTGGATCTTTTCCTTTTTGTGTTGGCTAGGACTATTGGAAAACTTCATTCAGAAATTATTCTGAAGCTATATTACTAATGCGTCACCCTGCATTTATCATTATCTGATTGTAATTGACATTGGATGATCTTAAAAGAGAACTCACATCTATTCCGGAACTTTTAGATCTTTGCGACACATTTCAATAATTATGCTTTTATCATTCCTTGATCTTTTGCATTCACATATTTAGTATATTGACTAAAAGAAATGCTAATCCATGAAAAATAAATGTTAGTATTGTTGCAGAAGACTTTAGACCCTCCTGATCCTGATGTTGTTGAAGATGCATTAGATTTGCTAGCTCTTATGGGCACGTTAAAGACATCTCCTAGAGGGAGGTTTGAGCCAACATTCTACAATTGTCTACTTGCCTATTTCTCTATGTCTTTTGATGCATCTCTGTTCATAATCAAGTTTGGCGAAGTTGGATTGCTACATGAGGGTATTCTTCTTGGTGTATTGATGGACACGCAACCTCTACCCATTGTGCATCCTTTTGGGGAGGAAAATTTGGTACTTCCCATCAAGCAAATGCAAATTTCTATTCTAGATCCATCAACAGGAAAAAAAAAAAACATTATTCTTATTAGCTATTCCCCCTTTCTTTCCAGTTCAGACAGTACATAAATTGCTACTTTAGTGGAGATACTAACAACCCCCAATTGATCAAAAGGAGGCAATGTTCATGGCGAAGTTGTGTGCCTTTAAGTTTTGGCAACGCATTTTCAAGGTATTGTCATCATTAGTTCTTAAGATCATGCTGTTATTATAATGCACGCTATCGGCCTCAAGCTTCCGATGGTGGAGGTTCTTCAGCACCCAGAATGGCGTGCATTATAATAACAAGGTATTCACAGCTTTCTGAGGAGATGAGCTATTCAAACCTCTTATCATTGTTTTGATTTTTTTTTTTTTATCTTTTTTACTATTAATCACTGTAGTGGTAGGCCCTCTATTTTGGTTGCGTGAGACTCTATACTAACTTCATGCATTATTTTGTATTGCGTTTCTGTTCTATAGTTTAGAATCATGGATTGATGAAGTGTATGGTGGCCCTTGTCTCTGTGTTCGTTTCTATTGGATATCAACAAAGATAATCATCTGCAGTCTATCTCGTTGAATTTTGATTAAGCACAATCAATATTCTTTTATAGTCAAGTGTCCTCATGAAAGTTTAGGGCATGTTTGTTTTGACTTAAGTAAAAGCAAAAGGTACTTTTTTATTTTCCACCAAAATTTAAAATATTTTTCAAATTTTAAACTATAATGAAAAATCTTATGTGAGTCTATGTGCCATCATTTAAGGGCTGTGAAAATTTAAGGAGTTTCGGATTGAAAGAATCAAAGTGCGTGAGTTTTAGATTAAGCAATAAGTAAATGTCAATCCATATTGGTCCTTAATATCTGACATTGTATATTTTATGCAGTTGCATGCTTTTGTGCAATATGAATCCATCAATGTAGCTGAGAAAACAGTGAGTACTCCCTCTATCAATAAGATGCAGCATGATGTATAATGTTCTCATCATAATTAAAATGTACATGTCCTATTATTGCAGGTTGAAGAGCCAAATGATGAGGGGAACTAGAGAAGTGGCCTAAGGGTTCGTTTAATGCATAGACATGGGGTATCTGTTCCTCTTTTTCTTCTTTAGTTGCGCGAAAGCATTAGTTTCCAAATTTATGTAAATCTATGGTAAAAAAATAGGTAGCCATCATATTGAAAATCGTAAAAATGACCACATTCAAAAGCTGCCTGTCCCTTTTTTGGCTGAATAAATGGCACTTACAGGTTGACAATGTCTGTGATGTGAAAAGAAATGAAATCATGCATAGAAAGTCACTGATAAGAAGTGACATTTTCCACTTAGGAATATAGGGTCTGCTCATCCTGCTTTTGATGCGACTGAATTAATGTTACTTGCATGTTCACAGTATGTGGTGCAAAAAAAAAAAAAATTGAATGAATGTGACTGTTAAAAGATTAAAATTTTTTCTGTAGAATCAGTGTTAGCTCAGTGCAGGTGGGATGGCAGATTTTTTATAGTTAAAAAATTTTCTAGTTCAAAGCCTCGAATGTATGCTCGACTTCACTTCTCATTCTATGCATGGTAATTTCTACTGCGGTCTTGCTGAAAGCTGGGTGACAGAGACTGGTGATCTTCACTTCATACTGTGTTATGTGCATGCATTTGAGATTTTAATAAAATATTGATTGAAGATTTGTTTGGGTTGAATGCACTCTGCTAAACTGGGATAATTCATCTTTGTTGGTTTTTCCCACTTCTAGGCAAAACCCTCTCAAGCACGGGGGACGAAGGGACATTATGGAGAAGAACCTTGGGAAGAAGAAGATGCTTCTATATCTGAGCAACGACCAGAGCAACAACTTGAGGAGTCTTTTGAGCAATATGATGCTCACTTCCAGGGGAACATGGTGAGCCTCCATGGCCAAACCTTGACGTGAGCTGTCGCTAGTCCGGTGAGGCCTTGGCCGTGAGAACAGCAAGGTCACCTACTTTGACAAACTCCAACGAGGCCAATTGTCAAGATTCCTCTTAAACTACAAGCTGGTATATCTGATCGAGTGCTGCGACAGTTTCCATGGCCAAGATTTGGCTCTGAAACAGTAAGTATGACTCTTTTAGAATAAGCAAAGATGTGTTACCTTTTCCCTTTCTTTTGTGGCTCGATATTGAGCCAAAGTAGCTTCAGGTCCCTCTAATTTTTCCTCCACCATTTTGAGTTCATTCCACAGAGTGGACAACCAATTGAAAACAACGAAAATTGATAGATTTCCTTTTTTGAACTTTGATGAGGCTTAAGTTAACGAGAAACTTTTAGCCCTATCACGCTTCTCATATATTTCTTGCGAACTTTTGCTTACTCCCTTTGCGTCTTCGATCGGAGGAAGTTCAATAGCGATCTTCGATGTGAGGCAATTCCCTATCCAGTTCCACATGAGCTTCATTGCACTTCCTCCATTGTCATGCCAGCCAGTCATCGGTCGGATTTGGGATGGTGCCATCAATAAATCCTTCATTGTCTTTGGTAATCAGCGTTCACCAAAGCTTGCGGGACTATATAGAACGGTTCTTCGGTCTTGATAGTTGCTGGGCGATGAGGCAGAGCTAGGGATTGGAGGCGGCTGACGTACACGGGGGGGATCGTCGGGTTCTGGCTGTCCGCCGGTGACACGCAAACGAAAAGAAACTGGGTCCACAGGTTGAGTAGGAATTCCCTCCTAAACCCGACAGACCCGATCCATTGTGGCTCGAAAAGGACCAACCCGGTCCATATCTCGGAATGGGCTTGGTGATTAGTGGTGGGCCTCCTCCTGGCCCGTCGTTCTCACCAAGCGCCATGGGGCTGAGATTCTGGGCCAGGCTTCTCTGATTCGTTTAGCCTTTGGATGGGTTGAACTTATATAGGAACCCACTGAACATATGGCCTTGGAAAAAAAGTTCTAGGGTTAGATTGAATGGGTTGTACAGGGTCCAATAGCCCCTCACCTGGGTCGTGTTTGGCCCTGTTCTTCTACTGTTGAATCTGGTTGATGCTACATCGGAATATCATCTACTCTTTGATTGTTGAAAGACGTTTCAGAGCCTTGGGATTCACTAGAGTTCGAACTTTGGTTACTCGACATGATACCTCCCTTGAAAGAAAACGAATATTTGCTGGATGTTGGCGGGCGGAAGCTAAGTTAAGGCAGGGGACTTTGATACCATGTCAAAAGTTTTAAAGGATGGAGAGCGACTAAAGATTGGAATTGTGAATTGATTTTCATGTATGACAATGTGTAACTACAACCTTATTTATAATACAAGAAGTCTAGATGATTAGGGAAGAAAATATACATGATAAAGGGAAAAAAAAAAAAGATTCCCCAAAATGCAATATTTTAATCTTCCATCAATGAACCGGTCAAGATCAATTAGCATTGGGAGCGATATCTTCAACAATTATGGCTGTTTTTGGGCTTTCGTACTCGGTGGTAATCTAGCGTCATTTTTTTTTTCTTTTTGATCGGATGTGATATAGCTTCAATGTAAAGCTATTTATTGTAATTTTTTTGGTCTGCTCACCAGTAGGCTTCCTCATGGAAATGGTGGATTAGATGGTTTGAGAGGGTGAGATTGAGCTTGTGGACTATGTTCTTGATATATTGCTTCATGAAATTATAGCTATATGCTCTAAAAGAGGATCCGTCGGTGAGATTGCCACTGTGTGCGTATATATGTGATGACCATAATCGGGGTACTCAGGAAATATATTTTGAAAAATAATAATCCTCATTAGCTACTATGGTAATTATATTTACTTTCACTATTTAAGCTTTGTTTTTTTTTTTTTCAAATTTCAACAAGAAAATTATAGTTAGAAAAAGTAAAGCAAATACAGGGAAAAAAATAAGTCAATGAAAACTATATGCATTGTAAATGGGGGTTTAAATGAGCTTTAAAATAAATAGAAATGAGTTTTCATAGGTGGGATTAGTTATAAATGTGTTTTAATAAAATGAGTTATCAGGTCAAGTATGGGTTGGGTACGAGTCATTTAATTTACATTAAATGGAAATAGGTCAAAATGGAGTTAAATGGGTCAATATAGGTCAGATTATTTTCAATCCGAACCCACCCATTTGATGGCTCTACACTAGGCCAATGCAGAGGAGTGCTTCCTTAAGATCACTTGGGATGGTGGACCAGTTAGGGTGCGCAACAACTAGCCTAACTAGTATTTGATCCCTAAATAAAATCAAAAAGTGGAATAGAAATGTGTAAGAGATAAGAAAGAATTTAATTCAGACTTACCTCAAGAAATAAAGTGAATAGTAATTTGCGAGCGAGGAGAATGGATGATTATGGAGACTAATTTTTGGTTAGCTTTACCGGAGTGGATAAATGATTTGTTGCATTTTCTCAGTTTAGAAAGGATAAGAAGTGAGATAGAACTATATCTTGACATATCAATGCAAAAATAAAAGAGACGGACATGCATAAGAAGCATGACATTGTGAAACTCTCAATTTTATATAGTACTTGTGCAATGTTTTTTAATCTTAAAAAATATGGATAAATCTTGGAAATTGGCTATTCAAATCCTTTTTCCCGAGGCAGAAA
Organism: Eucalyptus urophylla; assembly: GCA_026873135.1. Taxonomy (NCBI): domain Eukaryota; kingdom Viridiplantae; phylum Streptophyta; class Magnoliopsida; order Myrtales; family Myrtaceae; genus Eucalyptus; species Eucalyptus urophylla. Next base: position 15,697,379 of record CM049469.1, on the reverse strand, counting down.
ATGAGGAGTGCCCAGCTACCTCAAATATTACATTCCAAAGACGCTTATAGTGGCGTACACTCAGAAAAAGTTTTTTTTTAAAAAAAAATCTAAGACTTAAAAAGGGAAACTAAGGGCCTGTTTGGCACGTTGCCAAACAGTACCTGATTATGATTTTTTGTTCCCAGAATTAGTTTGGGACGAGAATCGCATTTGGTAAAATTTTTGTTCCCGGAAACAAATTTGTTCCCGGGAACAGATTGGGAAGAGAATTGAGAATAAAAAAAAATTCTTCGTCCGAGAATCAAAAAAAGAATCAAAACAATAAACTCTCATTCTTCCCTTCCGTCATCCCGCGATTGCCGTCCGCCACCACCCGCCACCATCCGCCGCCGCCCACCGCCGCCGCCTTCCGCCGGTCGCCGGTCCGGCGAGCTCGTTGGAGGCTCGCCAGGCCAGGGTGAGGTCTGGCGAGCTCGCCAGAGACAAGCCAGCCACCGGTGAGGCTCACCCAACCCCGTCGGTGGCCAGGCTGGCCTTGCCGGGGCTGGGCAAGGCTGGCCTGGCCACCGGTGGGGCTCGGCCTAGCCGGCCACATGAAGAAGAAGGAGAATAGGAAAAAAGGGAAAAAAAAGAAAAGAAAAAAATGAAAAAAATTAAAAAGTAAAAAAAAATTATTTAAAAATCAAAAGAAATTAATTTGGAACATAATCAATTAGCACAGTATCAAACGCAATTCTATTCCAGAATAAAAAATTTTGGACAATTACCAAATGCGTTTTTTTACTTAGAATTAGTTCCCGGTAACATAATAAAAAATAATCATTTCTAGTTAGAATCAGCTCCCGGGAATAGAATCGTTACCAAACGCGCCCTAAATAATTTCGTTGCAATTTTGGGATAATTGATCGTAGATGATGATAAAGACATTGTGGTATCTATTTAGTGTATAAAACTTGCCTAGGTTCAGTAAGTTCGCTGGAGAAGAAGATAGATTGAAGAAATAAACAAATAGAAAAAAAATGAAATAAAAAGGCACAAAAGAAAAAGAAAAGGGAAATAGAAACATAAAAAATAAAAAAAATGATGAGAGAAAGAACATAGAGAAAAGAGAGATAAAAATGACAATAGGCTCATTATAATTAAAACGAAGTAGGAGGGTTCAGTATGATTAGCGTGGCCGTGTGTAGTCACGAGAGAAACGGGCCTAGATTGGGGTTTAGTATAGTTTTAACAGAAAAAGGGCTTGGCAGGATTGTATCTGAAATTGGGCTTTGAAAGTCCTTTTGAATTAAAATGGGAGCCCAATGATCTCGCTAGTTTTAGATCCAAAACTCATGAGACCACAATGCGGCCCCTATTATTTTGATTAGGTTGTTAGATTTTAATATCAGATTTAGTTTGGTTTTATTTAATTAATACACACATGATTAAGGAAATTTTGTGGCCTTTTATAAGTTTTAGTTTAGGTTTAGAAAAATTAGTTTCTTAGAAAATTTGTGTTCTATTTAGGTTTAACTCATGGGGTTATTATCCTGGGCTTAATAAAAAAGCAATGTTATATACTTTGTTATCAGGTTACTTAACTACACTTTATCTTTTACTTATTTTTTTATTACTGTATTTGATGAACTAGTTGTGATTCTTTTATATTGCTTTTATGTCATGACTTGCTTCTTCTAGTTAAATGGTTAGATTTCATTTTAGGATTATAATAAGCATTTTGCATAGACACTTAACAAACAAGAACTTTAGAATTTATAATTTGGTAAAAGACAGTGCAGACACTTCAGTTGACAAATAATGAAGTGGAGGTACTGAAATGACACTAGTTAGATAATTAGTGTAATCAAGTCCATAATTCTAAATCTTTGATTGTGTAGGAAATGATATATACTCTTGTATATACCCGGCCCCAAAGGGCTAATGGCAACGACTTCTTTTCATAACAGAATTTTCATAGGTGAATAAATTAAAAGGAAAATCCCAACATCACTAGAGTTAAGGGTTGGGGAGATCTCACACAAGTGAAGGACAGTTAGTCCCCAACTTAACATTACATCTATATCCGTCTTCCTCATCGGGAGGGTAGCGACATGATTTCAAGCTACATCAATTATGTACGTTGATATGAGCAGGTGACATGACTGTTTGGTATTGACTTTGCATGAAATAATTTTATTGTTGCGCTTTGAAGTTGCTGGAAGTTAAAATTCAATTCCTGTCTTAGCTTGTGTTCGCTGATGTTATGAAAATTTGGTTAAAAATCATATGTTGGCTGAGATCGATGCTGCTGAAACAGAAGCTTATTGTTTTTCACGTCAATACTTGGTGGTATGTTCGTTATACGAACGTGAGTGATGGCTAGGAAAATGTTATTTCAAATGAGCAATGATTTTTTAGCAAAATAATCCTAGTATTAATTCCTAAAGCCGCTGAAATGTAAACTTTGTTGCTTTATGACGTATGATGATAACCTGTCCTGTGGGAGCTTTACGATCAAAAACCTTTTGAATAACTAGCTTTGGGTTGACTCTAAATTTATCAAGGAAAATTTTTCTACCGGTGGTGAGCTTATCAGTCCGATTTGGCGTCAACTTGATGATTGATTTGGTGGTGAATTGATGATGTAAGTTCATATGTGTTAGTAATTGATAACTGCTATGTACAGATGATGATTCCATGCAGATCCATATGATTTTTACTTCAAAATTCTTGATGATACTGATGTATGCCGAATAATGTTGGACAAGCGTGTTTCGAAGCCAATTGAATAGGTTGTTAGACTAGGAACACTCATTGATTGATTGAATGCATGTGAGGAACTTTCCAGGTTGGGAGTCCACTAGGCAGTTCCGTTAATTAGGTGATTTAACCTAGTTAATGGAAGAATCTTGGAAAATTATCAACTAATGAATTGAAGAAGACATCTCGAGCTTCAATTTGATAGGTCGTGGAAAAAAATTGGACATCGTTTGCTAGGCTAAATCACATTGAAATCTAGATCTAGATCGTGGAAAACTGATCGACAAGTCTAATGTCAGAGTCCTCATGAACATGTCTTGGTACTTTGAAAATTAGAAGGCCTCAACGTAAAATTATAGAAAATTCATAAACTAAAAATTTTTATATGGGATTTCTTAATCTTTCAAACTAGATAAAATTCATAATTTTTTGGATTGATTTTCCAGGTCAAAGATTTTCCAAAATACTGACTCACGTACAGGGCAAATTTCAGAATCAGTCTGACCTATTGAGTTATTTCTTTAATTACGTAAAAATGTGGGTCAAATCTGAAAGAAATGGTGAACTAGAAAGTTTTAGGAGACACCCCGATCTTTTGGTAGGTGAAATAAAGGCACGAAAAATTTACTCCTTTAACTTCTCCCAGGCTCTCTGGGTTTCTCCCTACCGTGTGGTAGTTTCTCTCGGTCCTGTAGCACCGCAAGTCTCCTTGAAGAGCTTTACCATCCGAAATTCACTGTAACGATTCCCTTTCTCCTCTTCTTGTCCTGTCTCTAAACTCGTTCGCCTGTTTCTTCTCCGTCGAATGATTCGCCCACAACCATAATAGCTGAAACCTCCTCTTTTTACCTCTCGCCGTTAAACCCATACCGTCTAAAATTGCCCTAATCATGTCACTGAAAGTCTAACTGTTTCCCCTCGATCATAATTTCCTTTTATTCTCATGTCACCCCCAAAACCCTAAGCATCGTCACTCCAAGCAGATAACAACCCCATCTAGTCGCAACTGATTTTCACCCCTAGTAGCTCAAGTTTGCCCTATAACTCCGTCTTCCCCTGCCCCATCATCGTTTTCCCCGATTAGCTCCTGTCTGGACTGACTTGTTGTTTAACATTACGCTTGATCAAGGGGAGGCAGCACTGCGCTTCTGATCTTTGAAGGGTCCCCAACCAAATTCCAGCTACCCGCCAACATGCGCAAAGGATTCGCTTTGTTCTTGGGAGAAAACAGAGCCTGTCTGATTATCTAGTTCTGAGGTAGCTCTCTTATAACTTCTTTGGGTCTACACGTAGGACAGCAATTATGACTGATCAAATATCTGATGAGAATCGAGTAGAGGCATTATGCAGAAGCTTGGGCAGTCTATGGTTCGAGGATGATGTAATAGATGTTAAGCAAGGAATATCTGAAGAAAAACTGACAGAATACCGGTTAACATTATTTGGAAAACTCTATTCTCAACCAAACGTGAACTTTCAAGTCTTTCTCAATACTATGAAACGGGCATGGAAGATGGAAAATGTGTCTTGTACTATGCTAGAACCGGGTCTTTTTTTCATTTTCCTTCAAGTCCAAAGCTGAAAAACATAAAGTATTAGACTCCAGGCCGTGGTCCTTTGCAAGCAACCTCCTAGTGCTTCAACAGTGCGATCCTGACATTCCAGAAATCTGTTACAATTTTGACCACTACCCCTTTGGGGTTAACCTATACGGACTTCCATTTGGCAAAATGACGAACGAAGTTGTCAAAGATATAGCTTCCAAGATCGGTGAAGTTATAGATGTGAAGTTGGAAGCCAAAGGAACCAGTACATATAAAGTCGGCAAAGCCAAAGTTAATCTCCACTTGGGTTCCCCCCTAAAACAGGTGTAGTTATCAATTTGGACAGCAAGAAATTATGGATAGAATTCAAATATGAGCAGCTCCCACACTACTGCTACTCTTGTGGAAGAATTGGCCATTATGCTACAACATGCAAATAAATTCCATACGAAACCACAAGGCTGGAAGAGGATTTATCAAGTAATTTTGGAAATTGGCTACATGCTGAAGTCAGGGATCTCAGCCCTTATGACAAAGTAATCTATGGAAAACATGTTTAACTCCTTCAAGATCCCGAGATGGTGCCGGAATCCCCCCTTATTGCAAAAATTCATGAAGATCAGCAGGCAATCAAAACAACAAAGCAGCCTACTCTACCTATACAAAGTCAACAATTTTTGGAGGAGGATATGAAACAAAAGGTGGATCCTCTCCATCATTCTCTTGCCATTACCATGAGGGAGGGAAAAGGACCATAGAAAAAAGGTAGCAGATGTCTAGATAACGAATCAATGATGCTTCTTTATATTGAACAGCTGAAAGAAAAAGAGTTTGAGAGAGAGTACCAGCTAGCAACTGAAAGAGGCCAAAACAAGGGTAAAACCAGAAGCACAAAACTTCCTACTTCGAAAAAAAGGGAAGGGATTTTGTCTGTATGGTGCACAATCCTCAAAGGCACCATCCACCGATAACTTACAACTAGTGGACATTCCTATCACAGAAGAGGAGAAGTCAACACACTGAGCTTTGGTGGCTAACCCTAATAAGCCACCGGGTTAGCCATGAAACTAGTCAGTTGGAATTGTCAGGGGTTGAGCTCACCCTTGACAATTCGAGCTTTAAGAGCCCTTGTATCTCAGGAACAGCCCAATCTAATTTTCTTAATGGAGACCAAAAATCAAGAGCAAATGGTGCAGCGATTGCGTCGTAGACTGAAGTATTAAAATAGCTTTTTGGTGAATCCATATGGTATTTCAAGGGGTTTGGCAATCTTCTGGGATGAAACGGTTACCAAAGCTGTGGATTCGTCTTCTGAAAACTTCATTAATGTGCAATGTCGACTTCACGAAAACAAGCAGCTCATGAGAATCACTTTCATGCATGCTCCAACTAGTTTTAATGCTAGAGTACTCTTATGGGAAGAAATACAACGAGAAATCATCTTCAATCATCTACCTTGGCTGTGTATCAGGGACTTTAATGAAATTATGTATCATTAGGAAAAGGTAGGAAAGAGGTTGGCAGAAAACTTTCATCTTATAGCTTTTAGAGACTTCTTACATGCATGTGCTTTGATGGATCTAGAAAGCAAAGGATGCGCATTCAGATGGACAAATCAAAGGAGTGATGAGGAAAATGTTAAAAAAAGGCTGGATAGAGCCTTATGTACCTTGGAGTGGAGAATAGCTTATCCAGCCGCAAAGGTCATAGCCCTACCAACAATAGGTTCTGATCACAATCCTCTTCTGCTATCCCTGTTTCCTAAAACAAATCGCAAATGGCGAGATTTCAAGTATGAAGCGTACTAGGCTGAGGCTGAGGATTGTAGAAGACTTGTGAAATGAACTTGGGAAGACTCCAAGGCAAAAATATGGTTGATAAACTACAGTTAGTGGCTGCAAAACTTGCTGCGTGGAGTAAGCAAAGATTTTATAATGCATATAATCAAATAGAAGGGTTGAAAAGTGAACTTCAGACCTTGATGAACTGATAGGGCTAGTAAGAACACCTAGAGGAGGGTGAATAGGTGTTAAAGAAGTTTTTGCAAGACTTGACAAATTAATTCGTCTTTAGAGGATAATAGACTGAAGATGTAAAATACTATAAATAGTTATATAAGGCTACGTCCACTCTCCCACACTGACAGCCCACTGGCTAGATCTCACTAAGAACCAAAAGAGATTTTACAATCTCACGTCCTTGATTCCACAGTGTAGAAACTCTACCACACTTCCTCAAGGTCTCACAAGTATTTAATCTCTCTTTTGAGTACAACTTAAACTCAGCGAGTGAAATAGCAAAGAAAAAGGAGCTTCAGACTTTGGAATTTTTCTTTCACGCACACTCTCGAAATAACTTGAGCGTCTTCTTTATATACTCCTCCATGCCTTTATAATTGTTAGCACCTTCCAAATGAGTTTTTCCAAATGAGTTATTCCAATCTATCCATTGGACATAATCAATTAGGGAGATCTTGAGTTATTTAAGGAATGTGATAATAGCCCACCAATCATGCTCACCCATACAATCAAGTTCTAGGTTTCCATAAGTAAAACCTTCCAAGTATACTTCACCAATCAACGGATCTAATTATCCGAATTGATTTCAATAAGAATAATTGATCACGAGATGCTATCTCCAGTTATGAGATTTTCTTAATTGTACGAACCAAATCCTTAAAGATACACTCGCATCTGGATAAGTCTTCTCTTCGTCGGTCTGGAAACTATCAATGAGGTAGACTTTAAATCTTGAGTCTGGAGGTCATCAAACTTTGACGATAGAGTCTGCATGTCTTCAGACTAGACTGATGGAAACATTTTGTCAACTTCAAAACAATAAGGAAGTTTTCTCCAATAATCTCCCCATTTTTTATAGTGACAAAACTTTCCCGCATATTTGAACTTTTTTGTCCTGCAAAGTAACATTTAAGCAAAACAAGATATCTCATAAAAGATAAGTGGATTAGGATGTGGATAGTAGCGATTCTGCAACCACAGAAAACATATTAGTCCCGCAAAACAACTATCCTTCCTTAATCATTATCATGGTCTAAGTTACTACAAGCATCATCAAATTAAACAGTCCAATCCACAACCAAACAAAAGATAAGTCTGAAAGTAAAATAATCCAAACTAAAGTCAAATATGCATCAAACTTCTCCCCATCTTTGTCAATAGCAAAAAGTAGAGAACAAATAAAAAGAGTTGTTTGAAAATAGAGGGAGTCAAGGCTGTTTGGGCAGGCAAATAAGCTGGAATTCTCCCATAGAATTCACTGTCTTCTCATGCTTCCCAATAGTCTCCTTCAATTGCTGAAAATCTTCACCCTTCACATAATCTTGCACTTGAGTCTTTAGGGTAAGTAACTGATCTTGCAAAGAAATTGAAGTAGCCAAGAAAGCCTTTTTGATATCTTTTATCTCATAGTTCAAACCATACTGACCCTTCTTTAAATCCAGCAAAACATCCATTATGCGTGAGAAGTCCGCTGAATGAGTTAGTGCAGCACTGGGTCTAGCCGAATATGTTCCTGGAGTTTTGAGAGTGGAGGGATCTTCAATAGTTTGTCTACTGTGACTTGGAGCGAATGCCTCAAATTCTGGTTCTGGATGGTGAGAAGCATACACATTCTTTAGGTCTGCTGCAGATCGACTAACATCATTAATGAAAATAGGCGAAGAAATACCTTGTTTTTCTGCAACTCCCCCTATTTGTGTGCCTTTAGGATGAGAAATGGATTCTTCTTCCTGTTCTGCTTCAGTAAGAGAGTGATGTTTTTATTTTGCTTTCTCTCCAGCAGTTTCACTCCTTGTCTTTTCAAAGTTGGTTGACAAGGATACAGCCAATATAGACTCAAGAGAGTCAACTCGAGCCTCTCCTTTTGTTCTTCCTTCCTCTTCCTCTTCTCCTTCTCCGTTTTCTTCCTCTTCCTCTTCTTCTCTTCTTTCTTCATCTCTTCTCTCAGTCTCTTCTCTAGTCTAGCGAAAACTGACAAAACTCTTCAAGTTCCTTAAGGCTGAAAGAGTCATCTTATCCTCATCTTCTTCATCCTACAAGATAAGAGTTCTCTTCTTCTTTACTGGAGCATCCATAGGCTCATTGCCTTTCCTTTTGGCTGTTGCAAAGTCATGTTTCACCTTAACTGGAGACTTCTCCTTTATGCGCTCTAACACCTTGTTAAGCTTTTTCAGACGCATTTTGGTGACCATTTTGAATCCAATCACCATTGAAATGATGCTTGTCAAACACAGAGGTGCAGGAATGTGAATTTTGAAATGTCTAAAAAGGCGTGTGATAAGAGCAGAATAAGGGAATTGTTCCTTTCTTTCACCATTGTCCTGTACATGTGAAACAGGATGGTATGAGGCAGAGAGAATTTATAGCCAACATTAATGGCATACATCAATTTCGCTTAAGACCAAGACACATCAGTCTTGGATGTTGATTTTGGACGGATGCAATTAATCACGATTTTATGCAGCAAGATGTTGGAGGCATTCATCCTAAAGTAGGAGATCTTGCCTACAGCAAACCTGTCTTTTACCAATGACAGAGTAGCATGAGCAACGGATATACTGATTGGTTGGAAACTCGCTCTTTTCACCCTAATCATGTCAGCCAATGTATCCATATCCACCAAAAACTCATTATTCCTGACTGTGAAAGAGAAACCGTTTGCATCCACAAAGGATAAATTCGAATACAAGTAGGCTGTGAGTTCTGGATAAGCAGCAGTAGATTCAAAACAAAAGCGCTCCAATTGAAGAAGTGCAAACTTTTCCCTTAGATTTACTTGCACAGAATCAAGAAAATCAAAATCAACGCTTCTAGAATTCATAACCCCTATCTTCATTAGATTCAAATAAACCCTCTTGTAGTTTTTCGATTTGAATAGACTCGATTCATCTGTTGGAGAAATCTTTCCAGAATATTTTGAAGATGACAAAACATTTCTATCAGTCTAAGTCTGGATATCGAATAGTTAAAGTCTCAAGACTTTATAGTCTCAAGACTTTGTAATCTCAAGACTCAAGACTCAAGACTCAAGACTCAAACTTATTCTCTCTGACAGTCTTTCTAATCCAGTGTTGAAGGAAATCCAAAGCCAAGGTTTATGGTTGAGGATTTAATCCTATCCTCTGGAATAGATTCTTTGGTTGGATAATCATTTCGGATTCTTTAATTCTTATCTAAGATCGATTGAAGATCCGATGGTCGACGAAATAATCTTGGATTGTTCTATTCTTGGAAACCGAGATCCTGATTGTATGGGCGAACAGGATTGATGGGCTATCATCAGATTCCTTAAATAGCTCGGATGATCTTCTTGATTGATTCCGTCCAACGGGTAGATTGGAGGAATTCCTTTGGTAAGTGCCAACGGCTATGATGGCATGAAGGAGTATAAAAGGAAGACGTTCTAGTTGTTTTAAGTGTGTGATCGATAGAAAAATTCCAGAGTCTGAAGATCCTTGATTGTTAGTTGAGACTGAGCGAAATTGTATACAGAGAGTGTTTATACTTGGTGACGCCTTGAGTGAGTGTGGTAGATCATCTACACCTAGAAATCAAGGAAGATCAACACTGTAACAACTCTTTGATCATAGTGGAATCCAGCCAATCGGCTGTCAGTGCAGAAGAGTGGACGTAGGCTTGAATCAAGCCGAACCACTATAAACCGAGTGTTCAATTCTCTCTTTCCCTTACTCAGTCTTGCGATTGAATTTTTAACTGTTGCAAATTCTCTAATTGTTTAAATATCGTGCAAGCTTCGAGATATTTTTTTATACCTATTCACCCCCCTCTAGGTACTCGTACTAGCTATTTCATCATCACCAACAACATTTGCAGCCACTTCTGTTCTAGGTTGGAAATGTGTGAACATTCGTTTGTCACCGTCCTGTCCTTCTGGCTGATTAAACGTGCCATAGTGAGGGTCACTAGGAAAGTTAGCAAAAGCTTTTTCAACCGATCCTTTTTTCTGCAATACCCATCTTCTCCATGTCGCGCAAAAACGGAATTTTATTTTTGTAGCCTTTCTCTCTCAGATATTCATCGATCAAAGACATAGCAGTTCCTCCTCTTTTCAAACTAGAATAAAGCTTGAAAGTAACCTTAGGAGTTAACGTTCTTACAAGTTCAACTTTTTCCAAAATTTCTTCTTCTGGTTGAGTTGGTGGAGGAGACTAACACTATCTAGAAGGTTGTTGCTGACTTAGTCGTTTTTGTGGAGAAGAATCTTCTTCCTCCGTCAAATCGAAATGCATAGGACCCTCAAGCATGTGTCGTGGTCCCCTGCTTGTGATTCTCGAAGACTTTCTTAAAGACATTGTCACTTCAATGGAGAAATTCACAAACTTGCTCGAAAATGTGAAAACTTTTTTGGATTAAACAAGAGCGAAAGTGAGAGCAAGTGAGAATTTAGTATTTTAGGGTTTGAGAACGAAAACGGAGAAGAAGGATTTTAACAGTATATAAAGCAAGTGAAGTGAGGTAAACGAATCGTCATAAAAGGAAAAATAAAAATGCCTTTTCGAATATGAATAATTACCTTTTTGAAAATGAATAACTGTCTTTTTCAAAATTGATAACTACCTTTTTGAAAATGAATAAATGCTATAAATTCAAAAACTTGGAAAGATAATTTCAATCAATTAGCGATTAATAAGTAACCGTATATTTTCAAGTCTTTAACCAAAAATTAAATTACTAGTACCGAAATAACTTACAGTCGTAACTCTTGGTCTTCTGAGTCTGAACACCTTCAGACTTTATCTCTGAGTCTAAGCACCTTCATACTTTACTGAATAAAAGATGTGATGTTTAGTTTGGTGCGAATAGACTCAAATAGACTTTTCTCCAATGACTTTGTAAATATGTCCGCTAGTTGATTCTTTGAATCAATGAATTGAATCATAACTTCTCCATTTTGAACATGATCTTTAATAAAGTGATGTTGAATCTCTATGTGCTTTGCTCTTAAATGAAGAATTGTATTCTTTGTGAGATTAATTGTGCTGGTGTTGTCACATTTGATTTCAGTGCATGAGTCTTCAATTCCAAAATCTCTCTGTTGTTATTTTATCCATAAGATTTAAGAACAGCAACTTCCAAGGGCCAGATACTCTGCTTCTGCTGTTGAAAGAGTTACAGTACTTTGCTTTCTTGAGAACCATGATATTGTCCTGTTTCCCAGCAATTGACAAGTACCGGAAGTACTTTTTCTATCAACTCTGCAACCTGCTAAATCTGCATCTGAATATCCAGGGAGATTAAAGTTTCCTTCTTTGGGATACCACAAACCTAACTTTGAGGTAGTTGCAACGTATTTGATGATGCATTTTGCAGCACTTAGATGAGATTCTTTGGGATCAGATTGAAATCTAGCACAAATGCAAACACTAAACAAAATGTCCGGTCTAGAAATGGTAAGATAAAGAAGTGAACCAATAATACTCTTGTAGAGCTTCTAGTCAACTTTCTTTCCTCCTTCATCTTTGTCCAACTTCGAAGAACTTGACATTGGTATCTCAGTCTTTTTGCAATTCTCCAATCTGAACTTTTTAACGAGGTCTTTTGCATTTTTTTTTTTGTGAATAAAAATTCCTTCCTTTAATTTTTTCACTTGTAATCCAAGAAAGAAAGATAGTTCACCCATCATGTTCATCTCAAATTCATCCTACATAGACTTAGAAAACTTCTTGCACAGGTTTTTGTTAGGTAATCCAAATATAATATCATCAACATAGATTTGAACAAATAGAAAGTTTTTACCTTATCTTTTAATAAACAAGGTAGTATCCACTTTTCCTTTGACAAAACCATTTTGAATTAGAAACTTACTTAACTTGTCATACCATACTCGAGGTGCTTGCTTTAATCCATATAGAGCCTTTTTCAGTATGAATACTGAGTCTGATCTCTTTGGGTCTTCAAATCCGGGAGGTTGTTCCACATAAACTTATTCTTAGATAAATCCATTTAGGAATGCACTTTTGACGTCCATTTGGAATAACCTGAAATTTTTATAACAAGCAAAAGCAAGTAATAATCTAATTGTTTCTAACCTTGCTACTAGTGCATAGGTCTCATCATAGTATATCTCTTCTTCTTGCTATATCCTTTGGCCACAAGTCTTGCTTTGTTTCTAACCACTTTTCATTTTTCGTCCATCTTGTTCCTGAAAACCTATTTAGCTCCAATAATGGATTTTCCTTTTGGTTGAGGAGTTAATTCACAGACATTGTTAATGCTGAATTGTCTAAGTTCTTTTTGCATAGCTTCAATCCAGCTTTCGTCCGCTAAAGTTTCTTCTATACTTTTGGATTTTATTTTATAAATAAGTGTCACAGCGCTAGACTCTTCTTGCTTTTTAGATCTAGTGTGAATCCCTTCATCAATATCACCAATGATAAGTTCTTTAGAATGACTAAACTTGTGCTTCCAGTTACTATTTGGTCTCATGGTATGCCGATCTTCTACTTCAATTGATTCTTCAACTTTCATTCGTTGTTGATCTTCAGAAGTCTAAGCCACTTCAGGGGAGGTAGACTTTGTAATGTCAGGAGCAGGTTCAGATTCTTCAAGTTGAGTCTGAATCAATTAATTTTGCAAAGAATTTTGGAATTTGACACTCATAGATTCTTCCACAGACTGAGTCTTCTTGTTGAATACTCTGTAAGTTTTGCTTGAAGTTGAATAGCCAAGGAAAATTCTTTCATCTGATTTTTCTTCAAACTTACCAATTCGATTATTTGCATTTTTCAAGACAAAACATTTGCAACCAAACATATGAAAATAAGAAACAATTGGCTTCTTTCCTTTGAATAACTCATAGGGAGTTTTCTCTAGATTAGGCCTTAAGAATACTCTGTTAATAATATAGCAAGCTGTAGAAACTGTTTCAACCCAAAAACGAGAATAAATATTACTTTCTATTAAAAGAGTTCTTGCCATTTCTTGCAAAGATCTATTCTTTCTTTCTACAACTCCATTCTGTTTTGGAGTGTATGGAGAGGAGAAAACATGCTGAAAACCTAGCAAAGTCTTGATTTTCAAACTTACCTTCATGGTCTATCTGTATGCTTGAAATAGCATATCTTTTCTCATTTTGAACTTTCTTGGCAAACTTTGAAAAGTGAGAAAAGGTTTAAGACTTACTTGCCAGAAAGTAAACTCAAGTAAATCGAGAATAATCATCGACAATCACTAGGCAATATTTCTTTGCACCAATGCTTTGAGTTCTGGTTGGTCCAAAGAAATCCATATGCAGAAGCTGCAAAACACGATTAGTAGAAACTTGATTTATTGGTTTAAAAGAACTTCTAACCTATTTTCCCAACACATATGGTGTGCATAAGTCAGATTTTTGATACTTTAGGTTGGGCAGTCCACGAACAAGTTTCTTGGAAGAGATCTTGACAATTTGCTTCATGTTGATATGGCCAAGCTTCCGATGCCAAAGATTCGCTTCATCTTGAATTGATATTAGACATCGAGACATTTCTAGTTTTATATCCAGAAGATAAATGTTCCCATGTTTTTTTTTTTGACCCAGGGAACCCCGCACAGCCGACAGCTGCGTAAGTAAACCCTGGGGAGGCACGTAGGAAACCACCACCCACGTACCCTGGGTATGTCGCCAATGATCCGCCTGCCTCCCTGCAACTAGCGTTGCAGGGGCTTCGAACTCCAGACCTCCAGCGTGGAAGTCATGGAGCCTACTAGCGGAGCCACCACGGCGAGTGGTTATGTTCCCATGTTTTCGTCCAGTAAAAGATTGAGAAAGATTTTTACTAGTTCCCGAACATATTCCTTCTTGGAAATTGATTTTGAATCTAGTGTCGCATAGTTGGCTAATGCTGAGTAGATTGTAATTTAGTCCTTCCACCAAGGAGACATTATTGATTATGAGTCTTCCAATCTTTACAGTTCCGCACCCAACAATTCTTCATTTGCTATTTTCACCAAAATAGACTTTTCCAATATTTATTTGAACAAGTTTTATAAAACAACTTGAATCTCTAGTCATATGTCTCGAACAACCACTATCTAAATACCATTTAACCTTTTTCTTGATAGTAACTTGCAATTAAAAAAGGAACTCAAGCTTTCTTTGGTACCCACATTTTCTTGGGTCCAGTGAAGTTGGTGCAATATACAGTCTTTGCCCATTCTTTCTTAACAGGTCTCCAAACCATAGGACATATTTTCTAAGTGTTCTGAAATGTTGCACTTTGAACATTTGAGAGCACTTCGGTCAACATGTTTTACAAAGACTTTTTGAGAATGATTTTTATAAAAAGTTTTTGTAGGTCTTTATTTGATTCTTTTCTTTACTTTTGAAAAATCAATTAGATGAATAGTTTTTGAAGTCATTCACAAGCCTGATTTGTTGAAATAAGATCTTTATATAGAACGAATCTTTTCAAGCTTCTCAGATCCGATTGAAAACTTTTTTGAGATATTTGAAATGTCCTTTTTTAAAAATGTATTTTCTTTTGAAAAAGAGTCTGATTTTCTTTTAAAACAACAAAACTTTTGTCTAAATTTTGAAATTTTTCTTTCCAATAATTTTCCTGTTGCTTAAGTGTAGAATTCTCCCTTTTTTAGCTCAGAAAACCTTTTAAGAAAGGTTTTGAGACTTAGACAAAGTTCATCAATGTATTTCGAGACTTTAGTATGAATTTTTAAATTGCTTATCTCGATTTCGCTGTCTGAGTCTGAGTTTGAATCTATTTCAGAGTCTGAGCCTGATTTTGATTTTGCCATTAGACATATATTGGTATAATCCTTATCACTTTCTTCGCATTCAATATCACTCCATGTCTCTGCTTTGAGAGCATTTCTGTATTTCTCAGCTTTTCCCTTCTTTTTCTTCAACAGAGGACAGTTGGGTCTGATGTGTCATTTTTTCTTGCATTCAAAATAGATCACATCTTTATTGGCTTCATCATCCTCAGTTGATTTGTTTTGAAACTTTTAAGTGCTTTGTTTCTTCTAATTGAATCTTCTTCCCTTTTTGTTCAATTTCCTAAACATTCTTATCATAAGTGCTAGCTCTTCAGAGTCTATAACATCAGAATCATCGTTAGATTTTAAAGTAATTGACTTCTTACCTTTGGGATCTTCTTTCTCGTTGATTTGCTCCACTTCATAAAACTAAAGGGTGCCAACCAGTTCGTCTATAGAAAGCCGCATGATCCTATGAGTTTCCCTTATTGAAGTCTTCACGTGATTCCAGTCTTTAGAGAGTCCACGCAGCAATTTGTTAACTTTCATTGGTCCTAAGATTGGCTGTCCCTAATAATCTAGACCGTTTACAATTTTTGTAAAACGACTAAACATGTCAGTGATAGATTCTCCTGACTTCATCTTGAAGGCTTCATACTGTCTGAGTAGAATATTGATTTTTGTTTCTTTCACTTGATCAGTTCCTTCATAGGTAATGTGCAGTCTATCCCAGACTTCTTTGGCTATTTCACAAGATGAAATTATGTTATACTCAGTAGGAGATAAAGCACAATATAAAGAGTAAATTACTTTAGCATCAAGAGCTCGTCTCTTGATTATTTCTTCTTGTGTCATCTCGCTAGCGTCTGCAACTTCTTTTCCTCTTTCTGAAATTGATGTAGCTTTAGAAATGATTCATTTTTCTTCCACATCCCATTCCAGAGGATCTTTCGATCTTAGGAATACATTCATCTTGTTTTTCCATACATTGTATTTATTTCTATCAAAGTAAGGAGGTTTGGTGTTGATTTGGCCTTCAATCAAACCTGGAATCAACATACTAGCCATAGATCTTTAACTCAGAAATAAAAACACTTCAATTAAATGAGCACACAAGCTCTGATACCAATTGATAGGGCTAGTAAGAACACCTAGAAAGGGGTGAATAGGTGTTAAAGAAGTTTTTGCAAGACTTGACAAATTAATTTGTCTTTTGAGGATAATAGACTGAAGATGTAAAAGACTATAAATAGTTATATAAGGCTACGAATTAAAGTAAAGAGTTTAGGGAAAGAAAATTGAAACACAAGGTTTATAGTGGTTTGGTTTAAACTAAGCCCGCGTCCACTTTCCCCCACTGACCACCCACTGGCTAGATTTCACTAAGAACCAAAAGAGATTTTACAATCTCACATCCTTGATTCCATAGTATAGAAACTCTACCACACTTCCTCAAGGTCTCACAAGTATTTAATCTCTCTTTTGAGTACAACTTAAGCTCAGCGATTGAAATAGCAAAGAACTAGGAGTTTCAAACTTTGGAATTTTTCTTTCACGCACACTCTCGAAATAACTTGAGCATCTTCCTTATATACTCCTCCATGCCTTTATAATCGCTGGCACCTTCCAAATGAGTTCTTCAAATCTACCCGTTTGACAGAATCAATTAAAGAGATCTCAAGTTATTTAAGGAATGTGATGATCGCCCATATAATCAGGATATAGGTTTACATAAGTAGAACATTCCAAGTATACTTCGCCAATCAACAGATCTAATTATCCGAATTGATTTCAATAAGAATAATTGATCACGAGATGCTATCTCCAGCTGTGAGATCTTCTTCAACCGTACGAACCAAATCCTTAAAGATACACTCGCATCTGGATAAGTCTTCTCTTTATCAGTCTGGAAACTATTAGTGAGGTAGACTTTAAATCTTGAGTTTGGAGGTCTTTAGACTTTGACGATAGAGTCTGCAAGTCTTCAGACTAGACTGATGGAAACGTTTTATTAACTTTAAAACAATAAGGAAGTTTTCTCCAACATGAACAGCCAAGATAGTAACTATAATCAGTGAAGAATTCAACACATTAACCAAGAAATCGACTCCCTATGGTGACAAGAGGAGATGTTTTGGGGCATGAGATCACGAATTAAGTGGCTACAATGGGAAGATAGAAATACAAAATTTTTCCATGCTATTCAACGAAGAAACTGGAACCGAATATCCATGTTGTTGAATGAACAAGGGGAGTGGGTTCGAAACTAGGAAGCACTCCAGGACTTGACGGTTAATTTTTTCAGAAACCTTTATACGTTAGGGGGACCGCAGAACTTTCAACCCATCCTTGGTCACATCCCAACCTTGGTGGATGTAGCTATGAATCAATCTCTAATTGCTCCTGTCACCGTGGAAGAAATTAAAGATGCTACTTACTAGCTGGGACCTAATAAAGCTCTTGGGCTAGATGGGTTAAATTGTATATTTTTTCAGCACCATTGGTGAGACATTGGTGAAGATATCTGTCAAGAGGTGCAACACTTCTTCGAGACCGGATCCTTAAACCCAGCCCTTAACCAAACACAAATCACACTCATCCCAAAACCCAAAACCCAGAAAAGATAGAACAATATCGACCTATAAGTCTGTGCAATTTTGCCTACAAAATCTTATCCAAAATCCTCACAAATAGACTGAAACATCTATTACCAGTCCTAATTAAAGCATAATAGAGTGCCTTTGTGGGAGGTCGGCAAATACAAGATAATATCCTAATTGTACAGGAAGTCCTTCATAGACTAAGAACTTGTGACCACCAGCGACATTTCCAAGTTGTCCTTAGACTTGATATACAAAAGGCGTATGATCAACTAGAGTGGGATTTCCTTCAGGAATGCTTGAGGAAGATAGGGTTTTGTGAAGATTGGGTTAAGAGGGTCATGCAGTGTGTTACAACAGTTTCCTATAGCATTAAGTTTAATAGGGGGTCCTTGCCTTACTTCAAGCCAACTCGAGGTATTTGCCAGGGTGATCCATTATCCCCTTATTTATTCATCATTGTAGCTAATGTCCTCTCCCATATGTTAAAGCAAGCCCTACAAGTAGGTACACTTCATGGTATCAGGTTGAATAGAAACTGTCCCACTCTTTCACACCTATTATTTGCAAATGACTATCTTTTTCCTAGATGGTACAATCTTGGAATGTCAAAACTCGGCATCTATCCTTCGCCAGTATTGTTACGCATTAGGTCAAGCTATCAACCTCAACAAATCAGGGATATTCTTTAGTAAAGGCTATCCAGAACCACTACAAAGAAATATGGCGTCTGAGCTAAGAGTTCCCGTAATTATGAAAACAGGGAAATACCTAGGAATCCCTTGGGACTAGGGTTCCTCCAAAAAAGAAATGTCCACGTGGATTCTCACTAGAATAAATATGAAGCTGGAAAGTTGGAAGGAAAACTTGTTATCAAGAGCAGGTAAAGAGATACTTCTCAAATCAGTAGTGCAAACTATATCCCAGTATGCAATGTCCATTTTTAAAATCCCAGTATCTATTCTTAGAGCTATTGAAAAGAAGATCGCTAACTTCTGGTAGAGAAACAACAACAAAGCGAAGGGTCTTCATTGGAGAAAATGGAAACTTCTCAAGCTCACAAAAAAGGAAAAGGGGTCTTGGCTTTAAGGACCTCCTCACCTTCAATGTTGCTATGTTAGGAAAACAAGCCTGACACCTCTCTCAGCACCCTGATAATCTATGGAGCCAACTTATGAAAGGCCTATACTTTCCAAATTATAACTTCTGGCAAGCAGGAAAAGGGTCGCGTCCATCCTGGGGATGGCAAAGTTTGTTAGCAGGGAGAGAAGCGATTGCACCTCAAGTAATGTGGGCCGTTGGGAATGGACAGAAATTTCAATTAGAACAGAATAAGTGGTTGAAAATGGGTATAATTGGAGGACCTGCGTTAAGAAATAAACCTTCCAAGGTGGCGAAGTTGATAGACTTTGAAAATGCTGAATGGAAAGAAGACCTCTTGCGGTCTATGTTTAATCATAACATAGTGATGGAAATTCTAGCCATCCCTTTCGGCCTACCAACTATAAAAGATAAACTGGTTTGGATGAGCAATAAATCAGGAAGTTATACGGTGAAGAGTGGCTATTTGTTGAATAGAAAGCACACAATGACCCCTCGTGATCAACCGCCAACTACATCCTACCAGGTTCACCCCGACTTATGGAAACTAATCTGGAACGCAGTTATACAACAGAAGATAAAGTTCTTCCTATGGAGTGCCTATCAGAATGCCTTGCCTACAATGGAGAACCTGTACAAAAGAAAAATAATACTTGCACCTATATGTCCTTTATGCGGCTTTGAACCGAAGACGATAGAACATACACTCCTTCTCTGCCCATGGATAACACAGCTATGGACTGAGCCATCCCTGCAAGTTGAAGTGAATCGAGTGGGTTTAACCCACTTTGATGAATGGTTGTGATCGAAACCATCATATCTTCAGAAAGAGTCCCCTCAATTTTCATCACACTCTATTTAGAGCCATCAACTCACAAGACAACTTTGCCACATGGAATCCCAAATCTAAGAATCAGAAGAAAGACGCCAACTTACACAACAAATGGCAACCCCCGAAGCCCGGTGTTCTCAAAATCAACATTGATGCATCTTTCGGGCCTACTTGCACAGACAGAACACAGTTAAACTCAAGTCAAGAAATTTCATTGCACAGAATTGACGGTCTTTCAACATCACCCTCGGAGCCACACTCAACGAGAGAAGAGCTTCTAGTCTTGACTACCAATTCCCTGACCTCCATCTCCCCAAGACTTGATTTAACATGGAGGGAAGTTGAAGAAAACCAGGACTTTAACGTGAATAGTAATCCTCAATTCTTGAGAATTAGCAAGGAAATGACACCACCTGAAGCAAATGTGGAAATCGTAGATAAGCAGTCCACTCGAAGTTGGGACCAGCTTCACCTACACGAAACCAGAAAGCCAACTAGCTCCACCCACAACCCAAAGGACTCGGCCCTATCGCCATCAACAGCCAAACCGGATGTTGGACATAGGGTGATGACATGAAGTGGCATTTGACGTCTTCCATGTACCTGCGGGCCTAGATCTAACAAAGGAGAAGAATGGTGATGACAGTAACAACTTCACCTCAACTCTGCTACACAGGTTGCCCAGATGAGCTGATCATACAAGACATAGCAAACAAGACCCAAACACCATCCCCTTAGACAAAGACCCATGTATACACAGCAGCTACAACATAGGGCATAGGGGAAGGCCAGATCTGCGATTCAGAGAGGGCGAAGGTGGGAGTGAACAACAAAACAGCCCAGATCTAAACAGAGAAGAGGCTGGTGGGATTTCAAGCACCTTGCAACGACACCCCCTTCCAAGCGGAGCTACTCCGCGCCTCTACAGGGATGCCAACCCAAATGCTTGCTCCAAATACAAAGAACAAGACACACAACTGCCAGATCTGTCTAGCATTCTGAAAAGAGGAATGGATGTCGCTAGTTTTAAACTACCCAACATCGCCTCTGAGCCTTCACAGCATCCTCATTTGCCTAGCACACCCGACAATGGTAATTGGGGGAAGACATATTAGCTAAGAGGAAAGATTGCAGGTGGCCATGAACAATGCTCGAGCCCAGATCTACACAGAGAGGAGCACGACTATTTCCCCGGATCTCAGCAGCGACCCCCCCTTCAAAGGAGCTATAGCTTGCATTTGCAAGGATGATCTAGGAAGAATTATTGATGGGTTTACTAAATTTGTGGAGGTGAATTCGGTTGAGCAAGCGAAGGCAAAGGCTTTGGTTGAAACCTTAGATTTAATTTCCTCGAAGCTGGCCCCGAATAAATCTGAAAAAGAGATACTCATACACTTTGACTGTAGTATGTTGGTGAATGGGGTCCTCTCTTCGTAGACCTTAAGTTGGGAGATACAGTCTCTAGTGGACCGAGCAAAGCGAAAACTTGAATAGGTGTCGGGTCTCACGTTAGCCCATTGTAGTCGAACCACGAACAAGGTGGCTGACTGGTTAGCTAAAGCCCATCCAATGGGTTGTCTCCCTAGGAATTGGGTTAATAACCCCCCGTATGCTCTTTTGGATTTATTGTGTGTTGATGCTAGTGTTGTATTTGCTAAAAACGTTTCCTAGTAATGCAACTATGTTTGTCTGTTCAAAAAATAATAATAATAAAGGCACAAAAGTAACAGTCCAAATACAGGGAAAATTTGACCAGCTAGGGCATTTTGGTAATTTTGGGTTTTTATGGTCCTTATCTTGAAAGGTTGTCGACTAATGAATCAAAGTGGACATCCTAAGATGCAAATTGATGAGTAAATCATTAAAATGCGAAATCATTTAATTAAGCTAGGACATAAGAATATAATAGTCAGTTTATATAATAAAACAGGGAATTTATCTTTGACTTTTCATTAAGTGTGAATTGATTCCATTTGCTTGCTTTGATTGATGAGTGTGACTTGCTCAGTATGGATTGGACTTCTCAATGTTTAATCGCTGGTAATTTTGTTGAATGTGGATCACAAACAGCTGCAATGTGATGATAGGAGTGTTGGTGAAAACCTCATTGAGTGTTTTGAAGCTGATAAAACGTTTTCATCAGTCTAGTCTGAAGACTTGCAGACTCTTTCATCAAAGTCTGAAGACCGCCGGACCACCAGACTCAAGACTTAAAGTCTACCCTCATTGACAATTTCTAGACCGTCGAAGAAGACTTATCCAGAACTGAGTATTTCGTTAAGGATTTGATTCTATCGATTGAAGAAGATCTCTTGGCTGGATATAGCATCTCGGAATCCATTATTCAAATTGAGATTGATTCAGGGATTTTGGATCCGTTGATTGGTGAAGTATACTTGAAAGGTTCTACTTATAGAAACCTAGATCCTGATTGTATGGGCGAGCAGGATTGGTGGGCTATCGTCAGATTCCTTAAATAACTCGAAATCTCCCTAATTGATTCTATCCAACGGGTAGATTGGAAGAACTCCTTTAGAAAGTGCCAACGGGTGTGATGGCATGAAGGAGTATATAAGGAAGACATTCCAGTTATTCGAGAGTGTGCGCGATAGAAGAATTCCAAAGTCTGAAGCTCCTTGTTCTTTGTCAATTCAATTGTTGAGCGAAAACTTGTACTCAAAATGGAGTTTATACTTCTGTGAGACCTTGAGGAAGTGTAGCAAAGTCTCTACACTGTGGAATCAAGGAAGAGCTATACTGTAACAATTCTTTTGATTCATAGTGAAATCCAGCCAGTGGGCTGTTAGTGCGAAAGAGTGGACGTATGCTTGGATTAAGCCGAACCACTATAATCCTTGAGTTCTTATTCTCTTTCCTAATCTCTTTTACTTTGATCGTAACTTTATTTGATTATTAGAGTCTAATTTCCTTTTCATAATCTATTGTTAAGCAGTGTTGGTTTAAAAGCAACAGTATATACTTTACTCTGCAAAATTTGTTTTCGCACCTATTCACCCCCTCTAGGTGCTCATACTAGCTTTCACAATTGATATCGGAGCTTGTGTACTCACTTAAGTTAAAGTGTTTTTACTTCAGAGTTAAAGATCCATGGCTAGTATGTTGGCTCCAGGTCTGGTTGAAGGGCAAAGCAATACCAGACTGCCTTATTTTGATGGAAAGGAATATAACATATGGAAAAAAAACAAGATGAAGGCATTCATGAGATCAAAAGATCCTCTGAATGGGACGTGGTAGACAAAGGAATCATTCCTAAAGCTGCAACAGTCTCAGAAAGAGGAAAAGAAGCTGTTGAGTTTAGTGAAATGACTCAAAAAGAGATAACCAAGAGACAAACTTTTGATGCAAAAGTAATTTATTCCTTATATTGTGCATTATCTCCTACTGAATATAACAGAATCTCTTCTTGTGAAACAGCTAAAGAAGTCTGAGATAGATTACACATCACCTATGAAGGAACTGATCGAGTGAAAGAAATAAGAATCAACATTCTGCTCGGTCAATCTGAAGCATTCAAGATGAAACGAGGAGAATCTATCACTGACATGTTTAGTCGTTTTACAGAAATCGTGAATGGTCTTGAGTATTAAAGTCAACCAATCTCTAGACCTATGAAGGTTAACAAGTTACTACGTGGACTTTCCAAAGATTTGAATCACATAAAGACCTCAATAAGGGAGACACAAAGAATCATGCCACTCTCTATTGACGAATTGGTTGGCACTCTTCAGTCTTATGAAATTGAGCAAATCAACGAAGATGAAGATCCCAAAGGTAAGAAATCTATTGCATTAAAATCTAATGATCATTCTGATGTCACAGATTCTGAAGACGATATGGACGATGAAGAGTTTGCTCTCATGATAAGAAGGCTCAGAAAACTGAACAGAAAGGGAAGAAGATTCAATCCGAAGAAACAAAGTTCTCAACAGCTACATAATAAATTAGTTGAGGATGATGAATCCAACAATGATGTAGTCTGCTTTAAATGCAAGAAAAAGGGACACATCAAACCCAACTATCCTTTGCTGAAGAGAAAGAAAGGAAAAGCTGAGAAATATCGAAAGGCACTTAAAGTAGAAATTTGGAGTGATACCGAATGTGAGGAAAGTGACGATGATTATGCCAATATTTTTCTCATGACATAATTAGACTCAGACTCAGATAGTGAAATTGAGGCAAGTAATTTAAAAATTCCTACTAAAATGACATAATTAGACTCACACTCAGATAGTGAAATCGAGGTAAGTAATTTAAAAATTCCTACTAAAGTCTTTAAATACATTGATGAATTGTGTCTTAGTCTCAAAACCTCTCTCAAAAAGATTTCCGAAGTTAAAAAAGAAAATTCTACACTTAAGCAATAGGAGATTGTTTGGAAAGAAAAGGTCGAAAGTTTAGATAAAAGTGTTATTACTTTGAAAGAAAATGCAGACAATCTTTCAAAAGAAAATGTTTTTTTGAAAAATGATATCTCAAGTATTTCTAAAAGGTTCTCTATAGGGTCTGAGAAATTAGAAAAGATTCTTTCAGCACAAAGACCTTATTTCAACAAATCAGGTTTGGGAATGACTGCTAAAACCATTCCTCTAATTAAACAAAGACCTACAAAAGATTCTTACAAAAATCATTTTCAAAAAGTTTTTGTAAAACCTGTAGGCCGCAGTGCTCTAAAATGTTCCAAGTGCAATAGCTCAGGTCATTTTGAGAAAGAATGTCCTATGGTTTGGAAACTCGTTAAGAATGTTTGGGCAAAGACCGTATATTACACTAACACCAATGGACCCAAGAAAATATGGGTACCGAAGAAAGCTTGAGTTTCTTTTCTAAATGCAGGTCACTATCAAGAAAAATGTTCAATGGTACTTGGATAGTGGATGCTCAAGACATATGACAGGAGACTCAAATTGTTTCATAACACTTGTGCAAGTTAACAATGGAAAAGTCTCCTTTTGAGGAAATAGCAAAGCCAGAATTGTAGGATACAGAACCGTAAAGATTGGAAGCCTCACGATCAATAATGTTTCCTTAGTGGAATGACTCAACTACAACTTGCTGAGTATCAGTCAGCTATGCGACACAAGTTTCAAAATCAACTTTCAAGAAGGAATATGTTCAGGAACCAGTAGAGTTTCCTCTCAGACTTTCACGGGGCGAAGACATGGGAATATCTACCTCTTGGATATCAAACTAGATAAAGCCCAATGTCTAATCTCAATTCAAGAGGAAGCAAACTTATGGCACAAAAAACTTGGGCACATCAACATGAAGCAAATAGCCAAAATTTCAGCAAAGAAGCTTGTTCGTGGACTACCTAAACTGACATATCAAAAGTCTAATCTATGCACACCATGCATGTTAGGAAAACAGGTAAGAAATTTATTCAAACCAATAAATCAAGTATCCACTAATCGTATACTGCAGCTCTTGCATATGGATCTCTTTGGACCAACCAGAACACAGAGCATTGGAGGTAAGAAATATTGCCTAGTAATTGTGGATGATTATTCACGATTCACTTGGGTATATTTCCTAGCAAGTAAGTCTGAAACATTTTCTTATTTTATAAAATTTGCTAAGAAAGTCCAAAATGAGAAAGGGTATATTATTTCAATTATATGAACAGACCGTGGAGGTGAATTTGAAAATCAAGACTTTGCTAAATTCTGTGATGAATCTGGCTTTCAGCATGTGTTCTCTTCACCATATATTCCAGAGCAAAATGGAGTTGTGGAAAGGAAGAATAGATCGTTGCAAGAAATGGCTAGAACTCTTTTAATTGAAAGTAACATTTCTTCTCGTTTTTGGGCTGAAGCAATTTCTACAGCGTGCTATATTATTAATAGAGTCTTCTTAAGGCCTATTCTGGAGAAAACTCCTTATCAGTTATTCAAAGGAAATAAGCCAATTGTTTTTTATTTTCATGTGTTTGGATGCAAATGTTTTATATTGAAAAATGCAAATTATCGAATTGGTAAGTTTGAAGAAAAATCAAATGAAGGTATTTTCCTTGAATATTTGACCACAAGCAAAGCTTACAGAGTATACAACAAAAAGACTCAATCTATGGAGGAATCGATGAATGTCAAATTTCAAGACTTTATGCAAAATCAATCAATTCATACTCAACCTGAAGAATTTGAAACTGCTCCAGACTCTACAAAGTCTAAATCTCCAGAAGTAGCTCAGACTTCAGAAGACCAGCAACAAATGATCGTCGAAGATTCAAATGAAGGAAATGATCAACAGTCTGACATATCAACAAGCAATTGGAAGCACAAGTCTAGTCATCCTAAAGATCTCATTATTGGTAACATTAATAAGGGAATTTGTACAATATCCAAAAGGCGTAAAGAGTCTAGTGTTGTGGCTCTTATTTCTGAAATAGAACCCAAAAGCATAGAAGAAGCTTTAACTGATGAAAGCTGAATTGAAGCTATGCAAGAAGAACTCAAACAATTCAGTATCAATGATGTATGGGAATTGACACGTAAACCGAAAGGTAAATCCGTCATTGGAGCTAAATGGGTTTTTAGGAACAAGATGAACGAGAAAGGAAAAGTCGTAAGGAACAAAGCAAGACTCATGGCCAAAGGATATACGCAAGAAGAAGGGATAGACTATGATGAGACTTACGCACCAAAGGCAGGGTTAGAAGCAATTAGATTATTACTTGCTTTTGCTTGTTATAAGAATTTCAGGTTATTCCAAATGGACGTCAAAAGCGCTTTCCTAAATGGATTTATCCAAGAAGAAGCCTATGTGGAACAACCTCCTGGTTTTGAAGACCCAAAGAAACCTGACTCTATATTCAGACTAAAAAAGGCGCTATACGGTTTAAAGCAAGCGCCTCAAGCTTGGTATGACAGACTAAGTAAGTTTTTAATCCAAAATGGCTTTGTTAAAGGTAAAGTATATACTATACTGTTTATCAAAAGAGAAAGCAAAAGCTTTTTACTTGTTCAAATTTATGTTGATGATATTATTTTTGAATTTTGTAATGAAAATCTGTGCAAGAAATTCTCTAAGTCTATGCAAGATGAATTTGAAATGAGCATGATGGGTGAACTTATCTTCTTTCTCGGGCTTCAAGTGAAACAACTGAAGGAGGGAACTTTTATTCACTAAGAAAAATATGCTAAAGAACTTGTCAAAAAGTTTGGACTAGAAAATTGCTAAAAGACTAATATACCAATGTCAAGTTCCTTGAAGTTGAACAAAGATGAAGGAGAAAAGAAAGTTGACCAGAAGCTATACAGGAGTATCATTGGTTCACTTCTTTATCTTACTACTTCTAGACCTGACATTATGTTCAGTGTTTGTATTTGTGCTAGATTCAATCAGACCCCAAAGAATCTCACTTAAGTGCTGCAAAACGCATCATCAAATACGTTGCATCTACTTCTAATCTAGGTCTCTAGTATCCTAAAGAATGAGATTTTACTCTTCTTGGATATTAAGACACAGATCTAGCAGGATGCAGAGTTGATAGGAAGAGCACCTCGGGCACTTGTCAACTACTTGGTAACAGGACAGTATCTTGGTTTTCAAGAAAGCAAAGTACTGTAGCCCTTTCTACAGCAGAAACAGAGTATGTAGCTCTTGGAAGTTGTTGTTCGCAAATTCTGTGGATAAAGCAACAGCTAAGAAACTTTAGAATTGAAGATTCATGCATCGAGATCAAATGTGACAACACCAGTGCAATCAATCTCACCAAGAATCCAATCCTTTACTCAAGAGCAAAGCATATAAAGATTCGACATCATTTCATTAGAGATCATGTTCAAAATGGAGAAGTCTCGATTCAATTCATTGACTCAAAGAATCAACTAGTGGACATCTTCACAAAGCCTTTGGAGAAAAGTCAATTTGAGCTTATTCATTCCAGACTCAATATCTTAAAGTCTGAAGAAGTTCAGACTCAGGGATAAAAGTCTAATGATATTCAGACTCAAAAGATAAAGATCAACGATTGTAAGTTACTTCTATTTTAGAAATTTATCTCTTGGATAAAATCTTGAAAATGTACGATCATCTATTAATCCGTAATTGATTGATGTTTTATTCCCCAGTTTTCGTGATTATTGCAATCATTCCTTTTCAAAAAAGAAATTATTTTTGAAATGACGGTTATCTATTTTTTTAAAAAAGGCAATTATTTTTTAAAAGGCATATTTATTTTTCCTTTTACGACGTTCTGTATGCCTCACTTCGATTGCTTTATATACTGTTGGTTTTTCTTTGTTCTACACTCAAAACCCTAAGAAAGTACAGATCTTCAACTTTTCTTTTCTTCTCTTGTTTAATCCTCGAAAAGTTTTCACCTTTCTTGCGAAACAAGCTTGGAATCTCTCAAAGACTGTGAAGAATGTCATCTCAAAGAAAGTCTTCAAGGATCGCAAACAGGGGACCACATCAAATGCGTGAGGGTCCTACGCAATTTGACCTCACCAAGGAAGAGGAATCTCCTAGACAGCAGCAGAGCCCACAACATTCTCAGCAGCATCCATCCCCTCCATCTAGACCTCAGAATATTGATCATCGAATAGAGGAAGAAGTCATCAAAGATGCAAAACCCGTAAGACCTCAAAAGCCCACTTTTATTTTTAAGCTTTACTGTGCTTTGAAGAAGGGTGGTACTCCCTTGAACTATATTGATGAATTCTTGAAAGAAAAGGGGTATCAAAATGAAACCCACTTTTTACGCACAATGGAACGATTGAGAATTGTTCCTACGGGGTCAGCAGAAGAAGCATTTACAAATATCCTAAGCGATCCATGTGTTGGAGGGCTGAGTCAACCTGATGGGAATGATGATGATACCATACACTCATTTTAAGCCTAGAATGGGTGTTACAGCGAAAATCCGAAGCAAAATGACAGATTTGTTTCGCTCGGAGGAACACAAGCGACTGTACTCTAAGTTGCTAAAGCGTGGTGTGATTAACCCTAAAAGTGTGAACTTTGATTTTCTTGATTCTCTGAATGTTAAGCTGCGAGAGAAATTCAGTCTTCTTCAACTAGAACGGTTTTGTTCTGAAACGACAAAGGCTCATGCTGAACTCACTGCTTACTTATATTCTAATCTAAGTTTCTTGGATGCGAATAGATTCTCTTTCAATGTTCGAGATTAGGACTATGTAGTTGACATGGATACATTGGCTAATGTGATTGGGGTTAAAAGAGGGAAATTCCAACCAATCAGTGTGTTTATTGGACGTGCAATAGTAGAGCTTGTTCGCGATAGAATGGCGAAAGGAAAGATTTCATATTTGAGGATGAATGCCTCAAATATTTTGCTTCACAAGATAGTGATCAACCGCCTCAGACCCAAATCGACTTTAAAAACCAATGTTTCAAACTTGGAGGCAAAGCTGATGTATGCCATTAACACTAGCAAAAAGTTCTCTCTTCCACACACTATCATGTTTCACATGTACAGAACGATGGTGAAAGACAATGGACAACTTCCTTACTCAGCACTTGCCACTAAGTTATTCAGACATTTGAACATTCAGCCTCCCAGGATTCTATGTGTTTGAACATGCGATCAAATGGTGGTGGGACTAAAAATGGTCTCCAAAATGCGTCTGAAGGAACTTAACAAAGCTTTGGAGCGATTTAAGGAGAAAACCCCTGTCAAGACTCACCCAATCTCTTCGGCTGCAAAACGGAAAGGGAATGAGCCCATGTTTGCTCCATCCAAGAAAAGAAGAGCACTCATCTTGGAGGATGAAGAGGATGAGGATGATATCACAATTTCTACTCTTGCATTGAAAAACTTACATAGTTCTGTTCTAGAGATAAATGAGAGACAGGATCAAGACAAGGAAGTGATCGAACAGAGGAGTGGAGAGAGAGAATAAATGGAGAAATAAGCAGAGGAAGAAAGGATTGTGGAAGAAGAAGAAGAGGGCAGAGGTAAACAAAAGGAAACAGAGCATGAAAAGTACTTCTCACTGCCTGAAGGCAATGAAACAGGGGGAGATGTTGAGAAAAGAGGTACATCTTCAATTGCTGCTACAAGTGAAGGAGTTAGTCGTTCACCTGCAGATCCAGAAGACATCTATGCCTCTCAATTCCCTGAGGAAGGCCATGAGGTTTCATCGCCAAATCTGAGTGATCGTGCTTACTTGCCATCATCTGCCAATACACCTATTGATTGTGCAGAAGCCAGTACTCTGATTGATAATTCAGCAAACTTTCGTAGAGTGCTTGATGTTCTTATGGAGATGCAAGGCCAAATTTATGCTTTGGGATGCGAAGTTCAGAACTTGCAGAATGCAGGTCAACCCTCTTCAGTTTCTTTGCATGACCAAATTCATGCCCTTACTCTTCAAGTTCAAGCAAATGCCAAGGGTGAAGATGTGGCTCAACTGAAGGAGGATTTGAAAAAGCTGGAAGGGATTGTCCAGTCAATGGGAGATTTCCAGCTTGTTCGTGT
This sequence comes from Eucalyptus urophylla, assembly GCA_026873135.1. Lineage (NCBI taxonomy): Eukaryota > Viridiplantae > Streptophyta > Magnoliopsida > Myrtales > Myrtaceae > Eucalyptus > Eucalyptus urophylla. The sequence continues at coordinate 15,667,383 of CM049469.1, read as the reverse complement.
TCCAAAGCAATCCTAATTCCATTCTCTTTTCGTCTATACCTTTTTAATGCTGATAAAAAGGGGGAGAGATGTTGTGCAGATTTGAGATTTGAGATTTGAGATTTAACTCTTGACTTTTTTGATTGACTTTACTTTTGTTTGGTTGTTTGGTTGTGACTGGATTTGGATCTGGATTGTTTGATCGTTTGTTTATTTTAAGCACTATTGGTATTTCATGGCAAAGATAGTTGCTCATTTACAAGACTAACTTATTTCCTGTGGATACAGATTTTAAATGTTGTCTTTACTAAGCCAATTATCTTTTGTGAGATATCCATGTTTGCTTGAGTATTGTTTTATAGGTCAAAGTTATCCAAATCTGCAGGAAAGTTTTCTCATCATAAAAAATGGGGAGATTGTTGGAGAAAACTTCCTTGAGTGTTTTGAAGCTGACAAAACGTTTCTATCAGTCTAGTCTGAAGACTTGCAGACTCTTTCATCAAAGTTTGAAGATCGCCGAACCGCTAGACTCAAGACTTAAAGTCTATCCTCATTGACAGTTTCTAGACCGTCGAAGAAGACTTATCTAAAACTGAGTATTTCGTTAAGGATTTGATTCTATCGACTGAAGAAGATCTCTTGGCTGGATATAGCATCTCGGAATCCATTATTCAAATTGAGATTGATTCGGGGATTTTGGATCCGTTAATTGGCGAAGTATACTTGGAAGGTTCTACTTATGGAAACCTAGACCCTGATTGTATGGGCGAGCAGAATTGGTGGGCTATCGTCGGATTCCTTAAATAACTCGAAATCTCCCTAATTGATTCTGTCTAACGGGTAGATTGGAAGAACTCCTTTGGAAAGTGCCAACGGGTGTGATGGCATGAAGGAGTATATAAGGAAAACGTTCCAGTTATTCGAAAGTGTGCGCGATAGAAGAATTCCAAAGTCTGAAGCTCCTTATTCTTTGTCAATTCAATTGTTAAGCAAAATCTTGTACTCAAAAGAGAGTTTATACTTCTGTGAGACCTTGAGGAAGTGTAGCAAAGTCTCTACACTGTGGATCAAGGAAGAGCTATACTGTAACAACTCTTTTGATTCATAGTGAAATCCAACTAATGGGCTGTCAGTGCAGAAGAGTGGACGTAGGCTTGAATTAAGCCAAACCACTATAATCCTTGAGTTCTTATTCTTTTTCCTAGTCTCTTTGACTTTGATCGTAACTTTATTTGATTATTAGAATCTAATTTCCTTTCCATAATCTAATGTTAAGCAATGTTGGTTTAAAAGCAAAATTATATACTTTACTCTGCAAAATTTGTTTTCGCACCTATTCACCCCCTCTAGGTGCTCGTACTAGCTTTCATAGGGAGAACCTCGGCTTCAATTCAAAGGAGTTCAGAGAGGTCGTTAGATTCATCAAACTTAAGATTACCTTCATAGTTTGTATTCTAAATTTTTATTTAGGATTATATTTAGTCTTGTAGTTTGAATAATTTGAGGGATAGGTTTAGTTTGAATAAATTAATGTAAGGCAAGTTCCATAGTTTAGAAAAACGTCTTCAAGCAATATTGTAATGTTTTAGGTTAGCTTAGACTTAGAATTGCAATAAAAGGGAAACCGGTTCTTTGAATAGACGCTAGGATCTACCCATTAGATACCATCCGTATGATCCATATCCCGTCACCGAGTTATAAAGACTCGGCTTTCGATATTAGACTTTAATTTCAGTGCTGAGAATTAGCTCAAGGGGGTTATGTCTCTTGACTTAATAATAAGGCCTTGTATATTCTTTACTCGATTTGTACGAGTCAAGCTCATGGGGATCATGGCTCAGGATTTAAAACAAAGCCATATAATATTCTTTGTACAACTTGTATCCAATTACTTTCCACGCTTTATTTTTACTTGTCTATTATTACTTGAATGTGTTGTTTTGTTTACCTTACATCGATCTCATGTTGTGGTTCGTTCATTTTCATTTGTCTAGTTGAGTTCACTCTGGAATCAAGATCAAATGAACAATCCTGCATGAATATTTAGTGAAAAGGGACTTTAGGACTCATAATTTGGCAAAGATTGTATGAGACACCTAGTTAACACACACTTTGTTTCAGGTATCGAAATGGCATTATTTAGATAACTAGACTAGTAGCAATTTCAAGATAGGATAGAATTTATAAATAGATCAAATTAAAAGAACTTCCCAACATTATGCGAGGAAAAGATTTGGGAGAGCTTGCATTGAATGAGGAAGAGTATCTCGAGTATCATGACCGTCTATCTCCACTCGACATTACTCCTAAATCTGTCCCCCAACACGCATCACGACTGCTTCGAGAGGGTCAGGACAAAAATGTACAAGAAAAGGCTGAAGCATTTCAACAGCTAGAAGAGATCATCCAAAAGAGAAAACCAGAATAAAAAAATGTGAAAATTGCAAGGGAAAGAGAGGGAAAGCAACAGGTTCAACCGTGGCTTTGTAAAAGGGGCAAAAGGAAGAGTGTGTAGGGTTCGGACACCCCACTTCGTCTCCTCCATTCGGCCGTGACTTCCGGAGAGTGAAATAGAGAAAACTTGAGAGCCTCATTTTCTACTTCTTCCTCTTGCACTTTTTCCGCAACCTAGAGAGAAAGAAGCCGGGAGTGAGCATAAGTGGAGTTCATCCGCGACAAATATTGAACTAAATAGAACGAAACTGAGCTAAATTACAAGAAGTCCAACGATGCAATTTTTGTTTAAATGCATTTTTTCAAAATCTTTTTTATCCTTTTCCCTTTTTCTTAATGATAAACATAACTCAGGATCTAAACTAAGCTAAATACGTACAAATGAGCAATAAACTAAATACATTACTAGAACTTGAATAAAAGATGTTACGAGCATGCAAAACGACCCAGAAATTATGGTAACTTGCAAAAGAGGGGGGCTGAGATCACTTGGAGCCTTTCTTAATGCCAGGGCAAGAGTCAAAGGCCCGCTTTCCAGCCACTTCTCAACCTGAACAGCGTGCGCTAACCTCTCTTTTTTGTGCAAGAATGGCTCTAATAATGCTAATCCCAAAGCGTCCACGGGTCACAAGGGCCAACCCGGGACGCGAGATAAAATCAAAAGCACGAGAAATCACCCCCGTCCAGCACGCCGACCAGTGTGAGCAGGACACATCCTTTGGACTTGATAATGACATTAAAACATTCAAAACTCATCCCGACGCATCCACGAGCCATGAGAACCCGTGAGAGTTGGATCGGGGCTTGCAAAAAGGATTAAATGATGTCATAGAGGCAGCAACGCCTGCTGTCTATAGTCGGGACAGCAGGGTACCCCCTTCGTATCACAAAAGAAAGCAATATAGATTAATCGTGACACATAAGTAGACTAACATACAAGCAAGGATGATCGATAAAGCCCTTAAATTAAGCCAAAATTCTCCCGTTACACGGCTGGAAACACCGGACCAGCAGATAACCGAAGTCAATGAGACATTCATGGCATGAAGATGAATATATAAATCACCTTCTACAAAGAAAAAGCATAAAAAACTATTCACAACTCTTGGCGGCATTAAATTATAACATAGGTATCAAAATGATCATCAATAGCTATGAAATCACTTGGCCAAAAAAAAATGGGCGTCACGATCCTAGGGAGGTGGGCTCGGTTCTAACAAAATGAGACAGTTTCACACTAAGACCATCAACAACAAACACATGATTCGGAGAAACCAAGCAACATCACTGCGCCTCACATCCAGGCTATCCAAACCAATAGACCAAGATAATGAATTTGCGGCGCACCCGCTAGGGCACGGCAAACCAACGCCCTGGGCTTTAAACTATGATTATGTGCTCGGGAAACGATGAATCCTTAGGGTGAACTTGAAGCGCTTAAGAAAAACGGAACTCCTACCTATCAAAAGATGAAGAACGAAGATGAACGAAAGCTCGGATGGACTCCACTTGAAGAGACGGATAACATAAAAGACGCTTGTTAAATAATAAGAACTGAAAGACCACATTTCTTCTGGATTAATGAAGTTCTTCCACTTATTTTACCAATTCATTATGAAACTTTCTCATGGACGAAGAGGAAAGAAAAAGGGCATCAGGGAGTGGGAAACGAAAAAGGGATAATGAGAAACACAATTCCGAAAATAATATTTGCAGATATGCCAAAATTTATATCGATGTTAGAACAATTAACATCAATTTGAATTCATTTTTAGTTGTCGATGACATCTTTATTGCTCCTATAACAATAAGTAAACTGAAATAACAAATTTCTCTTTTCAATTAATCAAATGTTAACTATGAGAGAAAGAGGGGTGATAGAATAATTAAATATTAAATCACGTTTTTATTTAATTGCTTAAATTATTAGAATAATTGATAGTGATCCCACAAAATTTCACAGAGGTTCAATCAAACTCACCTTATGATGCTTCTAAGACTCGAGGGAGCCCCAATAGTCTTTCGTGCAACAAAGATATGTATACGGCAATGATTTGGCAATTTGGTGCCTGGTACATCAATCGGACTTTCCGACAATCCACATTCACGAACTTGTAAACCATCCAAAAACTCCAGCTCATCAAGGCCCTTGACTACTTGTAGACTGTAGGCCATCGATGTCGTGGATATGTAGAGAATTGAGGTTCTTAAGTTTGACAAATCACCAACACTTTGCACATAACAACATTTCTGAAGGTTGAAGTTTTCCCATGATTCCGAGGTTCCATGCTTCCCAGCAGTGTAACAATCTGCAATTTATGAAGACTCTCAATGGAAGGATTTGTCTCTCGTCACAACTACTGATCATAAGAAGACTTATTGTTATCATGCCCTGCCTCCCCACGTAAAGTAGCCTTCCGAAGAACTCGCCCAATGCCTCCAGTGATATGTACACGCTAAAAAGTTGGATCTCAACGGGCTTTGGATAGTATCTCACCTGGACAACTTTCGCCTATCTCATGCTTGATAGCCTGTATCTCTCGAGGTTACACAACTTTCGGCAAACAGCTCCATTAGATGTGGAACTTGAACTCACGAGCTGAAAATCTTGCATTGGAAACCGAGAGACGGCTAATTATGACAAATTGCTCAAGTTCAAAGAGAGTGACACAATTGAATTAAAATTATCGAGGCGTAGCTTCTGCAGAGAACGGACGGCTGCAGAAAAGTTTGCAGATCCAATCCAAACAAATCAAGTTGGGTTAGCAGAGAAGGGAAGCCAGCTCAGCAAGAGGAGAAACATTATGAAGTCCCGAGCTCAATGGGGTTAGCTTGAATAAACTCTCAATACACCATCACCCATCGAGACAGAGTTTATCTCCTCCTTATTCACTATTATTAGATCCAACCGAACCAAATTAGTCAAGTTCGAGAGATTCGGGATTGCACGCAACGATGCAGATGACACTCGTAGATGGGTTAAACTTGTTGGGAGCGCCGGCAACTCCTGAATATTATGACGTGCCATCAACTCCAATACTTGCAATTGCGAAAGCATGCTGATGGTCTTTGGAACTTCATTAACCTGAGTATTTGATAGATTTATAATTCTCAGAATGGGCAAAATTCCGATCCAAGAAGGAAGTTGACCTTTTAAGTTGAGACTATTGACAATAAGCACTTCCAAATTCTCAAGCTTTTCAATGGCACTGGGCAACTCCCACGAATCTGTTGAAACCAATGCAAAACAGCTACTTGAAAAGTGCAATTCTTGTAGTGATTTCAACTTCCATATGGAATCTGGGAGTTTTTTCACTGGGCACTGTTGTACAAAGAAGTGCTTCAGTCTCCTTAGGTCCCCGATTTCTTCAGGCAAATCTTTAAGACAAGAGCACTTGTCAATCTTCAAGTCAATCAAATGCCTCAATTCTCCAATAGAGCCGTCAATTCTACTCAAATTGGAACAATCTTCACAAGTAAGCCTCTCTAAAGAGGGGCACTTCGAGAAGTTTGGTGTTGTCATTATGCTGTGACAACTTTTAAGAGAGAACACTTTCAATTTTCTTGCCCTCTGTCAAAATGAATGCAATAATCAATGGATGAACAACCAATGACCACTTTCAAAGAAAATATAATAGAAATGAGTATATTACAAACCTCGATTAAGTCTCGTAATCTCGAATCATCTAACAAGTCAATGCCTGTGAATTCAAGAACAACAACATTCTTTAGGTACATGTTTGTCCATTTATAGATTCGCGGAGGAAATACCAAGAAATCCATCTTAAGTTGGGATGACAATCTGCTAAGTTGCCTACAAAAGTTCCTCCAAATAATTTAAGGAATCTTAGATGTTCAAACCTTCCAATCTCTTTACTTAGAACAAAGTGATCTTCAAAATTTTGTGCATATGAATCCAAAGATAGTGCTTGAACGTTTGTGTTCATCTACAAATGAGAATGAGAAAAGTGATATCAGTATTCTGTTTTGAAGAGTAAAAGGAGCATAAAAAAAAAAAAAAAAAGATAGAGCATCCGTACTTAGTGTACAGGAATTTTTATCTATTAGTTCTCTTTAGAAGTGCTTTACCTTCTCTGTTTTTGTTGCATCAAGGACTTCCCGAGAAGTCCATATCCTACTCCACTCTTCGGGATTCCCTAGGCTTTCTTGACGAACAATTTCTCTACCAAGATCTCTGAGATGATCGTGCATCCAAAATGTGTTGTTCAAAATCTTTACCAGAGACAATTTAGTGAGGACAGCAACTCCTCTTGTTGGGGAAAATTCACAATCTTTTCACATGTAAAGTGCATTCATCATATCCTCACCAATGAGAAAGCAGGTGATATCGAGGAAAATCTGTTGTTGCTTGTAACTTAAAGGCATCATAACTGATCTTTAATTTTGCAAAAACATCCTCATGAGGTGCTTTTCTTAACTTCTTCAATGTCTCTTTCCATTGAGATTGGCTTTTTCGATAGAGGAACCAACCAATTACTTCAAGAGCTAATGGAAGTCCCCCGGTAGTATATATGATTTCCTTTGAAAGATCAAAATAATCATATAAATGAGAGTCATTGTCGAATGCATACTCACTGAAATGTTTAGACACGTCCTCATAATTCATTTCCTTCATTTCATACTTTACAAGTTGATACTCTGATGTATTGGTTTGCAAAAGATCTTCATTTCTAGTTGAAATCAATATTCTAGATCCTGAACACAAAATATTCTTTCCAACTAATTTCTCCACTTGCTCGCTATTATCAACGTCATCGAGCACAATAAGAATTTTCTTATCCCGAAGTGCTTCTCCAATCTTACTCATTCCATGATCAATTTCGTCACTTCTCCATGAACTTGTAGGGGAGCCGATTTCAAATAGTAACTTCTTTTGCAACTCAACTAGGCCATTTCTTCTAGATGAGTTCGCTCAAACATCTTCGAGGAAACAACACAACTTTCCAAAATGAGAAGAGAGTGAATTGAAGATGACCTTGGTGAGAGTCATTTTACCGATAACCCCAATGCCACAAATTATAATTAGTCGCACTCCACTAGAGTTGATGTCTATCAATTTGATTACTTCTTCAACTCGATCATTAATTCCAACTAAAGTTTTAGTCACCAAAATATGCTCTTCCTTCAACTTTTCCAAGACCTCGCTAGCTATCAATGAGATAAATTCGCCGTGGCTGCCACAGTGGAAAACCATTTTAGCGGGGGAAATGCAAAACCACCATTACCTAGCTAAAGTGATGCTATTCAAGCACCGGTAAGAGTCCATATTGGACATTAACATCAGCCGAAACATACTTTTTTATTCTCTTACCCGAAATTGGACTTGATTTCAACATGAGATTAGCAATGTTGGGACTATGTTAATAATTTTCGTGCAAAATAGATTGATAAAATTTCTATGCATTTGAAAATTGACATTTTATGATTTATGTTCAAGCGACGACTATAGAAATCGAGTGACGACTATAGAAATTGAACATCATGTATACAAGAGGAGAAATGTTTAACATATTGAAAAATTAGATGATTAGGTAGGAATGTAAATGGCGTTTCATTATCCCACTCCTTTTCCTCCCAGTGCCCACGATCAAATATTAATTTAGCTACCCAGTTATTAATATCAATGATTCGCCCATTATGTAAGACGACAATGTTAAGAAGCTGTCACATTTTTTTGACAAAGGTAGCATGGTTCATTGTTTAGTATTATGGTAATAAATTTCCCACCAAAATCAATACCGGGTTTAACTACATTTGTGATTTAAGGAAAATTAGGGAAACAAGCATCTTGAAAGTAGCTAACTTACCCGCTGTACTTCCTCAGTTCCCTACCAAATCTCCTACCAACTTTCTTGAGAGCCTCTCTCCATGCATCGACTTCCTCGTTGCTGAATTTCTTCGTTTGCTCCAAATTGAGTATAGCATCGTGATAGAGTCGAGTTTTCAACATAACATCATCGGGTCGCACGTCGTAAAAAATAGGTAGAATCTCTTTATTACCTTCCAATTTTGAGGTTTTTTCCACAATTTGCAAGAGCTCACGGAGGAATCAGTGACTTAAAGCATAGTTTCGAGAGAAGATAGGTATATAGATCCTTTGAGTTGTTGACCGCTTGCAGAAGCGATCCATCAATCCTTTCACCAACTCAGCGCTCTTCGTCATCGAGGAAAACGTAGATTCCAACATCGGTCAAGCTATGGTAGAGGGAATTTGCAAATCCACAGTGAGTGTCAGGTCCTCTAAAGTTTAGAAATACTCCGTACTCGCTTTGTGATGAAGTTTCTGCATCTAAGCCCGCCATAGCAGTAATTTGCTTAGCTTAGCAGATCTCTCCCTCCTATGTGATCTAGATCTGAGAACGTTCCGGATATGCTTAATAGAGAAAGAAGACACATTCACGGGTCAAGAGGAAACGATAGGAAAACCAATCAACTGCTTTTGGTCGAAGGGAAAATGGTTGAGACAGAAAGTCCTAATTTTTTACGACGGAGACCAAAAAATGAAAAGCTATTAGTCGATGAGAAAAATAAGCCACATCTTTTTTTTTTTTTAACAATCTCTCTCTCTCTCTGAACCAAAAAAAAAAAAAACAATCTCTCTCTCTCTCTCACAGAGATCTACTGTCGTTCATCCAGTTGAAAGGCCCCATGGGCAAATGGTCGAACGGACGGTGATTAGGGCATGAAATGCGCGGAACCCAAGGAGTCAAACTTTAATGGGATATGTTAAGCAGAAGTCCTAAAACTTGTCAAGAAAGTGCAATTGAGTCCTAAAACTTACAAAAAGTGCAATCAAGTCCTAAAACTTGTCAAGTTGGTTCAATTCAGTCCTAAAGTTAACACCGTCAAAAAAGTTAACGGAATTGCTGACGTGGCGCTGACATAATATTTTAAATGAATTTTTTATTATATATATGGCTTTTTAAAATTATTTTTATTCAAAATCTTTAAAAATAAGATAAAAAAATTAAAAAGGAAAAGCTAAATTTATTTAAAAAAACAAAACTATTAAAAATAAAAACAAAAAAGGCTGCCGGTGGAGCTTTTGCCGCCGCCCATCGCCGAAGGGGTCGGCGACGGCCGCCGGACAGGCCGATGACGGTCGCCGGCCCTGGGCGGGTGGCCGGTCTTCGCCCACCCTGGGTGAGGCCTCGCCGGCCCTCGCCTGGGGTTGGCGATGCTCGCCCAGATCTGGGCGCCGAGCACCGAACCTCATGGTCCTCCCCCTCCTCGGCCTCACCATTCTCGTCGACGTCGACGGCGGGGGCGGCGTCGTCCTCGTCGGCGGAGCTGGTGGAGCAGGCGACGCCCTCGAGCTCCTCCTCGTCCTCCTCGTTGGCCGGCTCGTCAAGCTGCGGCTGCTCCTCCCCCTCAGACCCGTCCGACAGGGCCTCGTCGGACGACGCCTGCTCACCCAGATCTGGGCGAGCATCGCCGACCCCAGGCCGATGGTCGCCGGCCCCCCGCGAGGCCTGGCCGGCCCTCGCGGGGGGCGGCGTGCCCAGATCTGGGCGTCCTCGCCCGACCTGGCGGGGGTGACCGGCCCTCACTTGGGGCCGATGAGACCTCGCCCGGGCAAGGGCCGGCCACCCCGCCCAAGGCCGGCGACCATCACCGTCCCCTCCGGCGGGCGTCGCCGGTCCCTCCGGCGATGGGTGGCCGCAGAAGCTCCACCGGCCTTTTTTATTTTTATTTTTAATAGTTTTGTTTTTTTAAATAAATTTAGCTTTTCCTTTTTAATTTTTTTATCTTATTTTTAAAGATTTTGAATAAAAATAATTTTAAAAAGCCATATATATAATAAAAAATTCATTTAAAATATTATGTCAGCGCCACGTCAGCAATTCCGTTAACTTTTTTGACGATGTTAACTTTAGGACTGAATTGAACCAACTTGACAAGTTTTAGGACTTGATTTCACTTTTGTAAGTTTTAGGACTCAATTGCACTTTCTTGACAAGTTTTAGGACTTCTGCTGAACATATCCCAACTTTAATAATTCATACATTCACCTCGGTCCATGTGCATTATTAATTTTCTATTTTCATTGCTCTTTTGCACAAATTATCTCTCTCTCTCCCCTTCCGTAAATGTTACTGTTCAATTTTCGTCGCTGTAGTTTGTTTGCTATTGTTATTTCATGTAGAGGAAAATTCGTTGATTTCACCCAAAAAAAAAAAAAGAGAGAGAGAGAGAGAGATAGATAATAACTTGACGCATTATGTATGATTAACATTAGAAATTGAGAGTATCTTTCTTTTCTTCATGATTTTATTATAATAATTTGTTTAACTACACTTAAAGTCATATAAAGAATCCGCAAATCATGTTTAATCGAATTTGATGTATGTACATCTTCCAAAAAAATGCGGTCTTAACATGTGCAATATCCGCGACATCCTAGAGATTGGCTCCCGGAGAAATTTGCAATGGTTTTCCTCATCGATCTTCGCACACTTAATGGAACATAAATTGTTATTGCTGAGGAAATATACTTGCTCTCCTTATGCCATCTTCCTCTCCTTCGCATCATACTCCTTGTCGTTGTCTGGCCCACATTTCTTGAATTACTCTCTTTTTTTTGGTCCAATTGAACCACCCCTTTTAGTCGCATCCTGGCGCTAACTCACTCCTTGAACTAAGGTCGTTGAATCGATTTTTTAGAGGTGCTGCTCTATTCGCCTGTGCCATTTTGAAGATGTCCAACGTATTATCGGAATTCCTACAAAGGGAAAACAGCAAAACGCCTAAATTCTTCATCCCAAGGTAGTATAATTTCACCAAACCCGTTTCCGCCATTACTCGTCCCAACCCTTGTTCTTCACAATTCTCTCTCTAATTCCCTTGAGTGCACGATCGTCTACCTCTGGCAGCGCTGATCCTTGATGGCGGGGCCCGAATTCAAGCGGAAGACTTCCTGTGGCTGCTTCGTTCTTTGCATGTCCCTTATCCTCACTGAATCTGTTTTCTCGGTGAGCTTACCTCGCTTTCAGCCTATTTAGTGGTGCAATTGGATTGTTCCTTTTCTCTTTCTGCTCTTTCCTTGCCTTCTACTGTGAGCTGGTGCTCCTGTTCTGGGATGGAATTCAGTGAGCACGATGAATCTGCTCGTTTGGCTTCTCTGTGTGCTAGACTGGGTCGTCTTAATACTGAGCAACAGGTTGAAGTATGGACTGATGATCCTTCCCCTGAAACATTGGAAGAGTGTAGACTTACGTTAGTAGGGAAGATCCTGTCCAACCCATCTATAAATTTTCCTGCATTTCAAAGTACCTTAAAGAAGGCTTGGCGGACTGAACAAGTTGACATATCGCAGCGAGAAACGGGACTATATGTGGCAAAATTCAACTCCCTTACCGATAAACAGAGGGTCCAGGAAGGAGGTCCTTGGCTGTTTTCAAACCACCTTCTGATTTTTAAGCCGTGGCAACCAAATACCCCCTTACACTGTTATGACTTCTCAACATGTGCATTTTGGGTTCAAATAATTGGCCTACCTTTAGAATGGAGTACAGAAAAAATGATCACAAAAGCGGTGCAGGACATGGGGCGGGTCATAGGAGTTCACATTGACACTAAAGAAGGGACTACCTTACGGGCTGATCGTGCTAGAGTGGAGTTAAACCTACAAGCACCTTTAAAATTAGGGAAGTTGATTAGTCTGGATGGAAAAATTATTTGGATTGAATTCCAATATGAACGTCTATCCCACTTTTGCTACTCTTGCGGCAAACTGGGACACTACGCTATGTATTGCAAAGACATTCCATATGATGACGCACAATTTGAGGGATGGGATAAAATGACATATGGTCCATGGCTCAAGGCAGAAGTAAAGGACTATAGTCCTTACTAGTATGCTTTTTATTCACCCCAACATTCATCAGAACAGTCTGTAGATAGCATACCTGAAACTCCTCAATCGCAAGTGCAGAATATACCCCTTCTGCCCCCTCCAAGCCACACCGAAGCAGTGACATCTACAGATCTAGCACCTCTAGCTGCTCTCCCAGTATTGGTCCCTGACCAGCGACAAGAATCAAAGATAGTTATTCCTGCTGTTTCCCTGCTCTTATTCCAGCGTCAGCAAAGTTGAAGGGTATCCAGACCCTTCCTACAGATATACAACTCAATTAGAAGCAACGATATACCAGATTGACACCGAAAGTTTGTGTCACCAAAAAACAGAAAAGATATATTCGAAACAACAATGCATGCTTAATATTGGAGAACTTAGACGATTCTCACCTTACTGAGACACCTATGTTCGCAGCGGGTGAAGCAGGACAATGGGCTTCGGTGGCTGGCCCTCAACAGCCACCTCCTCATCAATGAAGTTGATCTGCTGGAACTATCGGGAACTGGGCAACTCCCTAACAATTCAAGCTCTAAAGGCCATGACGGCCAAGGAAAAGCCCAATATGATTTTTTTTGATGGAAACCAAAAACTCTGAGGAGAAACTTGGAAGTCTACAGCGCAACTTGCATTTCAATAATTCCTATATGATAAATCCTACTGGTCTGGTGGGGGGAATGGCGATATTTTGGAATAATCAAGTAGATTTAACTATGCTTACCTCAACTCAGTCGTACTTTGATATGCTCTACAAAGAATACCAGGATGGTTGGACTATGCGTCCTACTTGTATTCATGCTCCCTTTATGTATAACAATCGACAACACCTGTGGAATGAACTTCGAGAGCTCAGTATGGCTAATACATATCCATGGCTATGCCTTGGGGATTTCAATGAAATACTATATCCATGGGAAAAAATAGGCAAGCGCCAAGCAGAACAATATAAGATGTTATCATTTCGAGCCATTATCAATGATTGTTCTCTTATGGAATTACCAAGTAAAAGATGTAAGTTTACCTGGATGAACTACCGTGAGGGAGATGAGTTAGTGAAGGAATGTCTTGATCGGGTGATGTGCACAATGAACTGGCTTTTATTATTCCCTGCAGCTGAGGTCTCTGTGCTGCTGGCTGTTGGGTCAGATCACAGTCCATTGATTGTCAACTCTTCAGCATCTTATAAGGCACGCAGAAAATCTTTCACCTTTGAGGCTTTCTAGAATGAAGATGCAAAATGCTCAGACATTATATCAACAACATGGAATTCAGTAAGAGGTCGAAATGCTGGACTCACCATCAAGTTGCAACATGTCTCTGTCGCACTGATGAAGTGGAGCCGATCCAAACTTTCCAAAGGTGATCTTAAAGCAGCTTCTTTACAGCAACAGCTCCAACAGATAACAAACCAGCAGCATGGCTCCTATAATAGAGAAGAAGTTTTTCAAATCCGTGAGGAATTAAAACGCACTTGGCAGCGTGAAGAGCAATTTTGGGCTATACGGTCTAGAATCCAATGGTTAAACTAGGGTGATAAAAACACGAAATTCTTTCATGCAACTACCCTTCAGAGACGGTAAAGAAATAGAATTGGCATGCTTCAAAATGAGCAAAATGAATGGATTCGTGACCCTCATGCTTTATAGGTTATGGCTTACAATTTTATTTCAAAGTTATATACAACGGTTGGCCATCGGGATTACACTCCTATACTTCAACAATGCCCACATGTGGTTACCAATGAAATAAACAACCATCTGCTGGAAGTGGTCACTTTAAAGGAGGTTCGCCGGGCTACCTTTCAGCTGGGATCTACAAAGGCTCCTGGCTCTGATGGTTTTAATGGGCTTTTCTATCACTCTCACTGGGATATTATCAAAGACGATCTTTTTCTTCTTGTGCATACTTTTTTTCAAATAGGATGGATGCCAGCCAAACTGAATCGCACTATCATTACCTTGATTCCCAAAACTCCTCAACCAGAGCGACTGGACCAATACAGACCAATCAGCCTTTGTAACTTTGCTTATAAAGTTATTTCCAAGGTACTAGCCAATCGCTTAAAACCTTGGTTACCCGATTTAATTTCTATGGAATAGACTGCTTTTGTTAGTGGAAGACAAATCCAAGACAATATTGTAATCTTTCAAGAAGTTCTCCACCATTTTAAAACCCGAAAGCGGACCACCAAATTCAATGCGATTCTTAAGACTGACATGAAGAAAACATATGACAGAGTTGAATGGGAATTCATTAGAGATTATCTACTCCAATTGGGCTTTTATCAGCTGTTGGTACAATGGGTTATGCAATGCATTACCACTACATCTTACAGCATCCGTTTTAATGGAGAACTTCTTCCATTTATCTATCCAACTCGTGGGCTCAGACAAGGTGACCCTTTATCCCCTTATATATTTATTCTTTTAGCAAATGTACTCTCATCTTTGATCAATCAGGCGGTTGCTATAGGACATTTAAAGGGTCTTAGATTGAATAGATGGTGTCCCACTCTTTCACACCTCTTTTTTGCCGATGATGCAATTCTTTTCCTAGAAGGCAGCATTCAGGAAAGTTAGAATATTGTTGATATCTTAAATCAATATTGTCTAGCTACGGGGCAAGCCTTGAATAGGAACAAATCATGACTTATTTTCAGTAAAAATTGCCCTATTAGACTTCAGCACAATATGTCTTTTGAGCTTAGAATACCTGTGCTTCAGAGATATGGAAATTATCTAGGAATCCCATCAGACTAGGGGCGATCTAAACAGGACATGTTTTCTTGGATCCTAGCGCGAGTTCATTCTAAATTAGAAGGTTGGAAAGAAAAGTTTATCTCAAAAGGGGGAAAGGAAATTCTAATCAAGTCTGTTATTCAGGCGATTCCACATTATGCAATGTCGGTCTTCAAGCTTCCTCTGTCGCTTTGTCAAAATATAGAACAGAGTATTGCAAGATTTTGGTGGAAAAAATAATCTAAATAGAGGAGGTATTCATTGGAAGAAATGGGATATTATCAAGTGCAGTAAGGAAAAAGGCGGGCTCGGATTTCGTGATTTTTTGGAATTCAATAGGGCCATGCTTGGCAAGCAAGCATGGTGGTTATTACAACATCCTCAAGCTCTATGGAGTCAACTAGTAAAGGGGCTGCATTATCATTCAACAGATTTTCAGTCAGCACAAAAAGGAAATCGTTCGTCTTGGGTTTGGCAGAGTATTACCACTGGTAGAGAAGCTATTCTCCCTCATCTTAGATGGTATGTTGGTAAAGGGACTAACATCAGAATCCGTGAGGATCCCTGGCTACCAAGAGGAATTCTTGGTGGACCGGCGACTCGAGAGGAACCCCAGCTGGTGGTTGATCTAATAGACCCGATCCACAACAACTGGAATACATCTCTGCTCCAAACTTTTCTGGATGAACGGATTATCTGAGAGATTCTAACCATCCCAGTTAAACCTCAATTTACTGACGATAAACTACTTTGGCTAGCAACAAAGGATGGCTAACACTCGGTGAAGAGTAATTATCATTTATTAACAGCCATATCCAGCAACATCAACAATCATGTGCCCTCATCTTCTTATTAGGTTCCTCCTTTCCTATGGAAAAAAATCTGGTCTATGCGAACAGTACCAAAAGTAAGAACTTTATCTGGTCGATCTGTCAAAATGCAGTAGCTACTAGGGAGAATTTGTTTCGCAGGAAAATTATTGAAAATCCCTATTGTCAGCTCTGTAACCAGAGAACCCCTAAAACTTTAGAGCATATATTCCTACTTTGTTCTTGGACGAGACCAATCTGGGCACACTCTCAGATTACCATTGACATACAACCACAATCTATCCACAAATTTGAAACATGGTTGGCTTCACAAAGTAAATCAACCGACGACTCACCTTCTCTGGAATTGGTAGCCAATGTCTGTTGGTAGATCTGGAAGATGCGGAATGGCTTTATCTTTCGCCATCAACGACTTGATCCACTCTACGTAGTGACAGCAGCTTTGACAGAGATGCGACTCTCCCAGATCTCGTCTCCTTCCTCGTCAAGACGCAACATTGCAACCCTGATCCCGACGCATCTCTGGCGACCACCTGAGCCAGGTACCTTAAAATGTAATATAGATGCAGCCTATCAACCGGGGAGTACAGAGGAGCAATGGCTGCAGTATTCAGAGATCATTGAGGTCAGCTTACCGAAATATACACCAACAAATTTTCGACCGCCTCAGCTCTGGTTGTGGAGTTCCAAGCCTTCTCTCTAATGATCACGCATTTACTGCTGTGAGGGCTAAATCAGGCGAGTCTACTAATTGAATCTGATTGTAGTACCGTAGTTGACGCCGTTACAGATGGTAGATCTCCGCCATGGGAGATCCGCTCCTTGCTCGCGGAAACTGCTACTTCATTAACCCTTTTCCCCCACTTGACGGTATGGCTGTGTAGGAGAGAAGCAAATGCGGTTGCCAACTGGGCTGCAAAGGCCCAGCGTGTACAACCTTTGCCACAACTGGAATGTCTTCCCTCCCTATCTTTTGATGGATTTACTATATGCTGATGCCCTTGCAGCTAGCTGTAAAACTTCGTTTATCTGAATATATCGTTTCTTTACAGACCAAAAAAAAAAGGTATCTCCTTTGCATTTCATTAAGATTAAGCATTAACTTTGTTGATAATGTCAGAATTTGACTCCCAATCAAGAAAAAAATCAATATTGCATTTGTGATTCATTTCCATCTAGGAAGATTCTAAGCATGGTGGGGAAGGGAATTGGGTATCTGGGAACTTGATGTTTGTTTATGATAATTAGCTTTGTGGATTCTTAGTTTCGTTTGGTCAAAAAATTTATGTACTTATTGATTATATGTGCTTAATGTTTCGATACAAATTAGAAAAATTACGTTATTTTTTCGCATACTAATTTAAAGTCTGAAGTCGTATAAGATATCGGACGATTGCAAAATAGATTCCAGTCAAAATAGGGCTAACTCTGGAACCGAATCGAAAAATAAGATGGCTCCAAAACAGGGTCCAGTGCAAACCATGTTGGGTATAGAGTCCAAAAAAAGAAACCGATTATAATAGGACTGGGTACAAAATCTAAGTTTAGGCCCGATCACCCTAAGAGAGACAAGACGAAAGAGAGAGGGGAGAGAGAGAGGAGTTGATTTAGGGAAAGCAAAAATGATTAATATTAGGAAAAACACAAAAATGGTAAATCTATACAAAATTATTTTAAAGTAATTTTTTTATAACTAAAAATTCCAAATTTGTCAATTATGACGAATTTATCATAAAATAATTTTCATTATATTTTACCATCAAATTACTAAATTAGATCACATGTAACCAGTGTAGAATTTTACCTTTTATTTGTCACATATATATTAATTTTGTGATTTTTTATAATATTAATTTAATTTAATGAAAATTAATAAATAATATATTTGTTATAAATATATCAATTTGAAGTTAGTTTTGGATAAATTTATGATAATTGTATCAATTTAATTTTTTTTTTTTGGTGACCTAGGGAATCCGCGCATCGTACCAATACGGACAGCCCGAAAGGCCCGGGGTAACGGGGGTAAACCCTAAGGATAACACATGCTAACCACCACACATGCCACCGGATAAGTTACCCTGCGACGTCCGGGAATCAAGCTCCTTCTCTTGTATTAATTTAATATTTTTCTAGGTGATAACTCAACAAAAAAAGAGAGGGAAAAGAGGGAAATTTGACCGAGATTTGGAGGGAGAGGACGGGAGGTTGAATCCAGATTCTCGTGGATTGGCGAGTAAAGGCAGAGGAAAAAGCCAAAAGAAGAAGGAAAAACCGAGAGAGAGAGACAGAGAGGGAGCAGAGGACAGCTTCGGGAGAGAGAGAGAGAGAGGTGAGCGAGGGAGAGTAATTCAAGAGAAACGAAAAAGGGAGTTTCACCATCCGGAATCAAGACGTGATTCTCTCTCTACCCTTTTCCCCACGCATGTGCAGTTGCAGGCCCCATGTGCAATGGGTCGAAAAGACCGGTGATTATGGCACCCGTGGAAGCCAAGAAATCAAACTTTCCATATATTATTAATGTTAATATCCTGAAAATTTTTAAACTAATATCTTTGTGGTAAATTTACTTAAAATTATTTTTTTATCATAAAAAATTTCAAACTAGTATATATTTAATAAATTTACCTCAAATTAGTACACTTGTGATAAATTTATCCTCAATTAGTTTTCATTAAATTTTATTGTCAAATTATTAAGTTAAATGACACGTGACAGTATATCAATTTGGGATTTTACACTCCGTTAATCACAGTTTACAATTTTGTGGTTTTTTTGGTGATATTAATTCAATTTAGCAGATGGTATATTTGTCACAAATTTATCAGTTTTGGGTTTTTTGTAGTCGAATAAATTAGTTTGGAGTAAATTTATCGTAAATATATCAATTTATGGTTTTTATGGTTAGTCGAAGTAAATTTTTTATAGGTGTATCAGTTTGGGATTTTTTATGGTCAAAAAAATAGTTTTTGGTAAATTTGTCACAAGTGTACTAGTTTGGAGATTTTCAGGATATTAACCCTATTATTAACTTTTCTATTTTTGTTGCTCTTGTACACAAATACTTTACTTGATGAGATAATAACAACACCTTTTTTTTCTTGTAATTTGAGATATTATGTGAATGACCAAACCTAAATTTAATGAGTAAAAATGAAAATACATAAAATAAAAGTAAGAAATGTATTGCATAACCGATGAAATCACTCACGAAAATCGAATATTTATTTTAATTTATATGTATATTATTTGGTTATAAATATTCTTATCCAATAAAGTTTAGAATTCGAAACGGCTAATTGAGTAAAGATATAGTCCTCACTGGCTCTCTTTTTTCCCCCCTTGATGATCTTAGACTATTTACATTATTTGTGACTCTCTCCCTCTCTTCACAGAGAAAAAACCCGCATCAACAAGTGATGAGGAAATAGAGTACTTATAGCATGTTTGTTAACCATCTAAATAGCGTCCGATTCTGATTTTTTATTTTCGGGAGTAGTTTAAGAACATAATCGCGTTTGATAAAAAATTTTGTTTCTAAGAACAAATTTCTATTTTTTTTATTCCCAGAAATAAGTTTGGAAGAAAATCAAGAAGTAAAAAAAAAAAAAATTGATTCTTGTTTTTAGAAACAAATCTAAAAATCAAAACCATATTTCTCTTATTCTTCATTTTTCTCTTCTTCTTCTTCCATTTTCTTCTTCTTCATTTACCACCATCCTGCGGTTGTTGTCCGCCGTCCACTGCCGTCGATCGCTAGCAACCGATCCGACAAGCTCATTGGAGGCAAGCCTAGTCACCAGCAAGCCTTGCGATTTGGCGAGGCCGAGCCTTGCCGGTGGCTAGGTAGGCCTCAACTAGGCAGGCCTCGCCCAGCCCCAGTGAGGCTCGTCTGGCCATCGGCAAGGCCAAGCCTCGGTAGGACTGGGTGAGCTTCATCAATGGCTAGGTGGGCCTCGCCCAACCCCAGCGAGGCCCATTTGGCCATCGGCAAGGTCGAGCCTCAGTGGGGTTGGGTGAGCTTCATCGATGGCTAGGCGAGCCTCACCCAACCCTGGCGAGGTTTGTCTCACCCAGCTGCCGATGAGGCTCGTCCGACGAGGGCCCACCTCGCCAAGGGCCGGCGATGCTCCGCCAGCCCTTGTTTGGCTAATCGTCGGACTGGCAACCAACCACTTGAAAAAGAAGAACAGGAGAGAAAAAGGAAAAAAAAAATTAAAAAAACTAAAAGAAAAAAATATTTAATAATTAAAAGAAAATGATTTATAGTAGAAATTTTGAGTACGATATTAAACGCAATTCTATTTCAGAATCAGAAATTTTAGACAATTATCATAAAATTTAAAATACTTAAAAATTATTTCCGAAAATAAAATAAAATTAATCATTTTTTTATCAAATTTTGTTCTGGAGAATAGAATCCTTACTAAGCACGCTGTTATACGAACAAAATCCAATACTATCGGCTCAATGAGAAAATGGTTGTACGAGAAAATTGTAAATTTTTTTTTTTTTTGTAACTCAGGGAATCTCCGTAAGCCAGTAGCCCAGCGAGATAAACCCTGAAGCAAGTAGAGTCACCACTACCCTTACCTGGCAGGTAAGTTGTAGGTTCCTTTCTAACAAGACAGATAATGCAAGAAGTCGAACACCGAATCTCTCGCGAAAAAAATAAGTGTTCAATCAACTACGCGGCATAGAGAGAAAGTCGTAATTTTGTACGATGAAGACCATAAAAATTAAAATGCTGCTGGCTGACGAGAAAAATACTAAAATATGTGGCTAAAAAAGCGGCCGACAGCACAAAAGTTGGCAAACGCGCATGCAGTTGCAGGCCCACGGGCGGAAGCCAGGGAATCAAACGCGATTCTTTCTGTACCATCAATCCATCTCATATAATTGTACTTTTATATCGACTGTCCTGCACTTTGTTGCAGGACCCGTGTGCAGATGGGTCAAAAGAACGGTGATTAATGATTATGGCACGACATACGTGGAAGCGAAGGAATCAAACTTTCATAGTTCATACAGTTGCCTCTTTCCCCATTTTATAACTTACCCTTTCAATTGCTCTTCTACACAAATTATCCACCAAAAGAATATATTTACTTTTCCATTGTCATTGCTATTTTATAGTATATATATTTTGTTTAACATTGTTTTCTCTTTCTCAAAAGAGTTTTTTTCATTTCATGTCGAGTAAAATTCGATGATTTTACAAAAGATTCGATGAATAATGAATTGTCGTATTATGTATGATTAAGAAGACAAATTCTCAGTTTGCTTCTTCTTATATGATTCTCTCGATAATAACACAAATACCATTTTACTTAATAGCACTTCAAGTCAAACAAAGAATCCACAAATCATGTTAAGTCAAATTTCGTTTATGCACATTTTCAAAAATATATATGGTCTAATCACGTGTAATGTGCGTGATGACATACTACTTAAGATAAAATAAATGTATAATAAAAAGGTGACATTGCGCTTTGAGGAATTTATAATGGTTCTCTTAATAGATCTTTACAAAATTAGGCTTTGTTTATTTTACGAAAATAAATGATTTAGAAAAAAATTTCAAATTAATAGTGATAATTACTCCGATGTTGGCTCATGAATATGCCTCTGTGACTTTTTCTCTTAGGACGACTTTGAACTTATACATGTGATCTTACTCCATCACCAAATTTGACTGGAGTCTATCGGTCCCTTCTTCGTTCTTGAAATTTAGCAATTCTAATTCCGCAGAAGTTATTTACGAAAAAGTAGAGATTGAAAAATGAGTTGTCGATGATAGTCAACTTGACATTATCGAAGAAGAGACCTCCCCGCAAGCTGACAATCAGCTTTAGAATACTTTTTCTTTTTAAATTTGGAGGTATATAAGTGGAGACAATTTAATTTTAGGACTTGAACTATGAATTTAGCAAATTCACCTTCCTCATGGAGAACTGCGATATCCAAAGCAACATGACACGAAATACGACAACATATCGATGCGACCCATTTAGGTTTTCAATTAATCTCGACCTACAAGAATCTTGAAATATTATATTTATCCCACACATTCCAAAGTACTTCACTTTCTTAAGAAATAAATATTGAAATATTCTCACACATTGTTGGATAAAAAATCACACATACTTTTTATATTTATGCAATCTCCATCAATTTATAAGCTTAAGTTTTTTGATTGAATTTTCTGCTATTATTGTTCATTAATAGAGTCAATCAATCAAACGCTTAGCGAACTACAAGATTTCCAATTGTCCTTCTAGCATTAAAAATTTCCATATAATTTTAGGATTATATTGAACATACACAAATAGTTCAAGAATTGATTGCACAAATTAAAAAATCAGGGCAATATTGTATATTGGACTAAAATTTAAAGACCATGTTAAACAAAATATAAATTAAAAAAATATTATATATTGGACCGAAATTTATTTCCCAATCAAACTTTAATAATTCATATTTGTTTCCTGATTTTCTATTTTGATCAGTCATTTCACAAATAATTTAATTATTACTCTCTCTCTCTCTCTCTCTCTCTCTCTCTCTCTCACACATATTACTTTTTCGATTTTCATTGCTATTTTATCTATAGTTAGTTTGTTATATGTTATCTCTTTCTCAAATGAGTGTTTTTCATTTCATTTTGAAGAAGATTCGATGATTTCATAAACAATTTGATAAATGATCAACAAGAGAAATTGTCAGTTTCCTTCTTCTTCTTCTTTTATCATTCTCTTAGAAATCACAGAAGTATCCTTTACTCAATCACACTCAAAAAAACAAAAAAAAAGAATCCACAAATCAAGTTAAATCATATTTGATTTATGTACCTGTTAAGAACATATGTTGTCTTAACACGTGCTCATTCTACTAATTAAGATGAAATGAGTGTATAAAAGTAAATAGGTGATGTGGCATCTTGAGGAATTTACGATAATTCTCTTTGTTCATCTGGGCACACTTAATGGACCACGAATTGTCTCAATTCAACCTCGTCATTTCTTGGATACTTCTTCGTATCAAGCTTTCATGAATTATTTCTGGGTATATGGTGGTAGCGGAGGTCTCGGGCAAAGGCCCCGAGAAATATGAATATTTTTGGTCCTTTACTTCCTTTTTCTGATTTTATCTTCTCTAGATGTATCCAACTATTTCACTCTGGATGCTTCCGTACTTCCGTTTTCTTTCTACAAATGTTTTTCATATTACTATGTTCTACGAAATTTTTTAACAAATTTGTTGAACAATGTTAATACAAATTTGAATCCTTATGTAATAATTAGCTAAGTGATCATATTGGTTTGGATGCGATAAAGTATGTGTTAAAATTATAGAATTCTTCTAATGCTGAAATTGATCTATAATGCCACGTTCGATAGAGACTACCTTGATGCATGTGGACGACGCTTTTACATACATCAGTATGGATTGATTAGTCCAAGTGAAAGTTGGATCATTTTGCCTTGTCTAGAAAAATGTATGAATTTAGCTCCTCATACTAAGTAGGGGTGTTAACGGTTCGGTTTTTTTGAAAAACCGAATCGAATCGAGCCGTTAGGAAAAACTTCCAAACCAAACCGAATGAGACCCAAACTGAAATTTTGGTTCAATTCGGTTTGGTTCGGTTTTTCGGTTTTTGATTTTCAACTTTTAGTTTTCGGTTTTTGCATTTGTTTTTTTTTTCGTTTTTATTTTCTATTGTATATATTTTCATTTACAAGAAATAAACTCTTATCAGTTTATTGATTCGGTTCGGTTCAGTTAATCGATAAAAACTAAATCAATAAAAAAAATTTCAATTTTTAATGAAAATCGAATCGAATGAAAACTAAATAAAAAAAATCAAATTTTTTTTATTCGGTTCGATTTTTAGTTCGGTTTTGACACCCCTATACTAAGCTGAAACTAAGAACTCATTAAATTTTCCAATAAAACAACAGCAGGAGATCCTATCAGTAACGTTGTGCTTGGGCCTCTATCTGTCATTCATTAACGGAAAAGTAATAGGCAACCAATCAAATGCCAATGGGTCCATGAGAAAATAGTTAAAGCAGAAAGTCATAATATATCACGACGAAGACCGTAACGCCAAGGGCGCGTTTGGTAACGATTCTGTTCCCAGGAGCTGATTCTGATAAGAACTGATTCTTTTTGATTCTGTTCCCGGGAACTGATTCTGAGTAAAAACACGTGTTTGGTAACTGTTCAAAATTTTTTATTCTGGAATAGAATTGCGTTTGGTACCGTATTAATTGATTCTGTTCCAAATTAATTTCTTTTGATTTTTAAATAAATTTTAAATAATTTCTTTTGATTTTTAAATAAATTTTAAATAATTTCTTTACTTTTTACTACTTTTTTCTTTTTTTCCCCTTTTTCCTATTCTTCTTCTTCTTCATTTGGCCGGTCGCCGGACCGGCGACCGGCCAGACGAGGGCCGGCGACGCTCACCGGCGCGCCAGCCCTCGGCGAGGTCGGCCTCGTCGGCCGAGCCTCGGAGGCTGCCTCGCCCAGCCTCGAGGCCGCTTGGCTTACCTCGCCGGGGCCCCCCGCCAGGGCAGGCCGCGAGTCAGTCAGGCGCGGGCTACACAGCGGGCGAGCCTCGGCGATCTCGCCTCGGCACTGATGTCGGCGGCGGCGGCAGCGGCGGCGGCGGACGGCGGCAGGCGGCGGCGGACGGCGGCGGACGGCGGCGGACGGCGGCGGGCGATGGCAAATGGCAACCGAGATGATAAAAGAGAAGAACAAGGTTTTACCGTTTTGATTCTTTTTTCTGATTCTCGGACGAGAATCAAATTTTTTTTTATTCTCAAATCTTGTCCAAAATTGTTCCCGGGAACAAATTTGTTCCCGGGAACAAAAAATTTACCAAATGCGATTCTCGTCCCAAACTGATTCTGGGAACAAAAAATCAGAATTTGGCACTGTTGGGCAAGTTGCCAAACAGGCCCCAAATGCTATTGGCGGATAAGAACCGGGTCCTCCAAAGTTCAGGAACATCTTCTACTCTCTCTTCCTGGTAACTTCCTGCGTCTGAGCTAGCATAGCTTCTTTTTTAGGTCTATCGCTAGCTGTCTCTCTGTCTCTCTGTCTGTCTCTCTCTCTCTCTCTCTCCCAACACCATGTGTGAAAAGAAGAATAACGGCTCTCTTTCTTTTCTAAAAGTTGAAATTATTAATATTACTCCTTGGAAGACGGAAAAGGGAACTGCCGGCAGTCGATGGGAAAGCGCAAATTGCTATAAAGGTCGACAATAATCGTTAAGTTGGTTGACAAAAAGCCCCAAATTACGCTGATTGCACTGCACGGGCAACGGCTTTTTGAACAACACTACTCGATTAATTAATCTCCGTATTTTTATATTTGCTTTTTTTTTTTTCAAGGAAACTTTTATGTTGTGATCCAGTTTGATTTTCCTTTGTGTTGGATCATGACATCTACTGTTCCTCTAATCTTTGAGAAGCAAAAATCAGATTAAAAAACAATTTATATTGAGACGATTTGAACTAATGTTTCTCTCTGCTTGTCAACTTATGAACATCACAGGTTGCAAATTGCATATGTCCCTGTTGGCATCTGACATTGCAAGTATGAAAGTCGGGGTCGATTTTTCATTAGAATTGGTAAAATTCGAAAGGGGGATAAGCGACTTTAAGGACTTGATTCATCACTGCTCAGTTGTAGCTTTGTCTCGAACTCGTTGGCACGAAAGTTGCTGGCGCTCTAGGCTTCACATGGATTTCTTGGTTCTTGTTAATGGACTACCAATCACCTCAACTTTGTTGCTGGTGAGTGGTTCAAAAACAAGGATTAAAACTAAAATAAATAATAACCCAACAAAAAGTAAAACTAACCTGCTATTTAAATTATCCTGGAGATGCGCGTTACCAATGTTTGAACGTATAATCCATACCCTTTAACTTGTTTTGGTCATTGGTGACATAGAACCAGCAATTTTTGACACAAATTACTACGTTCATACGCAATTGCATGGCAAACCCGAATGTGATGTTAATGGTGTGTTTAGTAATGTTTCTGTTTAAAAAATTGTTCCAAGGAACAGAAATAGAAAAAATTATTTATGTTCTAGGAAACAATTTTTGAACAGAAGAATGTGTTTGGTAAACTTGTTCCCGAAATAAAAAAAAGAACATAAACATGTTTGGCAAATTTATATAATTTTTTAATATTTTTATTTTATTTTTCCTTTTTTTCTTTTTTCTTCCTTTTGGCTAGTCGCTAGCCTCAGCCATGGCCGGCGGCCTCGCCCAGCCACAGCGAGGCTCGCTGGCCCTCGGCGAGGCCAAACCTCGCCGGCTAGTGTGAGGTCGGCCTTGCCTTGGCTGGGCGAGCTCGAGCTCGCTCAGATCCGGTGAAGTCGAGCTCACCCACCCATCGGCGAGGCTCGGCCTCGTTGGGCCACCGCTAGGCGACTCACCCAGCCAAGGTGAGGCTGAGCCTCGCCAGGGGCCGTCGACACTCGGCCTCGTCGGGGGCCGGTGACCCTCCGGCGAGGTCGCCACCCCTTGACAGCCAATCGCTGACCATGGCAGAAGCCAGCGACCGGTCAAAGAAAAAAGAAGAAGAAAAGAAGAAGAAGAAAAAAAATAAGAGAGAGAAAAATTATTTCTCGGAAGTGTTTCAGAAACAAGAAACAAGTTTTTCTTGTTTCTTGTTTCTGTTCCAAATTTGTTTCCGGAAACAAAAAAATAGATTTGGAACAAACACGCAAACAAACGCGTTTCTATTATTTTTTTGTTCCTTAGAACAAAAAAACAACAATCGTGTTCATGAACACAAAAAAAGAACATTGCCAAACAGACCCTAATTGACACGGATTTAATAATGACCATTTCTACAATTCATCTATGCCATCAATTGTTGACGACTTTCCTTAAACATTATCAAGGAGGCGGCAACACTTCCCAAATTGGGTTGGAAGTTGATGGAAGACAACCTTGGGCATGAGCTGTTTTATCGAGTCTCCCGTGCCATGAATTTGAATGAGATGCACACCGCCATAGTCAACATCTAACAACTCTCTTATAGCTACAACTCCATCACTAATCCCAATTAAATGTTCAGTCAACAAACTTATGTTTATCTTCAACTTATCCACAACCACCTCAATGGCCAACTTGATTAGTTTGCCTCGGCTGTCATGATGGAAAATCATTTTAATGGGTGTAAATTGTAAAATAACATCCAATATTAACTTTCATTCTAGATGCAATTCCTTCGTATTGCAACACAATCTCTTACTTTTTGTTCTTTTCCTAGGAGTGATGTGATTCAATTGCACCTACTTGACCACACAATTATCGGATAACTAATGGGACATCAACAATTATCAAGCGTCTTCTCTATTGAATTTGAGGATTTCCTAGTTATTGCTTTTGATAACTTTAACAATCAACACTCATGTTTAGTCTTGAATAAACAAGCACTAATCTCTTGCTACAGTACAAAAAAATTAAGAAAATAAGGATCTTGAAAGCAGCTTACCCCCTTTTACTTCGTTCACTTTCCACCCCTTTATCGAATCAACCATTAAACAAAGTAAGCATCCATATCGACGAGCAAACACCTTTGTCAATAGAAGACTAAGGGCTTTCTTTCTCTAAGAAAATATGACATTATTATATGACTCCTCGGAAGACCAAAGAGCAAAGTGCTGGTAATCGATGAGAAAAGTAAGTTGCCAAGGGTAGTTTATCTTCGGGACAATTTCTATTTAGAAATGATTTTTTCTAATTCAATTTTCTAGATGTGATTTTGAGCATTTGAAAACATTTTGTAACTATACAAAATTTTAATTCCTAAAATAAAAATACGTTTGGTACGACCCTTAAAATTTTTTGTGACTTAAAATTTCTTTAATATTTTAATAATTTTATTACATTTTTCTTTTTTTTTCCTTTTTTTTTCTTCTTCTTTGCGAGGTTGGCATTGTAAGAGTTTTCTTAATATATATACTACATTAATTGATTTTGTAATTTAGCGTTTTACAGGGTTGGTCTAAGATAAGATAGAAATTTTCTTAATTAGTCCAATATGAAGCTAACTGGTATGAGACAAGTTAAGCCTAACCCATAATAAGATAAGCTGGTTGGAAACTTTATAAATAGTGCTCAAGTCTCTTTCTAACCCTAATTTTTACAATTATCCTCACAAATGAGCGTTTACCTAGGGCTAAAGGGTGAGTGGGCCATCTCATTGAACCAATGATATATATGGCAATAGAGGAGAATGATTTGCGCATGAATCGTCACTTTTCAGCTTCCACATCATGATCGATAGATCCAAAAATAAGCGCGTTAATTTTTCTACTGGATTATATGTGTTCTTGTTTAAGTTATGGAGATAGTGGGATTACATTTTTCCGTATCTAACAAGCCTCGCCATGGCCAGGCAACCATAAGAATAGAGCTCCTATGCTGAGGTGACGATAAGAACTCAATGAAGTTGCTAATGTAACAACTGCGGGAGATCCTATCAGTAACGTTGTGCTTGGGCCTCTTTCTGTCATTCATTATCGGAGGAGTAAGAGGCAACCAATCAAATGCCATAGTGGGTCCATGAGAAAATAGTTAAAGCAAAGAGTCGTAAAACCATAACGTCAAATGCTATTGGCCGATGAGAAATAGGGTCCTCTAGGGGTGCGGATGATAATGCTTTTTGGCTGGGGAAGAGTTTTTTTTTTTTTCAGAAATAGTTCTTTTATATTTTTATTTCGGGGAACAATTTATGAGTAAAAGAACCCGTTTGATAACTATACAAAATTTCTACTTTTGGAATAGAAAAAGAATAGAAATGCGTTTGATAACGCAATAGTTTCTTTTTTGTATTTATTCATTTTTTATTCTTGCTTACGAATTGCCGACCACCAGCCGCCACCCGCCATCGCACGATCGCCGCCCGCTGCCCGCCGCCATCGCCAACTACCGCCGCACCACCCATCGGTCGCCCCCTCCCGTGGCCGCCTAGCCACCATGGTGCGGCGGCGGCAGTGGGCGGCGATTGGCAGTCAGCGGCGGGCGGCAGCCGACAATTGGCGACCAGAGGCGGTAATGGCGGCGGTCGGCGGCAGGCGACTGGAGGCGGTGGCGACGGGGGGCGACCGGCGGCAGCCAACGATAGGTGGTGGCTTCGGGCTGTTGAAGGTGGCCGCGGCAAGAGAGAGAAATAAAAGAAAATTAAAAAAGAAAATTTGCTTATTTCTAGAAATTGGTCACGGAAATAAGAAGCAACTTTTTTTTGCTTCTCGTTTCTGCTCCAAATCTATTCTCAGGCTAACTTTTTATTCCTGAGAATAAAAAAATAACTTGACATTACCAAACGGGTTTCTATTCTTTTTTTGTTCCGGAGAACAAAAGAACAGAAATTGAGAGAAATATAAACATTACCATATGCTACCTAATAAAGCTCAGGAGCACCTACTGCTCTATCTTCCTGGAAACTTCCTGAGAAAATATTGGGTGATCCGGGACCTCCACATCAGCGTGGTCCCTGACCACTCACGAGATGCCATGTGGAGGGGTGGGCCCACTTGGTGTCTTCTCCTTTGTCTTCTCCTTTCTTCCAATTCTCTCTCCTCTTCCTAGCCTGCTGACGCCCTCTCTCCTCCTAGCCTGCACGCTCTGTCTCCTAGGCAGCGCATTTATTGCAGCTTAAAATTTTCTCTTTCCTCCGTTTGCGAAGGAAAGAGAAGCCCGTTCATTCGTCTGTCCCTCTCCATTTCTTTCCTTTCGAAATTTTGAATTTGAAATTTTCTCCCTTCGCGCTCTCGTTCGTTGCTACTCCGGCGTGCATCAAGTAGCCATTCCCCTGCTATCGCCGACGAACCACATTGCGGCCGCCCTTACTCCGGTGCTCGCTCGCTTCTCTCTTCGGCTCGTTGCTGCTCGTCGTTCGTTCCGGCATTCCCGGGATCGCAGATGCAGCACGCGGAGGAGAAGCAGGCCTCTTCGAGCTCCCCTCAACGACGGCGAGCGTCGCCCGCTGAGCGAGACCCCCACACACGGAAGGC
This sequence comes from Eucalyptus urophylla, assembly GCA_026873135.1. NCBI lineage: Eukaryota > Viridiplantae > Streptophyta > Magnoliopsida > Myrtales > Myrtaceae > Eucalyptus > Eucalyptus urophylla. Next base: position 15,637,455 of record CM049469.1, on the reverse strand, counting down.
TCGAAGGCGAGGTTGCTGGAGAAGCTGGTGCCATACGCGAAACAGCTTGGTGCTGGGCTGCCTCGTCGTGTTCGCGGGCTCCGCAACCTCGACCCAAATCGTTCTCTCCCCGTTCTCCGTTCCGTTGCGGGGAGAAGAAAATTGCGGAGGGTTCAGAGGAAAACATAAAGGTTGAGCCCCTCCGGCGCTTCCATCACCCCCCACACTGACGCCGATGCTACCGACGCCGCTGATGCCGCCGACGCTCCTCCGCCTCCCTCTCAATATGCACAACTTGATATGCATGTCTTTTTTCAATGTTATTATTGTTCTGCGATTCGATGGTTCTTGTCCTTTGAGGCCTAAGATGAGTGAATTCTGGTTGAAATTCCACCTCTGAATGGTATGATCATTGTCTGTGCCTCAGGGTTTCAGGAAAACTGATCTAGACAGGTGGGAATTCGCCAACGAAGGCTTTCGGGGAGGGAAGAAGCACTTGCTCAAGAACATCAAGAGAAGAGGTAGAATCACCAAAAAAAAAAAACAAGGACCCACAATTCCCGAGGATATTCAAACAACGGAGATGGATTTTCAAAGAACAGAGGTGGAATCCGAAATTCGGACACTCAAGGAAGATCAGGAGACACTGAAGTCAGAAATTCTCGAACTGAGGCAGCAACAGGAGTGTTCGCAGAGTGAAATCGGTGCTGTTGAAGAACGGATTCGGTGCGCGGAGTGCCGGCAACAGCAGATGTTCCTCTTCCTGGCCAAAGCAGTGAGGAACCCCCATTTTGTGGAGCGGCTGGTTCAGAAAAGGAAGCCAAACAGAGAGATTCAGGCGGGCAAATTCATCAAGAAAAGGAGGCTCCTCACGTCCGAGCCGGACCCCAACAGGTGCGACTTTGAAGGGACCAATGACGACAAGTCCAGTGCTTGTGGAGATGGCCAGAAAGGGATTTTAACGGAGTGTGTGGATCCGAAGCCAGATGGGTTTGCAAATCGTTTGTCAAATGAGACTTTTACTGATGCACTCGAATTAAAGTTTAACAATGTGATGCTGCACGAGGATGCGTCCACAATCTATGATGCAATGTCAGAGAAGCTGCTTGATGACAGTGGCCTGATCGCCGAAGGAGAGATGGGCGAAGAACTTGCTGTCACAGTAACATATACATGGAACTGGAGTACCTGATTGGGGAGCCGCGTGACTGGGGCAGGGTGAACGAACTCAAGGAGCAACCCGTGGCATTAATGCCTTCACCGGCTGTATGATCTTTCACCGGCTGTATGATCTTTTCTTGCCCTGCGAAGATGTACAGATGGGAGGTTCTCCCTTGGAAGGTTGAATTAGACTTTGCTCTTGAGTGCATGAGCTGGTTCCAGAAGTTGCAGGCTCAAAAATGTCTAGAAGTCCATTCTTCCAACCCGTGCATAAGCTGTTAGGTTCAAGTCAAGTCCATTACTTTTTAGCCTCTTAGTTACACAGCTCTGTTGCAGAGTTATATGTAAATTCCAGTGGTGAAAGTACCTCTTAGATGTTAGCAAGTTCACTTAAGTCTTTACTTCTACAATACCACTAAGTTTGCACAGCTCTGTTGTATTGTACGACAGTACCTCACTCTAGAGCAATGATCTTTTTACCAAGTTCCAATGGCGTTCGTTCAGTTTTTGCCCGATCACATAACCTAGATTTCAAGACTCAACCTTTTCCGCGGATTTGAGGCTGAGATTTGTGGATGAGAAAGGATATGATACTTCTGGGTCCATCCTCTTTCCCAATTGTTATCATTATTATCCGCCCTATGCTTTGGGTTCTCCCTGGAAACTTCCATCTAGATTTGCTAGCAAAGTGAAGCTGATGCAGCAGCAAGGCCCTCCCAATTCAGGCAGAAGGTCGCTTTCGAAGAGATCTCGTGTTACCAAAAGAGGCAAACCCGCGGATAATATATAATAAAAGATTGGTCCAATTTAGGTTGATGAAGTTCGGTTGATGAGATTTGCCAAGGGATGGGTCCAGGCTGACAGACCATTGCACAAGCAGGTTTAGATTAGACTTGTGACACGATCCCTCTATAACGTTCTCACATTTCTACAACGTAAATGTTCTGCTTTTCATTCTGAAGTATGCGCAGTTCAACGAAGGACACATAAAATAAGAAGTTCAACGAAGTACACATAAATAAGATGAAAGCGATATTTACACCAAAGCAACTCCTTATCAAAATTAAATGCAGTCTATTTTTATACCAGTCGGAACGGTGAAATTACTAGACCTGAGTTGATTCAGACATAAGAGGAAGCTATCAAGACCAATGGATGAGTTAACTTTCCGAGTGCATCTCTCGTAACCGTGAAGATATAGCTTCTTAAATACCCGGTTACATCCGTAAAAAATTCATCAACCAGCCAAAAAGAACTGATTTACTATTAAGACAATCATCTGCATGTACGTATATACTGGACTTAAAGATACATCAAATGGGAAAAAATTGGAATATTGTACAATGAGAAAGATGTCTTTTGGCATCTTAAATCTCGCAGTGCCGCTGCTGGTCACTTCTCGTTAATTTACCATTAGACTTCAGGAAACTCAATGAAGTCGACGATGAAGAAGACAATATACTGGACTTATCAGTCTCCTCTTTGTCTTGAGTATAAGCTTCAGTCATCTCTTCTTCAACTTCTATATGCCTTTGCTTCTTACGAAGTTGTTCCTCTGGAGTGTCATCACCAACAGTTCCCAGCCATGACAAGTCACCAGTATCGATGATCTTATTGATTACGGCCGAGCATCGAGGAAAGAAGCGCTTTCCAAGTTCCGCTACTCACAAAGATGAAGGAAATAGGCCCATTAGGAGGAAATGCAATTAAAGAGTTCAAACGTACACAGATTGGGCATGTTTGGCAAGAACTGATCATATGCATTGTAGAGTCCAACGTCAAATAAGCATTTATCAAAAAGAGAAGCCTAAGTTATGGGTATTAACTCGTCAATGAGAAGTGCAATTTGACGGTGCCGGGGTATCACTGCATTATCAACACAAGCTAAGTCCAATTCTTTATTTTCATTTATTTATTTTGTTTTTCGATAATCCGAGGGAACAGATATTAAGGCCCCACTGCCTGGAGATTGAGGAAACACCCGGTAAGCCCCATGAGCCAGTTAAGTCCAAGCTTTTGACCTATGCAGGTTGACCCTAACTTAGAGCTGCGCTAGAAATCTGCAACGCCCAACCAACTGTTCTAACTCTAGAGATAAGCTAAACTCAATGCAAAAGGAGTGTTACCTGTTTTGGAGAGTGCTCTCATCCTATTCAGATGCTCCTCTTGGATTTTGAAAGGGGCTTCATTTAAATCCACATTTGCCCCTTGTTTACAAGCCAAATTCTCGATGCTTACCAAAGGATACTCAGAAGTTTCATCTACTTGAGCAATATCCATTGCCACTTTAGCTTCTATTGGAAAGAGGAGCTTAGCCAACGCGACTGACAAATGAACATGGGTAAAAATCACCATCAGACTTTCAAACAACATAAGAATAGGATACATCAAAAGTACCCGAAATTTCCTCACCTTTCTTTATTATAATGCCTTCAGAATTAAAACCCAATGAAAACAGAAAAAGTAGTACTCTTCATTCATTTCCCATGCCTTATTAAGTGCTTGATGAACCTCATATCTTGTATACTTTGTAATGAACCTTACCGGATTCATTCTTTCCATTATTAGCCTGCTCTCATAGACCGCACAAACTACATTGATCAACCAATTTCTAGCAAAAAGTAAGAGTAAGTGAACAAAGTATAACCTGGCTATTGCTAATATCTTGCCTGCTTCTTAGTCACTTAATTTTGTAATTCAAAACAGATATCATTCGACTAATTGATCATGTTTCCTGCAACATGCAGGCTAGGATACTGCAACTAATTCATAAACCTTAGAATTTGTCTAACATCAGATGTTTGTGCATCAAAGACAGGGTCACATAAATGAGGTTATTATGATTTACCAGCAAAGTTATGTCGAAGAAAATCAAAATTGTTTATGTTTTTGGCATATACTACATTACCCAATCAAAGATATACATCTTAAACCAAGTTACTTTGTTCAACTTTTTTCTTGAGGTTACACATGTATTGACACCATCAAGTGTAAATTTTGGGTGATTTTCTTATGCAACCCAAAAAGCTCTCTAGCAAGTAACAACAGCTCAAATGCGACATGAATATGTGATGATGTGTCCATACATGCATATACAGAAACATTCCCAATGATCACTGGTGTGCATGTTTACATTGAAGACAACAGGGAAACAAGAAAGTCACCTCTATTTTCCAGGTATAACAATTTCTTGCGCAGATCATTCCCTGCTATAGCAAGAGAAAGAGCAGCTTCTCCTAGTAAAAAAATCTCTTCTTTCAGCTTGCTCCAATATCTCCACACACAGTCGCTCCTTGGAAGTAGCTTTTCCTTCCTCAGTTGATTTATATAATCCGCAGCCCTAGTGAGCATCTTAGATATCTGAAGTGCTTTTCTACCATCCAAAGTGAGGTCGGATGCCCGGGCTCCTTTTACTAAAAGAGACAATAATCTTCGGCTCTTTCCTCAATGCTGCAACATGCAGAATGGTATAGCCTCTGGGATTTCTTTGATTAATATCAGCAATACCAAGATCAAGAAGTTCGGTGGTAGTCTTGGCATCACAGTGAGCAACAGCATAATGGAGTGCACATGCATGATCAAGAGTAGGACGTGCCTCCCTGAGTAGCATTCTGACTAGCTCAACATCATCCGAATCCAAAGCCCTGTGTATTCTCTTCACGTGCTTATCAGGAAAGCTGTCACATTCTGGCCTATTCAAGCCAAGTTCCATTCTGGCATCCATGATCTGCTTAACAATATAATGGGGCAAAGCTGTCTAGGGTAACAACATCAACATCTGATTTAACAACAAGCTCAATGCAACGAGCTGACAAACCCTCACACACATTACTGCACATATTTGCAACAGATAGAACTACCAGTAGATCATCTATGGCGACCCTGTCAAGAATGTCGAGCAGTTCCTTCTGCAATACCATTCTCCAGTCAAAACACAAGTACAAAAACGCTCGATGTGGATAAAGGATGAGATTAATTATATTACCATGACAAGTAACGATATCAGATGCATTATACTGCATTCAAGACTTACAAGCATGATCAACTCTTTACTCTTCAGGATTATGAAGTAAAAAAGAGCCTACATGGTGCCACTTTGCACATAGCTAATAACGGATAAGAAAAGATTTCTAGAATACCCAAGCTCTTTAACCTAAAATGTATATCGAGATGGAAATGCAGAGCAAGTGAGAGAGTTTTTCCAGACTTTTTACCCTTTTGGCAAATCTTCGACGGAGGCAACCGGCGGGGGGATGTCGGCGTCGAGGTTTGCTGGAAGAGAGGTGCAACTTTGAGGACGAAAGAGAGAGAGAGAGAGAGCGAAGAGGGAGGCGGAGAGGTGAGGAGGGCGGCAGGAGTCGAGGGCGACAGAGTCAACCGGCGGAGGCGGAGGTAGAGGGCCGTCGGCATCGCGTTTCGCGTACAGCACTAGCTTCTCCAGCAACCTCGCCTCCAAGCCTTCCGTGTGTGGGGGTCTCGCTCGGCGGGTGACGCTCGCCGACGTTGAGGGGAGCTCAAAGAGGTCTGCTTCTCCTCCGCATGCTGCATCTACATCCTGGGAACGCTGGAAAGAACGATGGAGCAGCAACGAGCCCGAAGAGAGAAGCGAGCGAGCACCGGAGTAGGGGCGGCCGTAACATGGTTCGTCGGTGACGGGAGGGGAACGGCCGCTTGATGCACGGCGGAGCAGCAACGAGCGCGGAGAGAGGGAGAAAAGTTCAGATTCAAAATTTCGCAAGGAAACAAATGGAGAGGGACTGAGGAACGAGAGGAATGAACGGCTGTTTTGGGCCTGCATGTTTTTATTCCTTATTTCTGTTTGTGAACACTTTTTGTTTTTTTGTTCCCAGGAACAAAAAAATAATAGAAACGCGTTTGGTTGCGTTTTTGTTCTTTTTTTGCTTTTTTGTTCCCGGAACACAAAAAGAACAGAAATGAGAAACAAAAAAAATTTGTTTCTTGTTCCAGAAACGATTTTGAAGAAATGCTTCTTCTTCTCTCTCTTCTCTTTTCTTCTTCTTTTTTCACTCTTGTGACCCCGGCCCGAGGTAGCCGGCGCCGCCCCGAGGCGCCGACTCCTCCCGCACGTTAGAGGCGAGGACCGACCAAAGAAGAAAAAATAAAAAAGAAAGGAAAAAATTAAAATAAAAATATTAAAAAATTAAAATAAACAAAAAAATAATAAAATTTACCAAACGTGTTTCTATTCATTTTTTATTCCCGAAACAAATTTACCAAACGCATCTTTCTGGTAAAAAATTGTTCCCCGAAACAGAAACATTTTTTTCTATTTTTGTTTCCTGGAACAATTTTTGAACAGAAACGTTACCAAAAGCGGTATTTCTTTCTCAAACGAAGGAAAGAGAAAAGTTTTTCCCCGCAATAAATGCTCTGACAAGAGAGAAAGTGTGCAGGCTAGGAGGAGAGAGGGCGTACCATCCACATGGCATCTCGTGAGTGGCCGGGGACCACACTGATGTGGAGGTCCCGGACCACCCAATATTTTCTCGAAACTTCCTACGTTCTAGGCTAGCCATAGTTTCTAAAAGTTAATATTATTAATATTACTGCTTGGATGACCGAAAAGCAAAGTGCCGATAGTCGACGAGAACGACCAAATTGCTATATGGCCGACAAAAAAAAGGTAAAGTTGGTTGACACATAGCCCCATATAACGCCGATTGCCTTGCCCTGGACGGCAATGGCTTTTTCCTCAACACTACTCGAGTAATCCTTATCCTCTTTAACTTATTTTGGTCATTGGTAAGAGAGAACTGGCAATTTCCCACACGAATTAACACATTCATACAAATTTATATGGCAAGCTCGAAGGTGACATTAATTGACGCGAATTTAATGATGAACCTTTTTTTTTTTTGGTGGAAAATAATCTCTTGTTCTTTTGGCTTTTCATAATCTCTCGCACTCAAAAAGGATTCTCATTTCCAATTCAATTTATGATGCAGAAAACAGCCACATTGTTAACAGACGTAAAAATGTTGACACAGGAAATCGTTAGTTTGACGACCAAGGCCATAAAATCAAATGCGATTGGTCGATGGGAAAGACAGATATCTCTCTCCCTCTCTCCCCGTGTGTGTCTGTGCGAGTCTGGGGTGCGCCTAGAGAATAGGCGTCATCATTTGCTAGGCCTTTCCCATTCACTGAGACTGACCTGATCTTCTCAATGTAAAATATGGTCGTGCCAACACTTACTTTTAAAGAGATCATTTAAAGGTGTTATGGTGGATATCAAAACTATAACGAAATTGAAATTGAAAAGAATAAAAGAACACCAAATTTTATGTGGAAACCCTTGTGGAAAAAATCACGAGGAGAAGAAAAGAAAAATCCATTATAGAAACCAAGGATTACAAAAGGTGATTAAAAAGTTTAGACTCTTTCTGTCTCAACTTCTTATATATAGGCAAAAATCAAATTCAAAATAGGAAACCTCTTTTTAGGAAACCTTCTCAAACTAAAAAAAACCATTCAATTGGGAAAGCTATTCAAAATAGGAAAACCACTTGAATTAAGAAATTTTCATTTTCTTGCTCAAATTTGAACATATCTAACAAAAGGGAATAAGTGTGTAAAAAATCGACTAGTTGTGTCAACATGTTAATTTACATGTCTGCGATGGAAAATAGCACAGAAAAAAATCTGACCTTTTCATACTTGTAGTACTTTGGTACCTACGAACGAATTAAAGGGAATTATAATGATAAATATGAATGAAAAATTGAGGAATTGTTTGGAAAAACAATATGGTTAGCCAATTATAAAAGGAAATTCGAATTTTGAGGTCATGAATTTTTTTTTTTGGGAGGTTAGAATCCCGTCGTTTCAGTTATGTTTGATACGATATAATGTGTTGGCAAGTCATTTACCACGTGCCGTGCATGAACGCTATGTTATCTCTCTGTGAAAGAAAAATGCTTCACCAGATAATCATTGAAAGTAAAACTTGGCAAGCGCAAGAAAGAGTTAAGAGGGGGTGAAAAATAAGGAGAGCAAGTCAATTTGCGTATGAAGGTCAAGATCATGTTGAAGTGGTAAAACCCTAATGACGTAGAGGATGTGTGCATTACTTGATCGAATGCATGCATCTGACCAAAATGCAATGTCTATTAGAGAAGGTCAGGAGGAAAAAATTAGCAGTGCTTTCACTAGTTCAAAATCATCGAACAAATAATGTGAATTCGAGGAAGAAATGAGTCTGAGTCACCACTTTCAGTTTCGCTTCAATTTGGATAATGTAGTGAGGACTAAAAAGGTAAATATTGGATGAAATCACTCTTGACAAAATGGTCATCGTGAGGATCAAGATTCTCTTAAATCAAAGGATAAATTAAACTTATCTTGCAAGAAAACGATGGACTTGCGAGTTTCTCCTAGTTAGTGAGAAAAATAAGCAATATTTTACTGGGACATTTTAGCTCTGTTTAATTTATTTACTTCAGTTCACACTTGGCATGAGCTTAGCGACCTTGCTCATACGATGACATAAAAGCAACCAAAAAAAAAAAGGAAGTTAGAAAGAATTTTTCTCCCTAGGATTATATATGTCTATATCCAAGTCCAACCCATAATGTGGCGTCAAAGGTTTGGTTAGACTACTCAATCTGGGAAATAGAGGTTTTAGCATTGCTAAAGACGCTGTTTCTAAAATCTAGTGATGTGATTGTATGTATGATTGTCTTCCTCTTTTTTCTAGAATAAAGTAAATTGCTAAAGATAAATTTCGTCGGATTTTTTCAATGAATTTATAGAACAACATAAATTTAAATCCTTGAATAATTATTAGTTAAGCGATCAAATGCTTGGTTTTTATATTGCTTTGGGTGTGAAAAAAAAGTGTTAAAATTACAATATTCCCATGCCAAGACCAACCTGTAAGGCCACGTTCTTCATCATGTGGTGGAGACTATATTGATACGTGCAAACAAAGCTTTTACACATGTCCGTATGGATTAAGGATTAATTAGTCCAAGTGAAAGTTGGATTGTCTTGCGTTGTCCAGAAAAAATGTATGAATTTAGTTCCTGACGCTGAGATGAAATTAAAAACTCAATGAAGTTGCTAATGTAACTACTGCAGGAGATGCCATCAGTAACGTTGTGCTTGGGCCTCTCTCTGCCATTCATTAACCGAGTACTATAGGCAACCAATCAAATGCCATCATGGGTCCATGAGAAAATAGTTAAACCATAAAGTCATTATATATCACGTCGAAGACCATAACGTCAAATGCTATTGGCCGATAAGAACGGGTCCTCCCAAGCTCAGAAACACGTGCTACTCTATCTTCCTGGTAACTTCCTGCGTATGAGCTAGCCACAGTTTCTTTCCTTGTTCTATCGATAGCTGTCTCTCCCTCTCATCCGACACCACGTGTGAAAAGAAGAAAAATGGCTCTTTCTTTTCTTAAGAAAAAAGACTACTAAAAATTCCAAACTTTACCTAAAATGATAAATTTAACCTAAACTATTTTTTATGACACAAAAAATCCTAAACTTTACAAACTGTGACACATTTATCCAATTAAGGGCATTTGTTTTATTTTTTATGTTTTTTTTTTCTTCTTCTCTCTGCCGGCCTCGGCAAAGGGAAGCCGGCATCGGTGAGGGTTACCCTCGCTAGCGTCGAGCAAGGGCCGCCCTCGCCTGCCGCCCTCGCCAAACTTGGCCGGTCTGGCGAGGGAGGCCCTCGCCTGACACCGATGAGGGTCGCCCTTGCCTATGTCGGACGAGAGCCGCCCTTGTCGGTGTCAGGCCTAGCGAGGGGTGCCCTCGCCCGGCGCCGATGAGGGCCGACCTCACCCGACGTTGGCTTCCCTCCGCCATGGCCGGCGGAGGGAAGAAAGAAGAAAAAGAAAAAAAGAGAAAAAAAAATTAAAAGTAAAAAGACTAAAATGCCCCTATGATTTAGGGTAAATGTGTCACACAAATAAAAGTTCAATTTTTTTTGTCACAAAAAAAAGTTTGGGGTAAATGTGTCATGGTTAGCAAATTTCAAGATTTTTCATGTTACAAAAAAGAGTCTGAGATAAATTTATCATTTGAGTAAAATTTAGAGTTTTTTTGTGATTTTTTATCTTTTCTTAAAGTTGAAATTATTGTACTACTCCTTGGAAGGCCGAAAAGTAATTTTCAAGAGAATCATTAAAAAAAGAAAAAGGAGGACGCGGACAATTTTTTGATGAGAACGACCCCATTGCCATATGGCTGACAAAGAAAAGTAAAGTTAGTTGACAAAAAGCCCCAATTTACGCTGATTGCCCCGCCTGGGCATTGGTTTTTTACTCGAGAGTACTTGTCGTGACCTACCTTTGGGGGAAGGGAACAGGTTTAGGGGTATTGCTTAAAGGACGGGCCTAAGGCCCATGATTAAGTGCGAGCTCTCCCAAACCCATACCCCACATGACATTGGGATATTCTTAAGAAATTTTGCACAAAAAAAGTCGTCACTAGCTTATTGGGGTCGGCTAGAAATCAAGTGAGGCATGGAAATGTACCTCACTTCCTACGCAACCAGAAAATCTAGGATCGAGGACTTAATTACACTAATTGACTAATTAGTGTCCTTTCGATACCTAATCTTGTTCATTTTAAGAGTACAAATTTTTATCAGGCAGTTTAGATTAATTTTATACTTATCCACTAACATGCGAGGTGATCATGCAGGTGCGCAATTATTAAAGCAACAATCATAGTTGCTAAGATCTTAATTGCAATAAAATTAAACACGCGCAATTGAACATCCACAAACATAATTAAATATGCAAATTAAACATGCTACATAATTAATAAACAAGCAAATAAATGCCTAATTACACTAAAAAAGTAGTACATAACAATTCCTAACCAAATCCTACATTTTTTTATTTTAGAATTTTTTTAATTTTTAAATTAATTTTTAAACAAAATTTTTTTAAAAACTATTTTCAATATTTAATTTTTTTTGGATTTTCGAAATTTTTTTTAATATTTTTAATTTCTTTTTAAATAATAAAATAAACTTCGGGGCCGGACCGGGTCGGGTCCGGTCTGACTCAACCCGAGTTCAGCCCGTTCTGTGCAGGTCGGGTCCGGTCTACGATCGGACCCGATTTCGGCCTAGTCGGCGGCAACAGGCCCGAGTGGGCCCAAAATTCTTTTTTTTTTTTAATACTTTAGTCAAGGCCTAAAGAAAATTAAAAGACCCACCTATTTCCTAAGTCTGCGAGAGCCCAGCCCAATTTACCTGAATCTGAAGCCCGGCCCGAAGAGACACCCAAGCCTGACCCACTTCGAAGACCAAACCCTACCCGGTTTGGAGGGCTCGCCTGACCCGGTTCGGACCCGATTTGAGCCTCCTTCTCCAAGTCTTCTTGGCGGCACTAACACCGGCCAGCGGTGGCGGCGACGGCGGCGGAGCAACAGGCCGTGGCGGCACGGGCAGCAACGGCGCGGTGCTGGTGCCGCGATGGGGTCAAAGGAGCGGCGTCAGCGGCAGAGGGTAGCGGCGCCGTCGTGGCTTCGGGCAGACGAGAGGCTCGGACGGCATCACGGGGGCTGCAGCAAGGCACGAAAGGGGCAGCTACCGGCACAGCGAAAGGCGGGCTTGGAGCGGCGGTGTCCGGCGGAGGAGGGCTCCGGTTGCTGTCGTGGTGGTCGTTGCGGCTGCAGGTGCTGCAGTGGCGTCTCGGCTTCGAGCTGCTGCTGGTCACTGCCCCGGCGAGGGGACTGGAAGCGGCGACCGGTGGCTCGGGCACGGCGACAAGGGCGTCCGCTCGGCTGAGGAGGTGATCAGCGGCTCCACGGCTTGGAGGAGGCGTTGTTGGTGGCGGCAGTATCGGGCGAGCAGGGGCAGCCAGAGGGCGGCAGGAGGAGGCTCTTTTTTATTTTCTCCCTCTCCTTCAGTTCCCCTTCTCTCTTTTTTCTGCCCTTTTTCCTCCTTTCTCGGTCCCCACTCCCTCCTTTTTGGCTGCTAGGGTTTCACCGAAGATGGAGGGAGAAAGCAGCATGGGCCGGGCCAAGGCGAGATGCGGCCCGGCCCCTTCCATGTCTTCTTTTGTTTTCTGTTTGTTTTGTTTTTTTTTAGTGACTAATTCCTAATCTTGTACCTAATAAAATTGTAAAATTTAGGTGTCAACAGTACTCGATTAATTAATATCTGGAGTTTATATTGTTTTTTTAAGGAAACTTTTATGTCTTGGTCCACTTTGATTTTCCTTGTGTTTGAATCATGATATCTACTTTTCCTCTAATCTTTGAGAAGCGAAAAATCAAGAATAAAAAATAATTTAAGTCGAGACACTTTGAGCTAATGTTTCTCTCTGCTTCTCAACTCATGAACATCCAGTTACAAATTGCAAATGCTCATGTTGGCACCTGAAATTGCAAGCATGAAAGTCTGGGTCTTCCAATCTCAATTCTTTACCGCATTCATCTACATTTAGAAATTAGGTAAGTTCTTGTTTAAAAGTAGCATGCTGCATCAGGCATCAACTTAGAAAAGATATGCGACTCTCAAGGAAAGGGGCTGGGGGATGTGATCAACTCAAAGGAATGGAGGACTGGCGAGTTTAAGAGAGGAAGGAGTTGATTTTCGAAGCAAAGAAAGATAGAAAAGACATAGATTTGGCCTAGATTTTTTTTTTTTTGGGGGTGGTGTGGGAGAGAGAGAGAGAGAGAGGATGGAGGGGCTCCTCTTTCTTGCGGGATAAAGGAGGGACTTGGCGAAGATTGAATGGGTATTCTCGTGAATTGGCGAGTAAAGGCAGAGGAAAAACCGAAAAGTGAAAAATCCGAGAGATAGACACAGGAGGGATTAATTTTCTTATCTTATTTTCCTTCTTGAGCATCTAGCTTTGTTTCTTTACATAACGTCATTCAGTAAAGGAAAAAAATTACTGAATCTGAAAAAGTTATTTACAGAAAAATAGATATTAAAAGCTGAAGCTGTCAGTCTAACTTGACATATTGTCAAAGAGAAGACGTCCCCCACAAGCTGACAATCAACTTTGGAATTTTTCTTTTCTTTTTAAATCCGGAGGTACGGACGTAGAGGCAATTTAATTTTTAGGTTTTTAATTAACCCGGTCTAATTTCTTGTGATTTACACTTGAAATATTATATTGATCCCACAAATTCCAGACTACTTCATTTTCCTTAGAAATAAATATTAAAATATTATTTCATGTTACTTGATAATGATAATATATACTATTTATATTGATGCGATATACCTCATTAATAAGCCTAAACTTTTGGATTAAATCTTCTTTTAATAAATAGCAATTAATTATTAATAGAGTCAATTGACTGAATAAATTGCCTCGTTACATATGATTAACAAGAGAAATTGTCAATTTCCTTCTTCTTCTTTTTTTTAATGATTCACTTAAAAATCACAGAAGTATCCTTTACTCAATAACACTCAAACATAAAAAATCCACAAATCATGTTAAATCATATATGATTTATGTACCTGTTAACATATGTTGTCTTAACGGTATGCATTTTACTGATTATGATGAAATGAGTGTATAACAAATATGTGATGCGTGGCTCCTTGAGGAATTTACGATAATTCTCTTCATTGATGTCGGCACACTTAATGGACCATGAACTGTCTCAATTCAACCTCGTCATTTCTCATATCCTTCTTTAGGTCAAGCTTTCACGAATTATTTCTCGGTCTATGGCGGTAGCGGAGGTCTCGGGCAGAAGGCCCCGGGAAATATGGATATTTTTGTCCTTTTATTCCTTTTTCTGATTTTATCTTCTCTAGATGTATTCAATTATTTCATTCTAGATGCTTCCGCACTTCCGTTTTCTTTCTACAATAATTGTTTTCATATTACTTTATGAAAATCTATGATCTTCGATTTTTTTTTTTTTTAACAACTTGTAGAACAATGTGGATACAAATTTAAATCCTCAAGTAATGATTAGCTAAGTAATCGGCCGTTTGATTGTTATATTGGTTTGGATGCAACAAAGCATGTGTTAAAATTATAGAATTCTTCTCACATTGAATCAATCCATAAGGCCACCTTATTTATCGTGTGATGGAGACTACCTTGATATGTGTGAACGATGCTATAACACACATTGGTATGGATTGATTAGTCCAAGTGAAAGTTGGATTGTCTTGCATTGTCTAGAAAAATGTATGAATTTAGCTCCTGACGCTGAGATGAAACTAAGAATTCATTTAATTTTCCAATGTGACAACTGCAGGAGATCCTATCAGTAACGTCGTGCTTGGACGGTTGGACCTCTCTCTGTCATTCATTAATGGAGTAGTAATAAGAAACCAATCAAAGCTGAGATTCGCAACATATTACTATGACGACCATAAAGTCAAATGCTCTTGGTGGATGAGAACATTGTCCTCTAAACTTCAGGAACACCTGCTACACTATCGCCCTTGCAACTTCCTGCGTCTGAGCTAGCCATGGATGCTTTGCTTGGTCGATCAGTCGCTCTCTCGCCTCCAACGTCATGTGTGAAAAGGAGAAGAGTGGCTCTCTTTCTTTTCTAAAAGTTGAAATACTCCTTGGAAGACCGAAAAGCAAAGTGCCGTAGTCGATGAGAACGACCCATTGCTATGTGGCCGACAAAGAAACGTGAAGTCCGCTGACAAAAAGCCCCAAATTACGCTGATTGATCTGCTCGGGCAATGACTTTTTCCTCGACAGTACTCAATTAATTAATCTCCGCAGTTTTATATTTTCTTTTTTAAGGAAACTTTTTAGCTTTGATCCAGTTTGATTTTCCTTGTGTTTGAATCATGACATTCACTTTCTCTTTAATCTTTGAGAAGCAAAAAATCGAAATTAAGGAACAATTTAAATTGAGACAATTTGAGCCAATGGTTATATCTGCTTCTCAACTTATGAACATCAAGTTACAAATTGCAAATGCTCGTGTTGGCATCTAAAAGTGCAAGCATGAAAGTTCGGATCGCTTTTTCACGAATACTGATAAATCTGGAAAGAGGGATAAGCGACTATGAGGACTGTTTCGCCACTACTCGGTTTTAGCTTTGTCTCAAACTCGTCGGTGCTGAAGTTGCTGGCATTCTGGGCTTCACGATGATCCCCTGTTTGATCTTAATAAGCCGCCAATTATCTCAACCTTGTCATTGCTGAGTGGTTCCAAAACAAGGATTAAAAACCAAAACAAATAAGTTACCCAACGAAAAGTAAAACTAACCTGTAATTTAAATTACCCTTGAGATATGTGTTGAGATATGTGTTACCTATGTTTGAATGTATAATACATACTCTTGTTTTGGTCATTGGTGACAGAGAACTGGCAATTTCTAACACGGATTAACACGTTCATACATACTTACATGGCAACCCGAAGTGACATTAATTGATGCGAATTTAATAGACCTTTTTAGTAATTCATCTTGTTTTTTTCTTTTGTTGTCATAGACAAGCTTTTCATTCATAAAGAACGGGTCCAATTACATGAAAAAAGGGCATCAAAGCAGGTGAGCTCCCCCAGTGCAAGTGGGGGAGTTAGGTGGGAGATAATTACATCTACAGGCCTTTGCGGCCCAATTCGCAAGCCTATCTATTCCTCTGGGACAATGGACTGTCTTCATGTTTGGAAAAAAAGGCCAAGAGAGACTTGCCTTATGTGACAGGTGCTGAGAGGCTTCCCACGGGCAGATCACTTCTTCCACGAGAGAGGCTATCCAACTTAAGTAGTCTGACTCGAGCTCGTTGATCAGATCGGTTCGTTTGGAGAAGCACTTGAGGGTTTGAAGACAAGTTAGGGTTTCAAGTTGTAGCGTTGAAGACACCCGTGCTTTATGCGCAGACCCATCAATTAGTTTCACGTCAAAATCACGGTATAAGCACGCTATGGAACATTATTGATTGTTGATGACTTTTCTCAAACATTATCAACGAGGCAGCAACACTTCCCAAATTGGGTAGAAAGTTGATGAAGACGACCTTGGGCAAGAGCCAGTTTATTGATACCCGTGCCATGAATTTGAATGTGGTGTTTACCGCCAGAGTCAACGTCTAATGATTCTCTTACTGCTACAATTCGATCACTAATCCTAATTGATTGTTCAATCAACAAATTTATATTTATCTTAAACTTATCTGCAACCGCCTCAATGACCCAACTTGATTAGTTCACCTTGGCTGTCATGATGGAAACTCATTTTAACAGGGTAAATTGTTAAAAAAAACAATCTAGTCATAACTTCCATGATACAATTCCATCATACTACAACACAGTCTCATCTTTTTTGTTTGTTTCCTAGGAGTGATGTTATTCTATTGTAGCTGCTGAACGACAGAATCATCAAATAACTAATGGGACATCAACAATCAACAAGTGTCTTCTTTGGCCAAAAACAAAAGTTGGTTGGCAAATTCTACCAAGATTTGGTCTTATTCCGCGAGATCTTTTACATGAACACAGACGAACATAATGGCCGGTGGATTTAAGTGTAACATTTGCTTTTTGGATGCCTATAAGGACAAAGTATGAGAACAATGTTGCTTGTCATCGAGTGCTTGAAACAAGAGAAATTGAAAGCATATTGAGCATTCTTGAGATCTTTGCTTGTGCGTTGCGGTCAATTGAGTGTTGATATTAAAAGTTAGTAAGATTGATCTACGAATTATACTTAAAGGACATGCATTTGTTTATGTGAGAGATAAAGTGTTCGAATGACTCTTTGTGAACATTTAGAAGTGTAATTTATAATTGGTATACCAATCGTAACTAGTTTGCATCCTTTTAGCTTTCTTATTAATAAAATACCTAATCTTGGAATTCCCGTAGACTTCTGCAAAATCTGGAACTTCCTCCTGTACGAAAGAAAGAAAGAAAAGGGGAAAAACAAAAGTAAATGAGAAAACACGAGTGGAAAATGAAATAAACTTATATAGAGTAGGATTTTAAAATAAGTGAGACCAAATTTAATTTATGTCTGTTCGATTGTCTTTCCATTTCCTAAAATCATTACAAAATTGTCTAAAAGTCAAGTTGAATTTATTATTGTCGATGGTCGTCGTCCATGGCCGCTCAGCCTGGCCAATAGCCACGGTGGTACAGGCAGGTTGATGACTTGAAGATTTCCCTTCCTCTTTCAGAAAAGAGGACGACAAACGGTAACCAGAAATGAAAAGGAAAATTTCACATGGCATGAAAGATTATCGACAAATCAAGGGAGAAAAAGGTCTGAATTCGCAATATGTTCTTGGTATATCTACTGAACCTGGAAGTCCCTTGACAGAGACAATCGCCTCCTCGTCGAAGGAGTTAGATCTATGGAAGGAATTTTAAATAATTATAAAATGGACTGAGCCTACTAAATGCTGGGACTTCTATAAGAAGAAAAAAAACCTAGATCATTGTTGTAAAACGTCATCTTAATGACATCCTCCTCGTCAATTATTGACAATCAAAAGAGTAGAAAGAGAAAAGAAGGAAAAACAAAAAAGTAGAGTAAAACGAGAGAAAAGAAAGTAAGAAAAAACCAGAAAATTCGTAAAACTACTCAAATGACATCATTTTGAGCAAATTTATCTATGTTAGATCTTTGGCGTGCTTTGTAAGATGGTTGATTGTTGCGTCAGTAATTTCATATCAAATTTCTGTACAAAATGGGAAAAAGCTTTTAGAAAGCTTACTTGAATCTTATTTACTTAATGAGCTCAAATTTGAATCATATTTTTGAGGTAAATGAAGTGGAGTCTTTTTTTCAAAAGAGGATCTAAAATGGATTATGTTTTAAAAAAAGTCTAAAGTGGCCAAATCACGTCTTATGCTCCAGCGTGTCAAACAAGAAGGTGCTCAGAGGACGACACGTGTCCTCGTGTTAGGCGCCATTTTGAAAAATTTTCGGACGGGAGACTGAGGGTTTTTCTTTCTTCGCGCCTCTCTCACCTCTGCAGATCGTCTCTCTCCCCGTTCTCGAGAAAATATTGTGTACGTCTTATGCTCCAGCGTGTCAAATGGGAAGGCAGCGAGAACGCGACACGTGTCGGTATGGGTCCCACTCCATTAGGCCATGCATCTGATGACCATTCTTCAAATTTTTGCATCATCTCTCCTCATTAATTGCTGGTCTTCCCCTCCATTCGCGTTGAAACCCCCTCCCTTCTCTCTCTTCAACTAGAGGACACTCTCTCTCCTCTGTCTTCTGCATCTTCCGAGAAAAAGAAGCCCGCGCTCTTTTTTCTTTCAAAAAACGCTCCCTCCCTCTCGCTCTCAAGAGTCTCGCCGTTTGCCTCTCGAGCTCAGATCCGCAATCTCCAGCACGTTGCCTCCACCTCCGTTGCATCCCGAGCTCAGATCCAATGCCTCCGCCACGTCGCCTCCGCCTCCGCCGCCGCCGCCACCTCCAAGAACCACTTCTTCTTCTCTCTCTCTCTCTCTCGCCCTAAAGCGCCCCTGCCTGTCTCATCCCGAGCTCATATCCTTTCCATCATCTCCATCCTTGGCTTTGCTGCGAGAGAAGGAACGCCGATGGAGTCCGTGCTGATCCGTCTTGCTCGTCCCCTCCGCTCGCGGAAGCGGGAGACCTCTGCGACCCGAGATCTTAGTCGAGCCATCTAGGCTGCCAAAGGTTAACAAAATTCAATGAAGAATTTCCTTTAGGAAGATAATCAGCATCCTTTACAAAAAAGAAATACATGTGAGTACAGTAATTCCTTTAGGTTAACGAGATTTCGTGATACATGGAATCTGTGGAAGGGATCAAAGCATGGAACAACGACACACCAGTAAGCAAACAAGTAGCTTCCTTCCTATAGAGATCGAACGAAGCCGAACCTGCATAGGGAGACATCGCCTGCTGCTTCAACCAGTAGCCTTTGCCAACTGCAGGCGGCACAAACAAGAAAAACCAGAAATCATATCAGAAAATGAACCTCCACGATTTCAAGGGAGGAGGGGGCGGGGGAGCGGGGAGCGGGGATCGATCGACGGAGCGAAGAGAGGCGGCGTTACGGCGGCGAATGCTGGTGAGAGGGGTGGCGACCTCGGGGCGGGTGGACAGGCGGAGGTTCCTGGGGAGGTAGACGAGGGCGAGCCGGAACGCGACCGACGCGACGAGCCATGTCCAGAACCCCGAGCGCGCGCGCTTTTGCTTCTTCGTCTCCGTCTACTGCTTCGTCGCCGTCGCTGGTGCCGTCGAGCTCGTCGTTTCTCTCTCCTCCATTTTCGCCGTCGTGGTTCGACGTGTTGGCGTCGGGCGCGTAGGCGGAGGCGGAGGAGTCGGGGGCGACGGACTCCGACGCCGACGGAGGCAACCGGCGGAGGAGTCGGGGGCGACGGACTCCGACGCCGACGGAGGCAACCGGCGGAGGGGCATCAGCGTCAGAGTAGGGTTCAGGGGAGGAGGCAGAGGCTGCGTCAGCGTCGGAGTCGAGGGCGATGGAGGCAACCGGCGGAGGCGGAGGTGGAGGACCGTCGGCGTCGCATTTCGCTGGAAGAGAGACACGACGTCGGCGTCGGCGTCGGCGTGGGGAGCGATGGAAGCAACCAGCGGAGGCGGAGGGGAGAGAGACAGAGAGGAGAGAGAGGAGAACGGGGAGAGAGACGATCTGTAGAGGTGAGAGAGGCGCAAAGAAAGAAAAACCCTCCTATCCGAAAATTTTCAAAATGGCGCCTGACACGAGGACACGTGTCGTCCTCCGAGCGCCTTCTTGTTTGACACGCTGGAGCATAAGACGTACCCATATTTTCTCCTCAAATAAGGGCTTAGGCTCGTTGGAGGGCCATTTTCGGCAATTTAAACGAGGATAATTTGATCAAAATTTGCTATTAGATAAAAAATTGAAGAAGATCACCAAATGATTTTCTATTTTTCACGTTTTCTTCCTTCCTCTCCCCCGTTGCTCTCGCCTGGTCCTTGGTCGCGCCACTCCCGGTCTTCGCCGCTCGCCTGATCCTCATCACTCGTCACCCACTCCTCATGGGCTTTAGTCTGCCTTTTGCCGTTCACCGTCGGCTCTTCTTTGCTAGATACATCATCCACAATCTTTAAGTCGTCCACAAGCTTCAAGGCCATTGTCTCGTCTGCAAGCTTCACTCACTTTCAATCGAGGTCAGTGTCGTTCATATCAATGCAATCGGTATAAGGGAAAGCTATTTTAGCTTGTTGAAACAACACGTCGCCTAGGTATGGGCATGTCGCGGAACATCACACCAATTGCACTGAGGCTCTCTTCCCAAACCCAAATGTCTGTTCCGATCATAGTAAAAAAGCCAGCTCCTCTCGCCGGAATTATCTTGTTGCAATGTTGTTTTCTTTGGCGGAGTACTTTTCCAGCTTTGGGAGAATGCTGGTGGATCAGCAACCTGGGCTTTGCCATGATTGTAGTTGGGGGAATCATTAGGAAGTTGGCGATTAGAACTGATGGTGGGGCGTTCACCCATTTGATCAAAATTCATCATGAGGATCATCACGAGCTTATGGCTAATGGAATCTATTGGTTCATCCGTCATCCCGGATGTTGAGCATTCTTCATTTGGTTGATTGGGACTCAGATAATACCGTGCAATCCCGTATTGATGTTTGCGTGCGCAACACAGCTTTGGCACTTATTTGCAGCACGGTCACCTTATGAAGAGTTTTTGCTGAGACAATTTGTCGAGCAAGATTATGAGGAATATGAGCCAACTGTCTTTTGGGGGTTCCATTTGTGAAGTGAGTTCCGCATCTTAAGGTCTCAGGAAAGAGTGCAGCATCCTAGATTCAGTTCATATTGTCTGTTGGAGGCCTCAATGCAGCTACTTGGATTGGATTTAACAACGTTAATGCATCTATTTGTTAGATGAAACTCTGTGAGCCCTCCATCTACAGATTGGACTATTTATAAGTTGTACAGCACAATTTTACAAATTGAGAAATCATCTTCGCTCAGCATGTTTCTTTTGAAAATTTTTGTGCAGACTTAACTTTCTGCATGAAGGCTTGTCATTCTTGTTCCTAGTTCTCTCCTTTGTTATGTTTGTGCTGCATTCACAACATGCTTTATATTGATTTATCAAGATGGCAAGCTGATGGAATGGTTGAGTGGTACATGTTCTAATTTCCCAAATAAAATCTTTTGTTGCTGTTCAGTGATGTCTGTTAACTCTACGATATTCGCGTGGTTGTTATTTTTTGTTTTCTCTTGGTTTTCTTGCTTATTCGGAGCAAGTAAAACTATGTGCCAAGTTTATCATATTTGATCTGCTAATCACTAAATGAAGTTCCATAATTTGCTTTAGTGGCGTTATTCCAAGTTTCAAGCGATTGTCATCACTTCTTTGAAAGCTCAATGGGATGCCAATCTACACTCATTGGTCGGTACACTATGTTGTATATTAATGACATAGCTCCGGATGAACAACTAACCAGTAGACAAGTGCTGGCAACTTTGTAAATTTTACTCTGAGCTGTTTGATCATTTCCTGTCCTGAACCAGCAAATATTCCATTGTTCACTTGATTCAAATCAATTTTGCCTCGAGAAAGGGCGAGATCTAAAATCTGGTTTCTGTATGAGGTAAGGTGATCAGTCTATAAGGAAGTTTATCTTATGAATCTTTTAGTGTCAATGTGAGAGATCTGTCTTTGATTGAGAAAGCAGACAAAGTATGCACATGAGAGCTGACCAAAAAGAACGAAAAAGAAAATCTCTTTTAAAGTAGCTTTCAAAGCAAGCTTGGTTGTTGGAGTGCAGAGCCTAGTGTTTTGGCTTTCTGTTTTTTGTAATTTTAAGTAAATGCACAAATTTCCCTCGAGTTCCAATTTGCTATCGATGCCATCACTGAGATTGTTATATTTTTTCAAGTGTTGTTTCAGAAAATGAAATCAAGTTTGAGATGAATGCCCTGTTAACAGTCTCTTGATGTCCTTAGCAAATTGAATGCTGGCTTCGGAACTGCATATTTCTGGTTGATCTGGAGCTTGAATGATGACTGGATTGAGTAATTGATTGAAAACTCCTTTTTTCTAATGATGATCTGAATTCCATTTTCACTGATCATTTTCTTTTCATCATTCCTTTGCAATGTAGAAACACTGGAACCAGATGTCAAGATTGTGAGCCTTGCAATAATTTCTCCTGGTAGACCTGATATACTACTGCCAATTCCTGAGAACGGAAAGCCCAAAGGCTTGTGGTTTACTTTGAAAGAAGGCAGCCGTTATAGGCTAAAGTTCACCTTCCAGGTCAGCAACAACATCATGTCGGGTCTCAAATACAGCAACACAGTATGGAAAACCGGTGTTAAAGGTAGCGCCACGCCCCTCTTTTCTCAACCTTGCACTTTCACGGTTTGTAAATTAAGCTCTGTTTTCTTCTCACCTTGCATTGTCTAATTTTGCAGTGGACAGCTCAAAGGAGATCATCGGAACTTTCAGTCCACAGCAGGAGCCCTACACGCATGAAATGCTTAAGAGACGACACCATCTGGCATATTTGCTAGAGGATCGTATTCAGCCAGAAGTAAGGTTAGCTCAGTTACTTCTACTTTTCCCTCGATATAATGCATCAGCAACGGTAAATGAGTTATGTTAAAAAGATGATGGAGAGTCTTAGATTATCGTTGCTAAATTCTTAAGTGATGGAGCATCGTAGACTTCTTTAAAATCTGAAATTTCCGAGACTATAATTCACTTGTGTGGATGACAGCTTGTCAGTTTACTATGTGCAATTCCAAATTTCAATAGTCAACTGGTGCAGCTCCTTCCTGTATCTTGATTGCTAAGTTGCCTTGCATGCATTTTCTTAGGTCATGATCGATAGATAATTGTGAGGCATTTCTTCTAATTCAAACTTCATGTCTGGGAAGAGGGAATTTAAATGTATATAGGTAATGGAGCTTGAAGAATTGTGCAACAAGTAGTCAACTTGGTTTGTTTACATATCTGGTCATCAAAAGGAGGCACGACATTGGCCTTCAACATTTAATACCTGCTTTTTTCTGAATCACTGGTTGACAACAGCCTTGCATTCATATTTGTCACCAAGATAGATCTGTAGGAAAGAAAAATTAGTTGGTTATTAGCTCCAATATTGATGATTTGTCTGGGTTTATATCTTTCAACAACTTGATTGCTAGATAGAAAGGTTCACTGTAATTATCTTCTCACCAATGATTTCCGTGTGTTATTGTTTTTACCAATTTCCCTTCTGCTTTTGTTTTTGATCTCTAGTTTGTTGATGATGACAACAAGTGTTACCTCGAGATCAACTACACTTTTGACATCCGAAAAAACTGGAGTTCAACTTCATGAAGCGCTCTCCCAACTCTGTCAAACATGGCCCTGGTCTCACTTGTTTCGCTGGTTGATGTATCTGATGTATTACCATGGATGGGTAACTCGTCTTCAGTTTTTTTCCAGGATGGTCATCTAGACAATTGAGACAAGATATTTGTTCGAAATTTTATTGGCATGAAGAAAATAGGTTTGAAGAAAGAAGCTGCTGTTCCTTATGAGTAATTTGGAATTGGTGCATCTGCGCATTTTCTGTCTCTGTCTCTCGCTCTCAATGAGCATTGTGATCATAAGAACTAGTTGTCAAGAGCAATGTATGTTTTTGTCATCTATATCTTGTGGTATCTTTTATCAGATTCTGTGCGCAAGGAAGTGGGTAAAGGCCTACTTGCTACTTGTATTTGCTTCCTTCGCATTAATGGAGTTGCTCAAATTTGTCGGTGATGCTGCTTTTGTCTCCCTTTCTCCCACCCCCTTTATTTTAGTTGCCGTTTAATTATTTGTGTTGGTCGGTGTTTGTTAGTTTGGATCCTGGATTCTGAAATAGCTTTTAACTCTTGGAAAGGAGATGGTTTGTGATGAGGAGAGAAGACCTGTATGTGATGAGGAGAGGAGACCTGTATGACTCGTATGATGAAACGATCCAGGATGGATGGGAATGAGTATCTTAATATCCGTGTTTGTTTGTGACACAGATGAGTATATGAGAATCCAAGAAATGAATGTTAAATGTGAAATATGTTTCTGAGGTGAAGTGTGGGGGAGCGACGAAATGAAGGAACACCCTGAAAATAATAATCTTTCTAGACGAAACAAAAAGAGGGAATGGCCAATGGCCATGCCTGCCTTTACAGTAATGACAATTCCATTCTTTTGTTCTGCTAATACATAGGCCTCGGCAAGTTTTACAGGTAAAGAGTCAAATCATGTCATCATATTTATACAACTGCAATGTGCAAGGGCTGTGTCGGTTGATTCTGTCCTTCAATCTTGTCTGTCTATAAAAACAGCCCAAGATCTGCGAGCGCTCAGTTCAGAATCAGAGTGGATTATTCTTCCGTCGCACAGAAAAACCTTACAACCTTTACCCACCCTTAGTCTTTCATGCCTGATCTCAAATTGCACAGAAAACCTTACAAACTTTACACACACTTCGTCTTTCATGTCTGACCTAAGATTTCAGTAATAGCAACACCATTTTTTTTTTTCTGAAAACTATCAAGGGAAAGAAGATTGTTCGTTTGACCATTCTTCTGTGTATCCTTGGCTATATTACATATATTACAAAAGCAGCCGCACATAACATCTTTAGGTTTCGTTGACTCGACATAAAAAATTTGCTGGTTCATCTCACGCGGCAATAAAATGAATAAAGTACCGACCATTTTTTTTATTCCTGCACTAAAAAAAAGAGAGAGGTCCATTTAAGCATTGCCAAGGTGAGAAACAATAAAAAAAAAAAGCAGGCAAGCAGCTTTCTGACTCTTTGCTTATTGAAGATACAACTGACCTTTTCCTGTCAATATTCTGACCATCAAACTCGCGCAAAACTCTAGCGAAGAGATCCAAAGACAGTGTAGCTGAAAATTAAGGAACAGGGAGGGGCAAGAGACACAGAGAGAGAGAGCATGGAAGGAAAGATTTACAACTTCTTCAAGGTATGCATCACAGCTTTGATGTCTCTGTGCTATTGCTACATAGTGGGCAGGATCATCCCAAAAGGCACTAGAAGGCTCTTACCGATTCTTCCCGTCGTGGCTCTATTTCTTTATCTTCCTCTCAATCTATCAGCTGTGAATCTTATAGGCCAAACTAGCTTCATCATTTCATGGCTTGGCAACTCCAAGCTCCTCCTCTTTGCCTTTTGTTGACACCTAAATTTTGACTAATCATTTAGTAATTAATTGTATAGAAAATTAAGGATTAATCTTTAACTCCTTTAAAAAATAGTTGCATTTCATGTAGTCGCATTTGCATCGGTACTAAGAGGACAACAAGAAGCAGGGGCTTGCGGTCGATTGCATGCACAAAAGGATGGTATCTCTTTCGCTAGTCTGAACACGCACAAGAGAGAATGCAAAAAAAAAAAAAATGAGGAAAGAAGCTCTCGCACGTCCGTTGTCTATTCCTCATTAATGCATGCACAAATTCGGTGGACGTGCGGATTCGGGAGAAATCTTCAAAGAAGCAAAAGCAGCCCATAATATATTATATAATATGCCCATATTGTATTATTTTAATATGCCCATAATATTATATAATATGTCAGCTTTGATGGCGCAATGAAAATTCACCGAAGAAGAAACCTCCTCATTAATGCATGCACATACACGCACAAAATGGGGACGTAAAAATCCTACAGGCGCCTGCAAGAAGATTTCCTTGCTGAAGTACAGGGGGGAGCGAAGAAAGAAAAAATTCCGTTGTGAGGGGGGCTTCCCCTTCGGTCAGACATGGGGGGAAGAAAAGTGTCAGAGAGAGAGCTAAAAAAATATTCATCGGGAAGGGGCTCCTCCTTCGGACAAGAAAAAATGAAGTCAGGGGAGGATATTAAAAAAAGAGATGAATGGAGAGTTTGTCAGAAGAAAAGAAGGTGAAGTCAGAGAGGGCAACAAGAAAGAGAAAAGAACGTGAAAGAAAAATAATAAAAAAAAGAAGGGTTGTCTTCTTAAATGGGAGGCTTCGAGAAACACCAGAGGGGGGGAGAGAGAACTTCTGCAGCTGCCCATTACAGCCGGAGTCCCGAACTCTCTCATCGTTGCAACTCGCTCGGCGCCCGCAGCGGCCCGTCACCGCGCCAGCAACCTTCCTCCTTCCGGCGAGTTCCGAGCCCGTCGCAGCCCCTCTGCCCTACGCGCCACCGTCCTCGACTCGAGCACCCTCCAATCCACACCCACAGTCGACCTGCCCCACCTCCACGCCCCTCTGCCTTGTCGTTCCACCAGCTCCCGGCTCACCCACAAGCCCGTGTCACCCACCGCTTCCGCTCGAGCCAGCACTTGACGACGCTCCTCTCTGCCTGTTCCCGATGCCCGCGCCTGCACTGCTCTTCGCCTGAACACCAGCCGCATCGTCTAGGACACCTGCACCGGCAGCCGCACCTCTGCAAGCCGCTGACCACCGCAGCGCCTAGCCTCGCGACCCCAGCAACCCGTGAGTCCCCTGTCCTGAGATCGAGATCTGCCCACCGCTGCTCAGCCAATTCGGTTCCCGTCCGCGATGTGCAACACCCTCTGCCGGACCACCGCTGCAGCAGCCACCCCTGCGCCGCATCGCCGTGACCTGTGAGAGCGCCCGATGCCCCTTCTCCGCCTCTGCTGTCGCTCGACCGCCTCAACCCAAGCTCCGCTCCTGCAGTTAAATCTGACCACCGCGACCTCCGATCGGTGACCCGATGTTGCAAACCAGCTGATCCGCCCTGTCCGTTGCCGTTCAGCCCTCTGTTTCGCCCTCTGCCGCCGCTGGTTCGCCGGTTGCCTCCCCTCGCCGGTGCCCCGAACACCGGCAGCTCCGTCCGCCGTCGCCCCTCACCGGAACGCCGTCGACCAGCCCCCTTGGCAACTCGACCGATGGTGACCCCCACCAAAAGACCCACGAGCAAGTCGTGCGTGGGAAAAAGAAAAAGGAGACAACAAAAAAAAAAAGAAGAAAAAGCAAAAGGGGAACATTAGGTAGTTTATTATTATTATTATTTTATCTTTATTTTTTATATAGTTTATAGCTTGTTTTTACATAGGTTTTTTTTAGTGTGATTATTCATTAATGCATGATTGAAGTTCCAATGTGAAATAACCCCTCAATTTAGGGATTAGGAGTTCGATTTTCGCGCCCGAAATCCGACTCACGATCTCGTATAAAAATCGACAATCCAATCTCATGCCCGAGATTCGATTCGCGATTTAATTTAAAATTGACCAACCCGATCTCATGCGCGAGATATGGTTTGTCAATTTTGGGTATTAATCTTATCTTTGATTGAATTGGATATTTTGCATAAAAAAATTCAAAAAAATGCAAGTTAGATTAGGGCTAGGGTTAGCGTATTTAGTTATTTCGTTTTTTTTTAAAAAAAAAAAATCCAAAAAATGCGTTCATGATATTAGTTTTTTTTAAGAATTGCACGTGTCAATTTAGGATAGATTTTTTTATTTTAAATTTTTATAACAAAAAAAAAATCCCCAAAAAAATTAATTAATTTAGGATGCTAGTTTTTAGGTTGTATGTTTAATTGTGTGCAAATTTTTAAAATTTCGAATTTTATATATATATAAAAACAAACAAAAATCATCATGCATATTAGAATAGAATTGCATGTCTCATTTTAAGTTTCAATTTTTTAGGATAAATTGCATTTTTAGGAATAGAAATATCATGTGCACGTCATGTAGAATTAGGCTCATTTAATTAAAAATTGCCCGTCATTATAATTAGGTCATTTTGATTTGCATATTTAATTATTGCATGTTCATTAAGAAAATACAAAAAAAATATTTTACTCATGTCATGTAGTTTAGAACACATTGTCATGCCATTCCATGTTAGATTAGTAGCATGCATTGCATATTGCATAATTCTCATTAAACAAGTAAAAACCAAAAAAAAAAAGAAATTGCCTGTTAATTAGAAATCATATCTTAGGTCTGTTGATGTGAATTCTGATCTAACAATGCAGATATTTTCGTTGCTATGAGGTAATTCCTGCAATTTATTCATCGTTTTCTTGGGTGTTAAATTGGTGATTTGCGCATCCGCATGATCACCTTACATGTTAGGAGGATAAATTAAAATCAATTTAAGCTGCCTGCAAAATATTTTTTCAAATAAAAAAGGAAAAGGTACCGAAAGGGCGTTAGAGAAATCTAGCGTAATCAAGTCCCCGAACTCATTTGATCTCTGGTTCGTAGGAGTGAAGTAATCCTCCAATTACTTTACTTGGGTTTCTAATCGACCCACCCAAAATAGATTAGTGGCGACTCCATGATAAAAATCATTTGCATATTAAGAACTTGAACCTAAGTCGCGAATTGGTATGGAGTTGGGAGAGCCCGAGTTAAGTCTAGGCTTAATAATCCATTAGCCGAACCCTTAGGTGGTCCAACCCGCTTCGGGGAGGTCGCGACAGCTTGGCGACTCCGCTGGGGACTTGAGTTAAAACTCTTAGTGGACTTAGGCCAATTTTCTTTTCTTTTGAAAAATGTTTTTGTTTGGCAGCGAGGATTCCAGGTACGCCCCTAACATTTAAGGTGTTAAATGTTTTTGCAGGATGGGAGGTATAGGGGAAAGTGTGTGCTGACCTTTGTTTTGCAGGGAGGTGTAGGAATGTATGGTTTATTTTCATGAACGAAGCGTTGTTTGATATAAACTGTTGTGCATGCCTATGCATTTACACTACACTATTGCACACACAACTCGCCGCCGGACCTAGGCCGCATAGGATCATCTAGGATGGTATTGAGATGGATACCACTTCGACCGCATGCCCGCGGTACGAGTCGCCCATCTCAATCCCGAAGTTTCTTTTCTGGTGTTAAGAGTACCCACCTCGGTTCGCATGCCCGCAACCCGGGACGGCTTTTTGACCAAGCCGAAGTCATGAGGACCCGACTTAGTTCGCACGCCCGCGGCTAGTCTGATCATTCTTGTGGCTTCACTTTGTTAAGCCTGATAGATTAGAAATCGAGCCACTTACCATGCGCATGTCTATGTGATTGCCCCTTGTTTATTGGTAAAGTAAGTCTTCTAAATTCGCACTCTTGCAATCTACTTACTTTATTATATCATTTTGTCGGTCCATGGCATTAGGATTGTCCTGAGTCTTGATCAATATACAATGGGAATACCGGACATTCGAATTATTCTCCCTCCAAAGGAAGAGCTTAGCGCATGGTGGGACAAGTTAGACCAAGCTGGTCGTCAATTTGTAGAGTCGCACATTAGTCGACTACTTCCATTACTGCGTGTCAACATCCACGGCGGCCTCATCCAAGCACTTGCTCTTTGTTGGTGCCCCGAGACTTCTACTTTCATCTTCGGCGGTAAGCATGAACTCACGCCCACCTTGGAAGAGTATAGCATTGCCATTGGGAAACCTTTGAAAGCTGAATTAATTAGCCCACCTATCGGAATAGACCCCGTTATAGGCTTATCCGATTTTCTGAGAATTAAGGAGGACAATATAAGAAAGGTTTTAAAAGCTCATCGCAATGCATGTCATTTATCTTTTCTAAAAGAATGTTTTGAAAATGGCAATTCATTTCAAATGCGAAAGGTTTTCCTTTTAGCCTTCTTTGGGTTTATACTTTTTCCTCATTGCAAGAATGCTATTAACCCTTTGATGGCTCACTTAGTTGAACAAGTGTTGGGAGAAAAAAATTTCATAAACACTATTATGGCTGAAACCTTTCTTTCCCTCACTCGATTTAAAGGAAGCAGTGATAAGACTTTCCATTCCTCTCCTGAGCTTTTGCAAATTTGGTTTCTTTCTCATATAAAATGGTTTGGTGGTTTAATGACCATACATGATGTTAATAACTCTAATCACCCTATTATGAGATTTGAGAACAACCAAAAACATGCACCGGATTACCATTATTCTAGGTGGCTAGCTTTCATGAAAAAACCAACTTCCAATGGTTTCCTACGGCATGCTAAGTGGTTCCAAGTTCGTGTGGCGAGACTTTCATGTGGAGGTGTTGGTCCAATCCCTTTACTGGGATTCACCGGAGCAACGGAGTACTATCCAACTAGAGTAACCCGTCAGTATCAAGTTGTGCAAGAACTTCCCCCGGCATTGCAAGCAGATCCACTCCAAGTCAACTTTATTGATGGAGGCCGAGGCCATGAAGATTCCATTCTCACAATTAAATCAATGTGGGATATGTGCCAGCCACGAAAACTCAAGTGGCCCGAGGAGGAGTTGAAGGGCAAAGAAATGAAGTACTATGCCTCAATTAAGTACATTCAACAACACAAGATTCCAGGGGAGTTACTTCCAAAGATACCAGAGGTGCCGCTGAAGATCACCAACCGCGCTAAGAATAAACGCCTCAAAAGGGTTGCTGAAAAAGCTCAAGAGGAGAATAAGCAATTGCGCCGAGTGGTGTCCCGAGTGTATATTGATCAAGCTAGATGAAGTGTTTGAGTCAATCTTGTTGTTTCATTTCTAGATTAATGTTTAGGAAGTTGAGTCATTTACTTTCCTAGTTCGTTTGTTTAGGGCATTTTAAGCTTCTATTTCATTAATGAAGTGCTCGAATCAATCTTGCTTCAATTTTGTTAGGATTGTTAAAAACTCCATTAATGAATAAAAGTTTTAGATCATTGCCATGGATCGGTGTATTTCATATGGAATACTTATTTATGTCTGTTTCTTCAAATTAGGTGATAACGGATCCTCCACGTTCGCCCATCATTACAAGATCAAGAGCAAAAATGGCCGACCAAATCAAAATGCGTGATCGTATGACCGCTATGGAAAGCCAACTCCAGCAGTTGCTCACTTCTATGCAACTTATGATAGATCAAATGCAATCCCTCCAAATGAATCAGACTCTTGCATCCGCTCTCCCCGAGATAGTAGTCCCAAAGCAGATGAACAAGGCCTAAATGGGTGATGATGACATGCCGGAACTGGAGGATGACCCACTGTTCATCACAGTTGAAAAGGCTAAGCCCGACAATGTCCCTAAGGCGGAGCAAGATGAACGCTTCGCCAAACTTGAAGAGAAACTGAAACAATTGCAAGAATCGCGGAATTCACTCCCGTTCGACTTGTCGGTTTATGAGAAAGTCAAAGTGCCGAAGAAGTTTAAGATGCCGGAGTTCGAGAAATACGATGGTACTTCCTGCCCAAAAGCTCATTTGTAGATGTACCACGTACGCATGGCCCAATATGTCAAGAACGAGCCTCTCATGATCCAATCGTTTCATGCAAGCTTGATGGGGCCCGCACTCAACTGGTACATAATGAAGAATGTAAACCTCCTCGACACCTGGAATGAAGTGGCTGACGCTTTCCTAAAGCAGTATAAGTTCAACATGGACATTGCACCTTCCCGAGAGGATCTTAAGCGGATGGAGAATAAGAAAAGTGAGTCATTTAAGGAGTACGCTGTAAGGTGGCGAAACTTGGTAGCTTAAATCACTCCTGAACCTACAAACAAGGAGTTGATGAAGTTGTTCGTCAAGACTCTCCCGTATGAGTTTCGTAACCGGATGGCTAGCACATACGTCGAGAACTTCAACCAACTTATCCCAGTGGGTGAATAGATCGAGATTGGGCTAAGGGATGGATGGTTCAATGAACCAACTCATCAAAGCAAAAGGTTCACCATGAAGAAAGATAAAGAACCAACCACTGAAGTCAATGTTGCATATGTGCAACCAGCCCCTAGTAAGCCTCCGATGGTTCATGTCCCCGGGAATCAGCAAGATGGAGGCCGAGTGCCTGCACAGCGGCAATTCACCAAAAGGCAGTTCTCTCCTCTTCCTGGCCCTCTATCTCAGGTCTTGCCGATACTCCGAAACAAGGGATTGATCTCCCACGAACCAAAGCGGCCCAATGCTGAAAAATTCTCCAACTATGACCCCTCCAAAAATGTGAGTATCATATGGGAGAGGTCGGCCATTCAACTGATGAATGTTTGACTTTGAAACACAAGATCCAAAATTTGTTGGATACTAAGGCATTTTCTTTTCATACCACCCAACCGAATGTCAAGAAGAATCCGTTGCCAAAACATCAGGGAAATGTGAATGCAATCTTCGAGTTCAATGCTAGCAAAAAGATGAACTTGAAGGTGTTTGTCAAAGATATCTATAGCGAATTAGTTAGAGTTGGTTATTATTCGACAGATGAGAATCCTCCCTTACCCACCATGAAGGAAAGGGTTCAAGAAATGGTTAAGGCTGGCATGATCATATATGCTGACCAAGCTGGAACAGTGTCAACTATCTCCGAAGTCATCATTGATTGGGAGAAGGAATTTGCTAAGCTAAGTGCTGAAAAGAGTGAACCAGATCCATTGATCGAGGACATGCCCCCACTTGAGGATGCCTCCGACCATGAAGGACTGATAGTGGAAGTGCCTTCAACTGATGAAGAAATAATTATTGAGATACCCCAGCTGTATGAGTACAAGGATAACAAAGCAGTCCCTTGGTCATACGAGCTAGATGTTGACCTGATTACAAGGTCTGGTCGGACCTATGCTCAAGCTAATACCCAACCTGCAAAGCCAATTACTGACGAAGAGGCCAAAGAATTTCTGGCTATAATCAAAGCAAGTGAGTACAACGTGGTTGACCAGTTGCGGAAATTGCCTGCTCAGATCTCTTTACTTGAACTCTTGCAAACATCTCCTACACATCAAAGTCTCTAATGAAGGTTCTAAGCGAAGTTCGTGTACCAGAGACGATCGAGGTAGACATGTTGGAGGAATTCGTAGGATCGATTCTTCTTAAGGATTTAATAGCCTTTTCTGATGAAGAATTCCCTCTTGAGGGGAGGGGACATACTAAGGCATTATATATATCCGTCAAGTGCAAGGCTTCCCATGTAGCTCGAGTACTCATTGATAATGGGTCTGCCTTGAATATCTGTCCATTGGCGACGCTTCACCGCCTGAAAATAGATCCTTCAAAAATAAGTGCTGCAAAGACCTCCGTCCGAGCTTTTGATGGTACGAGAAAGGAGGTGATAGGGGAGACCCACCTTGATCTGCAAATAGGGCCGGTGATGTTCAACGTCCTTTTCCAGGTGATGGACATTCCTACCGCATTCAATTTCCTATTAGGGCGTCCTTGGATTCATACTGCTGGAGCTGTGCCATCTAGTCTCCACCAAAGCGTGAAATTTGTTGTCAAAGGAAAACTAGTCATTGTTCATGGCGAGGAGGATCATCGGATCTATCATGAGACGGCTATCCCCTATGTCGAGCTGGAACGTAGGGAGGAGTCGAGCTACCAATCGTTTGAGCTCGTATCCACTATTCATTCATCTCGAGGATCGACAGCACCCATCCCTGATGTGTCAAATGCAGCAGTTATGGTAGCAAGAGTGATGGTTGGAAATGGCTTTATTCCTGGCCGTAGATTTGGTAAAAAAGAACAGGGTATCCAGAACCCCATTGAAGCCCCTCGAAGGTCTCGTTCCGCCGGATTAGGGTACCATGGAAAATGTGGAGGACATGAACAAGAGAGGAAGAACTCATTACTTCTCAATATCCGTGAGACATTCCCCGGCCCTGCTAGAATGATGCATGATGAAGGAGGAGTGATCGCCACCCGAGGTATCGTACCCGATGGATGGAGCTGCATGGATGACCCGACAACTTCAAAGACAGAGGATTCAGAAAATGGGATGGAAGGGATCACAAGCCTATTCGATGATCTCCTCATAGGAGCCATAGATGAAGAAGCATCGGAGGAAATGGGTGCTAGCCCACAAGAGTAACACATTTACTTTTCTGCACTCCCCTGCGTGGGAATCTTATCGCTTTTAGGATTTGATGTTTTCTAGGGTTTGCTTATCGTATTCTGCATGTCGTTTGTCAGGAGTTGATGTTCGCTAGGGTTTGATTGTTAGGGTTTCATTTCACTTTGATTGCCGTACTTTTCAATCCAATAAATGTAATTTGGTTGATGAATATTAATTATAATTACAAGTTTTATTTTGAGGGCATGATGGGGTATACCAAACCAGCCCGTTGATGATATCCAACCGATGAAAGAAAAGAAAAATCCAAGGAGAATTCTGAGGCCTGGGCTTCATCATGCTTCCTCGTGACAAAAAAGCTTTTCCAAAATGTTTTGCCCAAAATTTTTTAAAATAATTTGAAAAAAAATCGAAAAAAAATTCGAAAAATAGATAAGAAATCCATGCCGTTTAGCCCTGTTTGTCTTTCTAAACTATCCATTTTATGTTTCAGGAGCAGCCTTATGGCAGGCAAGGAGGTGAAAATGGTCCAATCCAATGCCATGTGTGATGACGATGATGACCCTGATGATCCAAATGGTGACTCCATTGAAGTACAACAAAGTTGGGAGCAACATGAAAAACCCAAAGTTCTCACCTCCGAGCAAATCGTCACCATCAATTTGAGTGATGACGAGGATCCTAAAGAAATAAAGATTGGGGCAAATCTTCCCAAAGATGAGGCCGAGCACCTGGCTCAGTTGTTAAAAGAATATCGGGATATCTTTGCCTGGACGTATGCTGATATGCCAGGTTTAGATCCGTCAATTGTGGAACACTGTTTGCCCACCAATCCAGACATGCGTCCAAAGAAGCAGAAGCTTCGGAGGACTAAACCAGAGCTCTCGAAGAAGATAGAAGAGGAAGTAATGAAACTCCTCAAAGTGGGATTCATCGAAGTCTCGCAATACCCTGAATGGGTAGCCAACATAGTACCAGTCATGAAGAAAGACGGTCGAGTCCGAGTGTGTGTTGATTACCGGGATTTGAACAAGGCCAGCCCAAAGGACGACTTCCCATTGCCACATATCGATGTTCTCGTGGATAGTACTGCCGGATTTGAATTATTCTCTTTCATGGATGGTTTTTCTGGCTACAACCAGATAAGAATGAAGGATGAAGATAAAGAGAAGACATCATTTATCACCCCGTGGGGAACCTTTCATTATAAGGTCATGCCCTTCGGACTCAAAAATGCAGGGGCAACTTACCAGCGAGCCATGGTTACTTTGTTCCATGACATGATGCATGAAGAAATTGAGGTGTATGTTGATGATATGATTGCAAAAACCCGACCTGGTAAAAGTCATGTTGAAACCCTCAAGAAGTTATTTGATCGGCTTCGTGAATTCAAACTCCGTTTAAACCCTGCCAAGTGCGTGTTCGGGGCAGCATCAGGAAAATTACTTGGGTTTATGGTGAGTAGCAAAGGGATCGAAATTGACCCATCTAAAGCCAAGGCAATATGTGAGTTGCAACCTCCGTTGACAGTGAAGGAGGTCCGGAGTCTCCTAGGGAGATTGAATTACATTGCACGATTCATTTCCTAACTCTCAGAGACCGCTAAGCCATTCTTCAAACTCTTGAGGAAAAACGTACAAGTTGAGTGGAATGATGAATGTCAAGAGGCGTTCGATAAGCTGAAGCAATATTTGATGAATCCGCCAGTTCTTGTCCCACCAATATCAGGGCATCCTTTGATTCTGTACCTCACAATTCATAATGAGTCACTCGGTGCGATGTTAGCTCAGAAAAGTCCCATGGATCAGAAGGAACGGGCCATTTATTACCTCAGTAAAAAGTTCACTGTCTCGGAGCTAAAATATTCTGATGCTGAAAAAACTTGTGCTGCGTTAGTATGGGTATTGCATAGACTGCGACAGTACACCTTGCATTACCAGACGTTTCTCGTAACTGAGAACGATCCCATCAAGTATTTATTTAATCAACCAGCTTTGGTGGGTAAGCTAGCCAAATGGCAGGTCTTGATTTCGGAATTCGACGTGCAGTTCATGCCACAAAAATCAGTTAAAGGCCGAGTAATTGCTGATATACTGGCTGAGAATCCTAGAAACTTGAATGATGATGATTGTCCTTTGGATGATCGTATTTTGGCTATAAGCGAAGATGCATGGTCTATGTTCTTTGATGGAGCTGTGAACTTGTCCGGTTCTGGTACTGGGGCAATACTAATATCCCCAGACGGACAACATCACCCAGTAGCCGCGAAATTAATATTTCCATGCACCAACAATATTGCTGAATACGAAGCTTGTATTCTCGGACTTCAGGCCGCAATTGAAATGGGAGTGGCCAAATTGAAAGTATATGGAGATTCTGCACTAATCATACTCCAGACTGTAGGTGAATGGAAGACTAGGGATACCAAATTACTGCCGTATCATAAGTACCTCGAAGAGTTGGTGAAGGAGTTCGATGAAATCTTGTTTGACTACTTGGCTAGATCTCATAATCAGTTCGCCGATGCCTTGGCAACGTTGTCATCTATGTTGCAAGTGACTGATGGTTTAGAAGTTGAACCTTTGAAAATTGAGGTTCTAGCCAAACCTTCTTATTGTATGGTCATAAATGAAAAGCTTGAAGAGAAACCATGGTATTGCGACATCATGAACTGTATTCAAAAGCAGGAATTTCCTGAAGGAAGCACTCCAGCTGATAGAAAATATATAATGAAGATGGCCTCAAAGTTCGTCGTCAGTGGTAAGAATTTATACAAGAGATCTTATGATTCAGTTTTATTGAGATGCGTAGATGAAGCAGAAGCCACCCAAATCATGCAAGAAGTGCATGAAGGAGTTTGTGGCCCACACATGAATGGGCACATGTTAGCCAAGAAGATCATGAGACTAGGTTACTATTGGCTTGCACTGGAAAGTGACTGCATACAGCATGTTAGAAGTTGCCATCGTTGCCAAATTCATGGAGATAAAATAAATGTTCCTCCAACGGAGTTGCACTAGCTATCTGAGCCATGGCCTTTCTCAATGTGGGGGATCGATGTGATTGGCCCAATAAATCCCAAAGCTTCAAATGGGCACCGATTCATATTGGTGGCAATAGATTATTTTTCAAAGTGGATTGAAGCCGCATCATATGTTAATGTCACAGCTCGAAACGTGGTGAAATTTATTAGGCGTGACATAATCGCCCATTATGGTGTCCCTGAAGCAATTGTCACTGACAATGGGACAAATCTGAATAACAAGTTCGTTGATGAGTTGTTCAGTGAGTTCAAAATCAGGCATTTGAATTCATCCCCTTACCACCCACAAATGAATGGAGCTGTTGAGGCAGCTAATAAGAACATCAAGAAGATCCTAGCTAAGACAGCCGAGAATTATCGAGATTGGCATGACAGGTTACCCTTTGCTCTAATGGCGTATCGGACATCGATTCGAACATCTACTGGGGCAACCCCTTTCTCCTTAGTTTATGGCATGGAGGCGGTCTTGCCTGTGGAAGTAGAAATCCCCTCTTTGAGAGTCTTATCCCAAGTGGAACTGTCCGAGGCAGAATGGACACAACAAAGGTTTGAGCAGTTGAACCTAATTGATGAGAAAAGGGTAAAAGCTCTTTGCCATGGTCAGACGTATCAACAAAGAGTAGCCAAGTCTTTCAATAGGAAGGTACGGTCGAGACACTTCGAAGTGAATGATCTAGTTCTAAGAAAGGTGTTGCCGATTTTTCCTGATCCTGGAGGCAAATTTGCTCCAAATTATAGCGGCCCGTATATGGTGAAGAGGGTACTCCCTGGAGGTGCCTTAATCCTTACAGAAATGGATGGTCGTGAGTTCTCTAAACCTGTTAACTCTGATGCTGTGAAGAAGTATTACCCTTGGAAGAATTTGTTGTGAATCGAAGGTACTCATTTCTTCGTTGAATTGTGTGGGAATGGATTGAATGAGATGAGAGGTAGGCCCTGTTCCATACACATATCGAATTCATTTGATTCGGTATATCAGACGGGTTGACTCAGTGTCAGTTCAATTAAATAAAAAAGGAAATGCCCTGAGGACACCACCAGCGCCTCGGCCTGGTGGCACGGGGAATGAAAAGGTCCGAAAGCGACCAGGGTTCGATCCCTGGAAATGGCAACAAGTTTGCCACCAAAAAAAAAAAAAAAATTTTACCAATCCTTTTCCTTTCTTTTTGAGCTACAAACTCTTTGTGTTCAAAACTGATGAGTTCATGAAGTACTTGTGACCTTTCAAAGGAGAATTTTGCATGATAGTTTTACCTATTTAATTACCAATTCCACTGAAGATTATCATCGCAAATCAAGTTAATGAATGATGTGGAATGAATTGAACATGCTAAATGAGACATGTCAGGATGATGAAAGGCAAGCCTTATCCTATACACAGTCCCTTGCTCATATACTGGTGAGATGAGTGTAGGAAATTCCATGTTTCTAAGGTAAAGAGTTTTCTCGCGAAAGGTACGATGATCGAAATGATGAGAGGCGGTTCATTCTCTATCCCAAACACTATGTGATCATCCATTGTTTAAACCCTTTTGAGCCCACGCACGTGAATAATTTTAAATTACCCCTGTCAAGAACCACCCCACATTGGGGCAAGCTGGAGGTAAGGCGACATCATGAGGTGAGGAATTTGATAGGAATATTCTTGCTCTCACTTGCATCAATCTTCAGGTATTGCTATTACATTGAATTCATACGATAATTCAAGTGCCTTAGGATGATGAAAAGCAGTTCTTTCTCTATCCTACACACTTTATCCATTGCGTAGCCCCTTGAGCCTGTAAATTCGTTTCATTTAAACCCAATTGGTGATCATCCCCCACACCGGGGCAAGGAAAAAGGCAAATGTTCAAGCAACAAAATCCCGAGTGCTGACAAGAAATGAAAACTCCCCAAAAACCCAAATGTTAAAGCATTACGTGGTTATTAAAAAAAAACACATGAAACAAAAGGGGCATAAAAAAGCAATGTGCCTGGTAAAAGTAAGGCCAATGCCCATAGAAAATGAAAGAAAGAGTCAAGATAAATGATTATCAATTGTAAAAGGGTGTATTCCCAATGGAGTGGTACTCAAAGAACTCAAATGCCAAGTTTTTATAGTACTTATGAGGAAAATCCCAATGGAGAAAAAGAAGACCGGTGACAATGCCAAGATGATCACCAATTCTCATCCCCCTATACACACTTTGAGCCTAATGATCCATTCACTTCTCAACCCATGAACTCAACCTACGTTACCTCCCTTACAAAGTCTCTTCAGATTAGGGCACCGAAATTAACGTAGGAATTCACATGCTTAAAAGCATCGCTCGAAGAAGTGTGAGCAAGGCCATTTCTATCTCATTCCGCAGGTTCCTTGACTTGTAAACCCGAAGGTGATTGCGAAGTATTGTTCTTTCATTAGCCTTGATTCGAAGAGTCCCTCTTTGTTGAGCCATTGACCGAGCATACATTACAGTCCTGATAAAGACCTCTCAGATTGACCAGGTCGTACCGCTTGCGAGAATACTCGAACCCTTGTTGACATGATGAAAGTAAGATTGAGTGATTCCTGTGATCCGACATTAATGGTCGGGACAAAATAGCCTTCTTAATGAGAGTGAGTGAAAGTCCTTTCTAACTGAAAGTCTCTCATTTGGTATTCTTGAAAATCCATGTCATGAGTGAAAATTGTCATAAACGATGATTCTCCCCAGTGGAAGTTCGGTGGTGCAAATATGGTAAAACCATCATGCATAAATCTTGATTGAATGGATAAAAGCTTCAGTGGACTTTCGAGTGTGTTGAATTGCTTACTTCTTTGGCGAATGCATGTATTTTGCTCTAATCATGTCTGACAGGTAATGTTTCCTTGAAGACCCAAGAGCTCCTGACATTTATGTTGCCTTTCAGAAGCCTCGAGGTGAGAAACCTCCATGAATATTTGAAATACATCCTCGATGTTCCAAAACTTCTTTCTACCAAGAGGTAAGTGACCTTCACGAATATCCCAGGTTTGTCCTAGGTATTCCCAAATTCTTGATATATGTCTCAAAACTCGTTGTTAAGCATTTCACTCTGGATGTGAATGCTTTCCGATTTTTTTCGTTATACCTCAGTCTGGATCTAGGTATATCGGATCTTCTTAATCCAATATTCATCTCACCTAACATTGAGTGTCTATTGGTTAAGTCCCAAAATTCTTGACATCTCAGTCTGGATCTGGATGTCTCAAAACTATTCGTTAAACATTTCACTTTGGATGTGAATGTTTTTCGATCTTTTTCGTTATACCTTAGTCTGGATCTAGGTATTTCGAATCTTCTTAATCCAATATTCATCTCACCTAACATTGAGTGTTTATTGGTTAAGTCCCAAAATTCTTGACATCTCAGTCTGGATCTGGATGTCTCAAAACTCTTCATTAAACATTTCACTCTGGATGTGAATGTTTTTCGATCTTTTTCGTTATACCTTAGTCTGGATCTAGGTATTTCGAATCTTCTTAATCCAATATTCATCTCACCTAACATTGAGTGTTTATTGGTTAAGTCCCAAAATTCTTGACATCTCGGTCTGGATCTGGATGTCTCAAAACTCTTCGTTAAACATTTCACTCTGGATGTGAATGTTTTTCGATCTTTTTCGTTATACCTTAGTCTGGATCTAGGTATTTCGAATCCTCTTAATCCAATATTCATCTCACCTAACATTGAGTGTCTATTGGTTAAGTCCCAAAATTCTTAACATCTCAGTCTGGATCTGGATGTCTCAAAACTCTTCGTTAAACATTTCACTCTGGATGTGAATGTTTTTCGATCTTTTTCGTTATACCTTAGTCTGGATCTAGGTATTTCGAATCTTCTTAATCCAATATTCATCTCACCTAACATTGAGTGTCTATTGGTTAAGCCCCAAAATTCTTGACATCTCAGTCTGGATCTGGATGTCTCAAAACTCTTCGTTAAACATTTCACTCTGGATGTGAATGTTTTTCGATCTTTTTCGTTATACCTTAGTCTGGATCTAGGTATTTCGAATCTTCTTAATCCAATATTCATCTCACCTAACATTGAGTGTCTATTGGTTAAGCCCCAAAATTCTTGACATCTCAGTCTGGATCTGGATGTCTCAAAACTCTTCGTTAAACATTTCACTCTGGATGTGAATGTTTTTCGATATCTTTCGTTATACCTTAGTCTGGATCTAGGTATTTCGAATCTTCTTAATCCGATATTCATCTCACCTAACATTGAGTGTCTATTGGTTAAGTTCACAAATTTTTGACATCTCAGGCTGGATCTGAATGTCTCAAAATTTTCCCCGTTTAGGCGACCGTAGAATGGTACGGGTCCTAGACACAACCAAGCAATGCTATACTGGGCGACCGTCGAATGGTACGGGTCCTGGGAAAGCAGTTTCTTTGTAAAGTCATGTTACTATTCTAGGCGACTGTAGAATGGTACGAGTCCTGGACATGTAACACCAACTATCTCGAGTTACTCTACCCTTCCCGAAGGTAAGTTATTCCAGGTAAGTTCCTTTTATCACTGGCATTAGCATTTCCATGCATCATATAAATTGCATTTTTAAAAAAAAAAAAAAATCCATGGCTTGTCAAAATATCATCCATTGCATGTGCATGGTCAAAATTTAGGTATCATATTGTCTTTGAATGCAACCTCTGCGAGCTCACCTTCAAAGAGGGGCAACTGTTGACACCTAAATTTTGACTAATCATTTAGTAATTAATTGCATAGAAAATTAAAGATTAATCTTTAACTCCTTTAAAAAATAGTTGCATTTCATGTAGTCGCATTTGCATCGGTACTAAGAGGACAACAAGAAGCAGGGGCTTGCGGTCGATTGCATGCACAAAAGGATGGTATCTCTTTCGCTAGTCTGAACACGCACAAGAGAGAATGCAAAAAAAAAAAAAATGAGGAAAGAAGCTCTCGCACGTCCGTTGTCTATTCCTCATTAATGCATGCACAAATTCGGTGGACGTGCGGATTCGGGAGAAATCTTCAAAGAAGCAAAAGCAGCCCATAATATATTATATAATATGCCCATATTGTATTATTTTAATATGCCCATAATATTATATAATATGTCAGCTTTGATGGCGCAATGAAAATTCACCGAAGAAGAAACCTCCTCATTAATGCATGCACATACATGCACGAAATGGGGATGTAAAAATCCTACAGGCGCCTGCAAGAAGATTTCCTTGCTGAAGTACAGGGGGGAGCGAAGAAAGAAAAAATTCCGTTGTGAGGGGGGCTTCCCCTTCGGTCAGACATGGGGGGAAGAAAAGTGTCAGAGAGAGAGCTAAAAAAATATTCATCGGGAAGGGGCTCCTCCTTCGGACAAGAAAAAATGAAGTCAGGGGAGGATATTAAAAAAAGAGATGAATGGAGAGTTTGTCAGAAGAAAAGAAGGTGAAGTCAGAGAGGGCAACAAGAAAGAGAAAAGAACGTGAAAGAAAAATAATAAAAAAAAGAAGGGTTGTCTTCTTAAATGGGAGGCTTCGAGAAACACCAGAGGGGGGGAGAGAGAACTTCTGCAGCTGCCCATTACAGCCGGAGTCCCGAACTCTCTCATCGTTGCAACTCGCTCGGCGCCCG
Source organism: Eucalyptus urophylla (assembly GCA_026873135.1). Taxonomy (NCBI): domain Eukaryota; kingdom Viridiplantae; phylum Streptophyta; class Magnoliopsida; order Myrtales; family Myrtaceae; genus Eucalyptus; species Eucalyptus urophylla. The sequence continues at coordinate 15,594,987 of CM049469.1, read as the reverse complement.
CAGCGGCCCGTCACCGCGCCAGCAACCTTCCTCCTTCCGGCGAGTTCCGAGCCCGTCGCAGCCCCTCTGCCCTACGCGCCACCGTCCTCGACTCGAGCACCCTCCAATCCACACCCACAGTCGACCTGCCCCACCTCCACGCCCCTCTGCCTTGTCGTTCCACCAGCTCCCGGCTCACCCACAAGCCCGTGTCACCCACCGCTTCCGCTCGAGCCAGCACTTGACGACGCTCCTCTCTGCCTGTTCCCGATGCCCGCGCCTGCACTGCTCTTCGCCTGAACACCAGCCGCATCGTCTAGGACACCTGCACCGGCAGCCGCACCTCTGCAAGCCGCTGACCACCGCAGCGCCTAGCCTCGCGACCCCAGCAACCCGTGAGTCCCCTGTCCTGAGATCGAGATCTGCCCACCGCTGCTCAGCCAATTCGGTTCCCGTCCGCGATGTGCAACACCCTCTGCCGGACCACCGCTGCAGCAGCCACCCCTGCGCCGCATCGCCGTGACCTGTGAGAGCGCCCGATGCCCCTTCTCCGCCTCTGCTGTCGCTCGACCGCCTCAACCCAAGCTCCGCTCCTGCAGTTAAATCTGACCACCGCGACCTCCGATCGGTGACCCGATGTTGCAAACCAGCTGATCCGCCCTGTCCGTTGCCGTTCAGCCCTCTGTTTCGCCCTCTGCCGCCGCTGGTTCGCCGGTTGCCTCCCCTCGCCGGTGCCCCGAACACCGGCAGCTCCGTCCGCCGTCGCCCCTCACCGGAACGCCGTCGACCAGCCCCCTTGGCAACTCGACCGATGGTGACCCCCACCAAAAGACCCACGAGCAAGTCGTGCGTGGGAAAAAGAAAAAGGAGACAACAAAAAAAAAAAGAAGAAAAAGCAAAAGGGGAACATTAGGTAGTTTATTATTATTATTATTTTATCTTTATTTTTTATATAGTTTATAGCTTGTTTTTACATAGGTTTTTTTTAGTGTGATTATTCATTAATGCATGATTGAAGTTCCAATGTGAAATAACCCCTCAATTTAGGGATTAGGAGTTCGATTTTCGCGCTCGAAATCCGACTCACGATCTCGTATAAAAATCGACAATCCAATCTCATGCTCGAGATTCGATTCGCGATTTGATTTAAAATTGACCAACCTGATCTCATGCGTGAGATATGGTTTGTCAATTTTGGGTATTAATCTTATCTTGATTGAATTGGATATTTTGCATAAAAAATTCAAAAAAATGCAATTTAGATTAGGGCTAGGGTTAGCGTATTTAGTTATTTCGTTTTTAAAAATAAAAAATAAAAATCCAAAAAAATGCATTCATGATATTAGTTTTTTTAAGAATTGCACGTGTCAATTTAGGATAGGATTTTTTTTTATTTTAAATTTTTATAACAAAAAATCCCCAAAAAAATTAAGTAATTTAGGATGCTAGTTTGCATGTTTAATTGTGTGCAAATTTTTTAAAAATTTCGAATTTTATATATATAAAAAACAAAAATCATCATGCATATTAGAATAGAATTGCATGTCTCATTTTAAGTTTCAATTTTTTAGGATAAATTACATTTTTAGGAATAGAAATATCATGTGCACATCATGTAGAATTAGGCTCATTTAATTAAAATTGCCCATCATTATAATTAGGTCATTTTGATTTGCATATTTAATTATTGCATGTTCATTAAGAAAATACAAAAAAATATTTTACTCATGTCATGTAGTTTAGAACACATTGTCATGCCATTCCATGTTAGATTAGTAGCATGCATTGCATATTGCATAATTCTCATTAAACAAGTAAAAACCAAAAAAAAGAAATTGCCTGTTAATTAGAAATCATATCTTAGTCTGTTGATGTGAATTCTGATCTAACAATCAGATGCTTTAGTTGCTATGAGGTAAGTCCTGCAATTTATTCATCGCTTTCTTGGGTGTTAAATTGGTGGTTTGCGCATCCATGATCACTTTACATGTTAGGAGGATAAATTAAAATCAATTCAAGCTGCCTGCAAAAATTTTTCAAATAAAAAGGAAAAGGTACCGAAGGGCATTAGAGAAATCTAGCGTAATCAAGTCTCCAGAACTCATTTAATCTGGTTCGTAGGAGTGAAGTAATCCTCCTATTACTTTACTTGGGTTTCTAATCAACCCACCCAAAATAGATTAGTGGTGACTCCATGATAAAAATCATTTGCATATTAAGAACTTGAACCTAAGTCACGAATTGGTATGGGCTTGGGAGAGCCGAGTTAAGTCTAGGCTTAATAATCCATTAGCAACCCTTAGGTGGTCCAACCCGCTTCGGGAGGTCGCGACACATTTGGCAAAGGGCCTTTATCTTCAGATCCTCCAATCTCTCTCCCACGCTTCTTGGCCATTGCTTGCTTACCCATCAAGATCCAACGAGACGCCCCTTAAGAAATCACCACAGTACCAGAACAAGAAAATCACACACGCTCCCCTCAAAATAGCCATCATAAAGAAAACCCACTTCCTCAAAGTCCTGAAAACTAGGGGTGAGCGGGTCCAGGGTGGGTAGGGTCTAGACCTGGACCCTGTTCCCTACCCTGTTATAACCGGTTCTCCTTTTTTGGACCCTGTTCCCTACCCTGTTTTCATTGGACCCTGTTCCCGGCCCACCCTGTTTTTCCGGTCCGGGAACAGGGTTGACCCTGTTTATATTGGAACCTGTTTTGCATAAAAATTAACCTTAGAAAAGCAAGTCTAGATGAGTTATCTGCTAAAACAAAAAGGCCGGACCAAGCACATCCTTCGACCAAACTCATTGGGAACATGTATAAAATTTGGACTCCCCTTGAAGAAAACAACCAAGTATATAATTCGACCATCTCGCATCCCCATATCCCACAAGCTACATCGAGTTTCTCATATTCCAGTAATATACAAGCTAGCAATTTAGCCAATTAACTAGTTGTAATACAATTTTTGGCTGATCACATATCAACCTTGTCCTTCATGTGCTCGATCTTCTTCTCCTTCTTCGGCCTTGCGTTCCACGTGGTACAAAATCTCTGACAAAAACCTAAAATTCATATATAAAAAAAAATCAACAAGAATCCATACTCTAGGATTTAATAAAGTCTATTTACTTACCACAAAATTGGAGTTTCGACAAAATGAAGTTTATTTTCCAATGATAATGTCCTTGGTAAGACAATCCAAATCTATAAAAAAGAAAAAAGACAAAAAGAGAGATTAAATAAGGCATGAACTTAATAGAAAGTTATGCAAATGAATTACAAGATACAAAGAAATATATATAACTTACCCGCCTCAAATTGTTCCGCATTTTCGATGCACTCTTCAACATTAATTGGCACGTGAACAGCTCTCAACCAATCTTGAGTACAAATTAAACCTTCCACCACTCTAGGAGTCAAAGAACTTTGAAAGCCATCAAGTACACGTCCCGATGTACTAAAAGCCGACTCTGAAGCAACGGTAGTCACGGGATAGACAAAACATCTTGAGCCATCAAAGATACGATTTCATACTTTGACCCAGTAGTCTTCCACCGCATCAAAAGATCAATATTAAGGATATCTTCACTTTCAGCTTCAAGATACCGATCAAGCTCAGATTTGTTTTCATCCAACACTTTTTTCTTCGCATGGAGAAAGCTTTTGTGCCAAGCATCGAATTCACAATCATTGTCATCAATATCAACATTAGAAGCACTACTACTATTACTCACATTTGAATCACCAAATTTTCCTTTACTAGAGGAGCCAACAAAAGATCGCTCATAAGATTTATGCAAATTCTCTAAGGCGACCTTCACCTTATCATGCATCTCATCAATTTTTGCTTTATCATCATAGATTTGTTCAAAACAGAACTTTACATAGTTCGATTTCTTTGTGGGATCCAATGCAACCGCAATCAATGCCATCATATTAACTTTATCCAAACTCCCATAATACTTGTCAAACTTCTCTTTCATTTTTAAACACATAGCTTGAAGCTTTGGGTCTAAAGAATTTGCCGCATTATTCAAATACTTGTACAACTTAGCTATCTCCTCAAAATAATGATTTGAAGTAATATATGAACTACCCGACATCCTCTTGGTTGCATCATAAAACCGTCTTAGAAATTTAGAAAGAATGATGGCATTTTCCTAATCTTCATTTTCAAGAGGATCATTGTCAATTTCCCTTAAGAAATATATATCTTCTTCTTCCATTCTCTTAAAAGCTTTCTTGAACTTTATGGCGGTGTCTAACATCATGTAAGTGGAGTTCCATCTAGTGGCAACATCAAGACAAACCGAACCATTATATGCAATCCTCTCACTCTCAATGCAACCTTTGAATGTCTTAGCTCTAGCCGGAGAACTTCTCACATACCTAACCATGTTTCGAATGCGTGCAATAGAATCACGCACCTCATTCAATCCGTCTCTCACTATCAAGTTAAGTATATGAGCAGTGCATCTCATATGTAAAGCATCACCATTCAAAATCAAAAATCCTTCTTCTGAAAATTTTTCTTTCAAATAACTAATGGCCACATCATTTGAACTTGCATTATCCACTGTTATTGTGGACACATTCCTTTCTATTCCCCAATCATAAATGCATTTGCCCACCATTTTACCAATCTCCTTACCCTTGTGACTATGCATCATCACAAAATTGATTATTCTTTTTTGCAATTGCTAATTTTCATCAATATAATGTGCAGTAAGACACAAATAGTTCAAGTTTTGAATGGAACTCCACATATTCATTGTGAGTGCAATCCTAGATTTAAGCTTACCAAAGTAAACTTTTAAACAAGTCCTTTCACTCAGATATAACTTCATACAATCTCTTGTCATTGTAAATCGTGAAAGATGATTGAAAAGAGGTTGCAATTCAGTAACAAAATCCCGAAAACCAACACGCTCAACCATGGAAAATTGCTGCTCATCAATAATAATCATTCGAGCAAGCATATGCCTACAATGTTCTTGATCAAACTTCCATGTCGTTAAGACACTATCACTAGTAGTATTTTTCCCAACCTCGCCAATTACACTTTTCTCACGTGATGCAAACAACATTGCTTTTTATCTGTGCGGGGATACTTTTTGCACTTTCTCAAGTGCTTCCACATAGTAGAGGTTCCATGATCAACATTATACACATAATCCATCCCGCAATGAATGCATTTCACCTTAACTGTTTTATGTGTTTTCTCATCTATAATTCTCGAAAAATGATCCCAATAATTTGATTGATTAACTCGCTTTTTACCCGAAGCAGTACGAGAGTTAGGTACCCTCACCTTGTTTGTCGCGCCCATGGTTGCAGATTCCACTTCATCAGCTCCATGGAATGGCAATTCCATGAGTGGACTCATTTCATCATGTCCCTCTACTTCCATTGATATGTCTTTATCTTGATCCATTGACTGAAAACTGAAATATATATATATAACATTAGGATTCCACAAAAACATATTAGTTTTCATAGTAAATCAAATCTCTATAATTCCCTTTGCTTCCTTGTTGCTGCTCTAAATTCAACATAGAACTTTCACGTGGGTTTGACAGTTCATAATAAGATCAGAAGCTGATTAAAAGTTAATTCTCTCATTGTCAAAAAACATAAAAACTCACGTGAATGAACTATATAGCCGGTAGAGGTGGAGAGTTGAGAGCCAATTGAGAACATCATCTCATATCAAAAGATAGCTAAACATACAGATGGATTAATATTTTCTCTCTCTCGCCTTCTCTCCCTCTCTCAAGGACATGACAAAAACTATAAGCTAAACTCAGAAAATAGAAGTGGTGTTGGGGTTTAATTGGAAAAATGGAAATAGACAATGTGGGGGCGATTGTGCATTTCAGTTCCTATCTCCTCTGCCTACTAGGAAAATCCCCAAAGCTTCTTTAGGAGCAACATTTGAAGCTTTTCTTTGGCACGACTTTGAGATTTTGTGAATTCCCGATCGCTAATTGTAGGAAAATCATAAGGAAATTCAAGGGTTGTGAAGGCTGTGGCGAGGGTGTTGGAGCGGTGGAGATGCGGTGACGTTGAGGGGGTGGGGCGTTGGCGGGGGAAGTGTAGGAGGAGGGCATTGGTAGCACTTGGCGAAGAGCCCGAACGTGTCGATCTGGTGGACGAAATTGGTCACGCTCGCCCACCCGCCGAACCCGAACCCAACCCCTAGCACCCACCAAATGCTTTGCTCTGGGACCACCAAATGCTAAGAGGCAGCCGTCTCTGCCTCACCTTCTCTCCTCCCTTCTGCGACATCGTCCCCACCTAGTACCGGTGGTGCTGACTATGAGATGGACGATAGCATACTTTCGGACACGGAGGAAGAAGATGAATATGATCAATTACCTCCCATAAAAATTTTATCAAGATCCCAGTTTGAGAAGTTGACCAAATTGCAGAAGGAGTAACAAAGACATTCTGCCAAACCAAAAAAAAAAAAGAAAGAGAAAGAAAGAAAGAAAGAAGCAGGGGTGGTCGAGGGAGCTCACCAGGATACGAGCGGAGCAAATCTGTCGGGCGTCGAGCAGAGAAGGACCCAGCAGCAGGGAGGTGGTGGTGCAGGGGGCTCGGACGAACAGGCTGAGGATGGAATCGCGGCAGGAACGGCGGCTTTTGGCGTCTGGTCGCAGCGGCGGTGGCGCCCAGAGGTGGTGAGCGAACTAGCAGACATCGGCAACGGGGCTCGGGCGGAGCAGCGAGGCAGCGGCAGCTTCGCGAAGGGGGGGCGGCGATAGATCGGTAGCAGGGGAGCTCGGGAAACAGTGCGCGGTGAGATCTGCGGGTCAGGGGCGTCGGCGAGGCAACAACAGCAGGTGGAACGACGAGATTGAACGGAGGCAACGTCGGTGCTCGGGTGCGAGCTTGGCGGGGGTCAGCAGCTTCGCGATTTCGGGAAGTGAGGGCAGTCCGGCAGCTTCGCGAACGAGACCGTCGACTCCTCGTCGAGCCGGAGGAGGTCCCGCCACAGGGCGAAGGCGATGGAGAGCCCGAACGCGCCGGACGGCGAGAAGACGACTCACGGGACGCCGCGGTCGCGGGCGAAGCGGTGGGTCCACCCGAGGAAGAAGTCGGAGACGACCGCGCAGGGCGGGGAGGGGTGGGACTCGAACCACCGGGAGAGGAGCGGGAGGTGGAGGTCGCGGAGGGCGCGGACTTTGGCGATGAAGCGCACCCACGGCGGGTGTGGCGCGGCGGGGGGCTCTGGGGAAGGCAAGATGAGAGGCTGGAGCGAGGAGGAGGAGGAGGTAAGGAAGGGGTCGAGCAGGTGGAGGTTGTCGGGGGTGACGATGACGGTGACGGTGACGGCGGGGGCGGTGGGGCGGGGGAGGAGGAGGAGCTTGGCAGCGGTGGTGCGAGCGCGACGGGAACCGGGAGAGGAGCTCAGGGAAGTCTGGTTCTCTGCGTCTGCGCCTCTGCAGGTAAAGAAAGAAATAAAATTAGGGTTTCTCTTTAGGCGTAAAAACCGGTTCTCCAACCGGTTCCCAAACTGGTCCGGTCGAATCGGTTCCCGGGTGGGTAATCCCTTGGAACCGGTTCCCGGACCGGTTTAAATAGGGTCTGCGTTTTGGGAATCGGTTCCCGGCCCGGTTTTAACTGGAACCGGTTCCTGACCCTGTTTTCTGGGTGGGTCGGACCGGGAACCGGGTAAACCCGGTCCGGTTACACACCCCTACTGAAAACATTAGACCCAAAACTATCTTGCTGCTGAACTACCCCACAAACGCTTTGCTTTTTGTGATGCTATTACGTGTATACGACTATGGCGACCATTTCCATCCAAACCTGATCTTGTTTCCACTGCTGCCACCTATACCTTGCCCTTGATCTAATCTTATTATCCATACAAGCCACAGCTCGAGCAGCCTTTGGGATGGAGCTGGAGCCGCAGTTCCGTGAGCCGTACCTCTCGTCTTCACTTCAAGACTTCTGGGGGAAGCGGTTGAACCTCATGGTGACAAACATCCTGCGATTGACCATTTATGAACCACTCCACTATGCCACGTCGGCGGTAATCGGGCGCAAGTGGGCGGCGCTGCCAGCAGTGATGGCCTCCTTCCTGGTATCTGGACTCATGCACGAGCTGATGTTTTTCTACATGGGGCGCGTGAAGCCTACTTGGGAGGTCATGTGGTTTTTCGTGCTCCCCGGAGCATGTTTGGTGATCGAGGTGGTGGTGAAGAGGAAGTGTGGCACGAAGTGGCGGTTGCCGAGGGTTTTGACGGGTCTGATGACGGACACATTCGTGATGGTGACCGCATCTTGGCTGTTTTTTCCACAGCTACTGAAGGATGGTGTCGTCAAGAAGGCGTTGGAAGAGTATGCAGCTGCAGGCGAGTTTCTTAAGGATGTCGGTCGAGCTGTGACGTCTTGGATTTTGTAGAATGTCTTGATCTGACATTTCATGATTCTGACTAGTCAGGGAGTTGGGTATGTTATCAAGTAGACATTCTGTACCTAAATTTGATGGAAGAAAAGGGCAGATAAAATTTGAAATAAGGCCTCTCTCGTTCCTTGATGCGAATTTCGGCATCAATTTTGTTTTCTGCTCTGTCATTCCCATATCTGTTTCGGGCAAAACAAGATGATCTTTATCATTCTCTTCTTCTTTTCTTCATTCTCCACCAGCGGTTGAGGACCCAGTGGTCGTAAAATGCAGAAACTAAGCTACTATGCAAATTCTAATGTCTCTTTGGACACAACAGCACCTACAGTCAAACTCCAATAGCTTCAAAATGTCCAATGGAGGTTCCTTAAGATCTTGAGATTATCCTTGTGACATTATTGACACCCGAAATTTTCGTCGACATTTTAATAATCCATTTTGCAAAAATATAAAAAATAAAGAACCAAAAAAAATAAAATAAAAAGAAAACAAAAAAGAAGAGAAAAAGAAAAAAGAAAACAAAAAAAAGAAAAAAATGAAATGAAATGAAAAGAGAAAAAATAATTATTAGAAATAACGAAAACGAAAAAGAAAAAGGAGGGTTTTAGCTTGCACGAGGAGACTCTCTTTGGAAGGGGGGCCATTCACGATCGTTTTTTTGGATTCTCTCTCTTGAGAGGATTCTCTCTCTTGGAACGGTTTTCTCTCGCTCTCTCTTAGGGGGGAGGCCATTTGACAAGATTTTCTCTCTCTCTCTCAAATTTTTCACGTGCGGATTCTCTCTCTCAGGGGCTCTCTACTCCCCCTCGCTCTCTCTCCCCTCTGAGACGCTCTCTCTCTCAATCTCGCGACGCTCGCACTCTCTATCGAAAGTGGATTCTCTCTGGCGAATCGATTTCTCCTTCTTGATCGCCTTTGGTTTGAGGGATTTCGATCGATCTGAGCTCGATCAGTTAGGATTATTATCGGAGGTTTGATCGTTCTCTTGATCAGAGGTGACGACGGTCACCGCGGCAACGACGGTAGCGAATCTGGTTCGGCGGATCACCCTCGGAAATCGAAAACCGATGATCAAGTATCGCGAAGGGGTTCTCAATCGCTCTCGGTTCTGGTGGTTCTGAAGGTTTCTCAGCGGATCTCTTTCGGTTTGGGGTGAAGATTGGCGACATCGGCGACTTCAGCCGCGCTGACGGCTTCCGATCATCTTCTTGTTCTACTTTTCCAATCTCTCTGTTCTGGTTCGACCTATCACTCGCTCGCTCGCTCGATCGAAGACCGGTAGTCGGGGATCGCACGTGAGCTCTCTTCCCCCCCTCTCTCTCTTGATCCTTTAGGGTTTTTGGCCCCTTATTTTCCTCTCTTGTTTGATCTCTCTGACCTCGCACATTTTCTCTCGCATCGGATCTGATCCGCTGGAACAACCGGTCGAGGACCTCGGAGTTCAAGGCTTAGATTCGCGCGGCCCGTTCGGATTGCAGATTAGGTAACTCCCCTGCAGCAGTGGTGATAGCATTGACGGCAGCGAAGGCTTCGATCCTTCGCCGATTCATTCAAGCTGAGCTTCAAATAGTGCGGTATTTCTTCTGAGGTAAGTTTCTTGATTGTTCCTTACTTACAGAGACTATGTCATGCATTCTTGAACTTTGCCAATCTGCGTCGTTTCTTGGCTCACTTCCAGAGAATATGTCATGAGTCAGATTTTGTGAAAGATGACCTTTTCATTGTTCTTCAGAAATGAATAGATGAATGGCCATTTGTACTTATTTTGTCTGTCCCTGGGTTGTATGTTTCTATCATATCCTTTAACTATGAGATAGCTTGTCTCTAGTTTGTAAGTCTAGGCAACCTATGCTGATCAGAACAAAAGGGTTTTGACAATGACCTCTACGATCCTTCTAAGCCTTGTAAGCTTTGAAATCTTTCAAGTGTGATTCAGAGAATTTTAGAAAACTCGATCCCATCTCTTCCTGCAATAGTTTGGAAAGCATTTGTTTCTGTGTTACATTGATTTTTAACATGCTTCAGCTGTATGAATAATATAGAAGTAGGTTTTTTTGGGTTGGTAGTGTAAAACAAAATTTGCATTACAATTCAATGTTCTACCAAGTCAATTTGTATTGCCATTACAATTCACTGGCTCATCACTATAGTCTCAGTTACCTTTAGATAGTCTGGATGTTATTACTTTTGCTTATCACAGAATGATCACATCTCTGTAAATGGGTTTAATGTCCCTTTCAAGACTTTCTAAGGACTTCTCCTTGATACCTCCAGTCAACTCTTTCTTCAAGACTAACTTGTAATGCATGTGTTTTATCATGTTGTATCTGCGTAACATACAGTGGCATGAATGACCTCACCACATCTTGTGGGTTTAAGAAATGTTCCACGGAGCAGACTATAATAACTGCAAGTTTCATGTCTTGATATGACTACTTTCTTCTGATATTTGCTTGACTGACTCGCCTAAGGAAATGCTGTCTTTTCTGTGGCTAGTTGCTGTTAGTCTTGAATAAGATAGTAGATGTGTCTAATTGCTTTCAATATGTTGTAGAAATTCATAAAGGACATTTCAAGCTTCGAAATGATGCATAACACATATCACTTGAGCTTTGTTTGATATGATAAACTTCTGTCAAAGTCACTACGTCTGTCTCTAATCATATGTTGTTTTGAATAGATTGATAATCCTACTGAGGTTAATGAATTTCGGTGTTTTTTCTGTGCATTGATCTAAGGATAGATGTTCTCATCACATTTGTCTCTAACATCTATACTTAGGACATATCGAAATATTATGAAATTCATGCACCATTTGAGTAGGATGAAAGTCTGAACACTTCATGACGACTAGATACATTCCATGACTTGATGAAGTTATATCTCTTTTTTCATCAAATCTTTCAAAATGACGTCCTTTGTCAATTGTCTACAAAAGGGTTTTATGTATCATGTGGGTTACATATTGACTGCTTTGTATGTCTTGAATACATGTGTTGCATGAGCAAATTCAATGGTGCACGTGTTTGAATATGTGATCCTTAGTTGGTTCACTCATTGGTTTGGATTGGATAAGAATCAAGATCATATGGCCTAAATGCTTGTCATGTTATACGCTTCGCATATGATCGTTAGATGAATGATTTAGGTGCGACCCATAATAATGTTGAACCCTAGGGTATCACCTAGAATTTGATTTAGGGACTTCATGACTTTAGTCACCATTTGTGAGCACACGAGATGTCTTGCTTTTGATTGTTTTGATACGTGATGATTGTTTTGATTTAGGATCCTGAACATAGATAAAGCGTGAAGATGCTGGAGGTCGATGTCCATTCTGACCATTGTCATGTACTATTTGTTTTCCCGACATATGTCTCGAGTTCCATGCATTGTATAAAACCCGACGAGTTGCGGGTTTCCTTTCTTTCCCAATTGTTTTCTCTTTTATATTTTTAGAATTGCATGATTAGGTTTAACTGCTTTTCTTGATTGTTTACTTCATGTCCTGTAATTTTATTTTCATTGTTTGTTTTCCTTTCATTTCTTAGGAGTAGAATAGAATGAAAGTAATCCACCACGCATGATCATTTAGTATAGAATTGACGATCTTGAAAATATAAAAAGAAATGCACGAACATGTTAGGAAAAACACAACATACTGTTTAGGTACCGAAAGGGCGCTAATAGCAATATTAGCATAACCCAAGTCCCCGAACCTAGATATCTGGTTACGTAGGAATCGAGGGAACACTCCCGACCCTCGATTGGGTTTCTAGCAACCCCCAAAATGAGGCTAGTGTCGACTCCTGTCTATTTTTTAGGTTGTTAAATACCTAGATCGTATATAAAATTCGCTGTCACGCGGTGTATGAGCTTGGGAGAGCTTGTGATCTCGTGGAGGAAACTCTCGTGATCAAAGTACCCCTAAACCCGACCTTTCCCACCTTGGACTTTTCGAGGGGTGGCGAGATCGGGTCGCGACAGGCTTGGTGACTCCACTGGGGACTGGTTACTAGGTTAAGAGGACTTGAAGCCGTTTAAAAATGGTTGTTGTGTTTTAACTAACATGTCTTATGTAGGATTGCCTGCATGTCAAAGTCGCATGGAAAATCAGGTTAGTCGCTAACCTTGTGTTAAATGGTCTTGTAGGTAGGAGTTATAAGGGGAGGTGTGCTTGAAAACCCTTTGTTTTGCAGATGGTGTAAGGATGTATGAATGTATGAGGGTTTATATTGAAGTGTTGGATGTTTAAATTTAAATGCATGATTACAAGCTTTAGCACGACACCGCACACACAACCGCGGTCTAAAACCCCGATCCCCCAATTTAGGACCTTAGGAGGGTTTATGGGTGGAATCTGCGAGTGGATGCTCGTGGTAATCCATTACTTACATAAACCCGCTCATCCCAATCGATAAATATAGCACTGACCGATGATAGTAGCGGTGGGTAAACTATTTTTGTCCTTTGGGATGAGGACCTTGAGCCTTTAACACCCTCACCTTAGGCGTCAAAACCTCACAGTTTCATGTGACATGTGACTTGTGTTTGCCATGTGTTTGGTAGGTAAGTGATCGTCCTTATCTTTTTACTTTTCATATTTCAATTATGCATTTTATATATTCCAACAGCGATATGTTTTAATCATGAGTGCCCCTTTAGGTTTAGGATTAGATGGGTAAACCCGAAGTGGACGTGATCCCTGTGCCTAGAATCTCAAGACTATGGGAAAATCTCGACCCAAGACATCAAGACTACGTGGAAAAATTCCCAAGCCTCAAGGATTTTGGCGAGCTCATATTATCAAACAAGAATTGCCTTTATCGATGAGAAACGCTTGGCCCATGATAACAAGCGTCTCCGCACGATCCCACCTAGTTCTTAGGTTTCCATTTCATATGCTTTTCTTGTAAAGGGATTTCCTCTGTGTTTCCCTGCTTTCTATTGAGGTTTACTTGTATTCATTTTCATCTTCCATGCAAAAATCACATGTAAAATCGAACCACTTTGTAAGCTTCAAGAAAGCAAGGTTCTGTTTCCCTTGTAATTGTTCGATTGAAATGAATGAAATTCATGAACATTTTTATGTAACTTTTAGAAAATGGGCATTCTGATTAAATATTTGTCGTCGTTCCTTTTCAATTGTATAATTTCTTTTGAAGAAATTTTGATAAGAGGAGGTTATATGATACTGGGATCATATACACTTCTTATCATTATTTCATCTCAAGAAAATATAAAATTGACTAGGATTTGTACTTTAATGGTTTCTTTTGATTGGTACTAATTCGAGTCATTTTCTTTTACAAATGGTTTTGAAAAAACGGCTGAAGAAAGATTTGTTATACGAACTCGCGGCCAAACAAAGATGGAAAACGAAGATACCCGAGCCCGTGTCATTAATATGGAGAATCAAATGACACAAATGATGATGTTATTGGCTAGTCTCTCTAGCCAAGTCAAAAACTTGACTTCTGCTTCTTCTACCATGAATATTCCTATCGCGCCCCCTGAAGTGCCGGTAGTAGAGCCCATGGCAAAAGGGCCTATGGAAGAGATCCCCACTGCAATCCCGATAGTTATCGGTCCAGAGCCTCCATCTAAAGAGATTCTGACTTCGCACTTCGATGAAGAGAATTCAAGGCGCCTAGCAAAGATCGAAGAACGCCTTTGAATGCTGCAAGGCTATCAGTTGTAGGGGCTTGATAAACTGTCACCATTTGCCAAAGTTACGGTCCTTGAATTCTATAAAGCCGAAGTTCACAAGAAAATACGACGGCATTGGATGTCCTAAGACACATTTGAAGTACTACCTGGGCAAGATGGCCCGTTATTCAGATAAGCCCCCACTCTTGATCAATTCATTTCAAGACAGCCTGGTTGGTCTTGCGTTAACCTGGTTTATAGAGTTGGACATGGAGAAAATTCGTACTTGGGAAGATCTCGTTGATGAATTCCTCTAGCAATACAAATTCAATACTGAAATCGCTCCGACTCGAGAAGAATTAGTTCGGGTCGAGAAAAGAAGAACCGAATCATTTAGGGCCTACACTCAAATATGGAGGGTCACTGCGTCTCAAGTAAAACCGCCATTGTCTGAGAAAGAGACCATGAAGTTGCTGCTTCAAGCTATGCCCCGTGATTTTTTCGAAAAGATGAACAACCATACTTGTATGAACTTTGCTACATTTGTAGAATTGGGAGAACGCATCGAAGGGATCATGCAGGAAGGAAGGTTGACGGAGAACACAAATCGTTGATATACCCCGAAGAGAGATAAGGAATCGACCGTGGAGATCGCTTATGTACGAAATTCCTCTTCTCAGAAGCCATATAATCCTCAAGCTCATAAACCTGCCATGGAAGTAGGGGGATCTTCCAGAAACTTTGAGCGCAAAGGAAAAGCCCCTCAAAGGCAATTCACTCCATTGCTTAGACCCATGTCACAACTACTTCCAATGTTGATCGAAAATCATCTTGTGGCGAAAGAAATCCCGAGGGATAATCCGCCAAAGTTTGTCGGATTCGACCTTAATAAGACATGTGAGTATCATATGGGTGAAAAAGGTCATTATGTGGACAACTGTTTGATGCTCTGTTATAAGATCCAAGATTTGCTGGATAAAAAGCTGCTCACCTTTAAGGACTCGACACCGAATGTCCAACAAAATCCCATTCCAAAGCATTTTGAAGATGTCAACATGGTTGGCGCTATTGATGGAAATGAAGAACCTATAGTTCCCACTGTGTAAGGGATGTTTCTAGTTCTTGCATTCAATTTTTAGTTGTATTCCATTTAGTTCTCCCCTACGAGAGAATTCCATTCATTTCTCCCCTGCGAGGGAATTCCATTCATTTCATTTGTTTGTTCTTGTAATAATCTGGATCATAAACTTTATAGATCCAAGATGATATATGTTGTAATGCAATTTTCGCATATCAATAAAATTCATGTTTTGTTAATAGACGTGTGAGGCCCAAATCAGTCCTATGATGATGCTTTGAGGCTTGAGCCTCCACACGATCTATAGTTTCAAAATGTTTTAGTGGAACGAAGACGTCCAATGACATGAGGATTAGTTCTCAATAAATTTTTCAAAAAAACAAATTGAATTTGAAAACAAATTTTTCATGACATTTACATTCATTGCATTCATTCATATGTATATATACTAACCATTTTTCGATTGCATCTCAGGCATGACATTTCACATCACCATAGTCATTTACATGGCTCGGATTCGCATTTAAAAGATTTTGACGAACCCGATTATTTCGACTCAGAGAATGAAGATGATCCTCGAGGTATTGAAAAAGAATGGCTCAGACATGAAGAGTTTGAACCTCCTACCACTGAACAGCCAGTCACTGTGAATTTGGGAGATTCAGACAACCCTAAAGAAACTAGGATTAGGGCAAGTCTCTCTCAAGTAGATGCCAATAGACTAATTGGGCTTTTGAAAGACTATCGAGATATTTTTGCTTGGTCGTATGCCGATATGCCGGGTTTAGATCTTGAGATCGTGGAACATGCGTTACCACTTGATCCTAATATTCTGCCCAAGAAGCAAAAGCTCAGAAGGACGAAACTTGAATTGTCGAAGAAAATTGAAGAAGAAGTCATGAAGCTCTTAAATGTTGGTTTCATTGAAGTCACCCAATATGTGGATTGGATTGCTAATATAGTCCCAGTTATGAAGAAGGATGGACGAGTCCGAGTATGTGTTGATTACTGTGATCTGAATAAGGCAAGCCCTAAGGATGATTTTCCCCTGTCGCACGTTGATGTTTTAGTTGATAGTACTGCTGGATTTGAATTATTCTCCTTCATGGATGGATTTTATGGTTATAACCAAATCCGAATGAAAGAGGATGATAAGACTAAAACTTCTTTCATCACCCCATGGGGAACATTTTGCTACAAAGTTATGCCCTTTGGTTTAAAGAATGCGGGGGCAACATATCAAAGAGCCATGGTAACACTATTCCATCACATGATGCATAAAGAGATTGAAGTTTATGTTGATGACATGATTGCAAAGTCAAGACAAGGTGAAGATCATGTTGAAATCTTAAGAAGATTATTTGACCGTTTGAGGAAATTCAAGCTGAGGCTTAACCCCGCAAAATGCATATTTGGGGCAAAGTTTGGGAAGCTTCTTGGATTTATGGTTAGTAACAAGGGTATCGAGATAGATCCTTTTAAGGTGAAGGCCATATGCGATTTGAAACCTCCTTCTACTATTAAAGAAGTCCGAAGCTTATTGGGAAGATTGAATTATGTTGCGAGATTTATCTCTCAATTGTTAGAAACTGCTAAGCCATTCTTCAAGCTATTAAAGAAGAACACTAAGGTCAACTGGGATGAAGGATGTCAGAAATCATTTGAAGAACTGAAGCGATATCTTTCGCAGTCTCCTGTACTTGTACCCCCTATCCAAGGCGTACCTCTGATCTTGTATCTCGCCATTCATGATGAGTCTTTAGGAGCCATGTTAGCACAAAAAGGACCAAGGGATGGAATAGAACGTGCCATATATTACCTCAGTAAGAAGTTTACTACTTTCGAGATTCGATATCCTAAGGTGGAAAAGACCTGTGTAGCCTTGATTTGGGTTTTACACCGACTGAGACAATATACTCTGCATCGCCGCATCATTATGGTGACTGAAAATGACCCGATTAAATATCTTTTAGAGAAGCCTGCGTTGTTTGGAAGGCTCGCTAAATGGCAAATATTACTCTCTGAATTTGATATTCAAAGCACGGCACAAAAGTCCGTCAAAGGGCGAGCTATAGCTGATATGTTAGTCGAAAATCTCGGGAAATCTAATGATTGGGATGAAATCGATGAACGGATTTATTTGGTCTCGCCTGACAAGTGGACCATGTATTTTGATGGTGCTGTTAACCTTTCTGGTTCTAGCACTGGGGCAGTTTTAATACCCCAAAAGGTCAACATTATCCAGTAGCTGCAAAGTTGGTATTCCCTTGTACCAACAATATTTCTGAATATGAAGCGTGCATCATTGGCTTGCTATTAGCCATCGATATGAAGGTCAGAAAGCTTCAAGTTTATGGTGATTCTGCACTCATCATTCTCCAGACAGAAGGTGAATGGCAAACACGGGATGTAAAATTAATCCCTTACCATGAATATCTCGAAGACTTGGTCAAGGAATTTGACGAGATCTCTTTTGATTATCTACCGAGATCACAAAATCAGTTTGCTGATGCCTTGGCAACTTTATCTTCGATGTTGCAAGTAACTGATGGTTTGAGCGTTGATCCTTTGCAAATCGACATTTTGAAAAAGCTTGCTTATTGCCTGATGATAGAAGAAGAACCTTATGGTCAACCTTGGTATTATGACATCACAAATTACCTTCGAGAAGGCAAATTCCCCCAAGGGAGTCAAGCCAATGATCGAAAATACTTGATGAAGTTGGCATCCAAATTCTTCCTTAGTGGAGGAGCCCTCTATAAAAGGTCTTTTGATTCAGTTTTACTGAAATGCGTGGATGCACAAGAAGCTAAACTCCTGATGAAAAAAATACATGAAGGAGAGTGTGGTCCACATATGAACGGTCATCTCTTGGCTAGAAAAATTATGAGACTCGGTTACTATTGGTTGACCATGGAAGCCGATTGTATTCAACATGTGAGGTGCTGTCATCAATGCCAAGTCTATGGAGACAAAATCAATACTCCTCCTAATGAGCTACATCTAATGTCCGAGTCCTGACCTTTTTTAATGTGGGGCATCGACATCATCGGACCAATTAATCCTAAAGCATCGAATAGGCATCGTTTTATCTTAGTAGCAATTGATTACTTCACCAAATGGATTGAAGCCAATTCTTATACTCATGTTACTGCAAAAAGCATAGCAAAGTTCATTCGTCGTGATATCATCGCCCGATATGGTGTTCCTGAAGCGATCATCACAGATAATGGATCAAACTTGAACAATAAAGTGGTGGATGATTTACTTGGAGAATTCCACATTCGCCATTTGAATTCTTCTCCTTACCGCCCACAAATGAATGGAGCTATGAAAGCAGCAAATAAGAACATCAAGAAGATTTTAGCCAAAACAGCGGAAAATTATCGTGATTGGCATGATTGGTTGCCATATGCTTTGTTTGCTTATCGAACTTCAATTCGTACTTCGACTGGGGCAACACCATTCTCATTGGTTTATGGGATGGAAGCTGTATTACCCGTGGAAGTGAAAATTCCTTCACTGAGGGTACTTTCTCAAATCAAACTCTCTGAAGCTGAATGGGTTCAATAAAGATTTGAACAACTTAATATGATCGATGAAAAGCGAGTAAAAGCATTATGTCATGGACAAAGCTATCAGAAGAGGGTAGCTAAATCATTCAACCGCAAGGTTAGACCAAGACATTTTGAGATCAACGATCTTGTTTTGAGAAAAGTCTTACCTATCATCCCAGATCCTCGTGGGAAGTTTACTCCAAACTATGAAGGTCCGTATATTGTAAGAAAAGTGCTACCTGGTGGGGCATTATAGAAATGGATGGTCGAGAATTGCCAAGACCTGTAAATGGTGATGCTGCCAAGAAGTATTATCTATGAATAAAGTGAAAGGCCTTTGAGCCATTTTTTTTTATTGAATCCGAGCCACTTTAGGATGTTTGCATTATGAATTTCATGCATACATATTGCATCTGCATGTTTGTCCATTTTGCAGGATCTCTAACGAAGATTCTACCTGTCCGCAAGAGGTTCATTTCAAGAGTGCAAAACTTTCAAAAGTGTCAATTCTTCTTTAGAACTTAGAAGTGACCTTAT
This sequence comes from Eucalyptus urophylla, assembly GCA_026873135.1. Taxonomy (NCBI): domain Eukaryota; kingdom Viridiplantae; phylum Streptophyta; class Magnoliopsida; order Myrtales; family Myrtaceae; genus Eucalyptus; species Eucalyptus urophylla. The sequence continues at coordinate 15,575,773 of CM049469.1, read as the reverse complement.
CCTTTAGAATGGCAAAAGAGTCGGTTAGAACTCTAGAAGTATAGTTAGAACTCTAGAAATGAACCCATGTGCTAAGCAAAGCCTGTTCTGTCTACAAATTTTGTCCAATCTTACTTCCAAAAAAATCTCCCTAGTAGGGTCAAGGAAACATGTCATTTCAAATAAAACTTCATTATATTTTCATTTCCCCATGGAGTTGAATTTAACCAAAATGTGCTTTGGAAAACCTAAAAAGGATTGTTAAATATGCCGGGTGGTAGTGCCTAAAATGATGAGAGGCAACCCCTTTACCAAACACGTCCTCATACACTCTTTGAGAGAATTGAGTAGAAAGAACCATGTCTTAGGGCATAGGATTCATTCACGGTGAATACATGATTTGAAATGATAAAGGCATTTCATTTCTTAATCCCAAACACTATTGATATCCTTTGCAAGCCACTTCGAGCCAAATATGGAGCATTTCAAAATAACCCTATTAAGAACAACCCCACATTGGGGCAAAATAGGGGGTCTTGGTTGAAAATTACGGAGCAAAAGATTAAGAAAGATTTTATTGCTTTCACTTGCATCAATCTTCTTGTGTTAGCTTCAGGTGATTTCTTATCGAAACTCGAAGCATCCCGAAGTGACGAAGAGCATTCCGTTCACTACCACAAACACAATTACCCTTTGCTTAGCCAATTTGAGCCTTATACAATTCTTTCATAATCCTAGGTGATGATTATCTCCCCACACTGGGGCAAGGCACATGATTTACCAACAAAATTGAGAATATTGGTAAATGCCACTCGAGAGTCCTAGATGCTCAAAAAAGAATGAAAACTAGGGGACATGAAAAAACAGTGTGCCTGATAAGAGCAAGGCCAATGTCCATAAAAAAAATGCAAAGAAAAGAAAGAATGCAAAGAAGAGCGAAATCAATGGTCATGTAAAAGACCAGCTGTTGAAAAACAAAAGAAATGTATTGCAAAAGAAAACCTGTATCGCAAGCAATGTCATTAGAACAAAGAGCAAAGCTCTCATGTCTCAAGACAAATTACCAAAAGGACTCTTGAGATAGGTTAAATTTCAAGAGTCAAATTTTTGAAAAGTCATGTGATGGTAATGATGCCAAGATAATCACTAACTTTTAACCCTTCGATATTTGAAAATTTTTCAAGCCTTTTTAAGCCTCGCCTGAACCAACATTACAACCCTTATCCGAAGTCTCTTCCGATTGGGATGGTTCGAGTTGAAATGAGAGTATCACATAGGAGCTACCGCTAGAAGGAGTGGAAGCAATCATATCTTATCTTATCTTCAAGGTTCTTGACTTGTAAACCCGATAAAGATATTGATTGAATTTTCATTTCTTGGCCTCAAAGTGCATACCCTTTGTGTAAGCCCATGACCAAGCCATCATTACGGTCCCTTTAAAAGACCTTTTGATCAATGGATTGTATTCACTGTGAACGTTTCCAAAAACCTTAGACATAGGTTGAGTGAGATTTCTCCAGTAAGATTTAAACAGTTTTCCCATATCAATGGTTGGGTACAAAAGCCCTTTTTGAGAGTCAGTGTGAAAGACCCTTTTTAATTAGGATATTTTCACTTGGCATATTTGACTTAACCCTTAGATGGTTAATCAAATCTCTCTTTTTTTTTTTTTAAATCCTCTCTGAAAGGATTTGACAATTGGCATTATTTCGCAAGATTGGCTCTCAAGTAATCTTGAACTCTTTTTCAAAATATTTGTTTCTTAGTAAACCGGTTTTTGGTCATCCTAAACCATATCATTGTCTCTTAAGTTCTAGGTTATCTTAAAACCTTGTCTCCAAGTTCTAGGTTATCTTAAAACCTTGTCCCCAACTTCTAGGTCAACTTAAAACCTTGTCCCGAATTTCTAGGTTATCTTAAAACCTTGTCCCCAAGTTCTAGGTTATCTTAAAACCTTGTCGCCAAGTTCTAGGTCAACTTAAAACCTTGTCCCCAAGTTCTAGGTCATCTTAAAACCTTGTCCTCAAGTTCTAGGTCAACTTAAAACCTTGTTCCTAAGTTCTAGGTCATCTTAAAACCTTGTCCCCAAGTTATAGGTGATCTTAAAACCTTGTCCCCAAATTCTAGGTTCTCTTAAAACCTTGTCTCTTAAGTTCTAGGTTCTCTTAAAACCTTATCTCTTAAGTTCTAGGTTCTCTTAAAACCTTGTCTTTTAGGTTCGTGGGTCTATCCTTAAACCACTAGGTTCATGGGTCCATCTTTAAAACACTAGGTTCGTGGGTCCATCCTTAAACCACACAGTAAGACTATCATACCCGGTCAAAGCCCGTTCTTACACGGTAAGACCTTTCTCCCGGTCAAAGCCCATTCTTACACGGTAAGACTTTTCTCTCAGTCTAAACCATACGGTTTGAGGCCATCCTTAAACCATTCATTTTCCATTTAGTGATTTTATATCGTTCATTCCATTCCACGAGAGAGAGAAACAAAGATAGAGTGAATAAACCTCAACAACAGTTCAAATATCCTAATGAGCAAAGGCAAATACCAGGTATGTCCCTAACCAACCATCATTGCTTTTGTCATTTTCTATTTTTCAAAATCGAGTCGACTAAAAATTTCAGGTATCAATTTTATCTTTGAGCGGAACCTCTTTGAGCTCCCACTCAAAGAGGGGCAGCTATTGACACCCGAAATTTTCGTCGACATTTTAATAATCCATTTTGCAAAAATATAAAAAATAAAGAGCCAAAAAAAAAAAGAGAAAAAGAAAAAAAAGAAAACAAAAAAAAGAAAAAAATGAAATGAAATGAAAAGAGAAAAAAGAATTATTAGAAATAAGGAAAACAAAAAAGAAAAAGGGGCGTTTTAGCTCGCACGAGGGGACTCTCTCTGGAAGGGGGGCCATTCACGATCGTTTTTTGGATTCTCTCTCTTGAGAGGATTCTCTCTCTCGGAACGGGTTTCTCTCGCTCTCTCACGCTCTCTCTCAGGGGGGGAGGCCATTTGACAAGATTTTCTCTCTCTCTCTCTCTCTCTCTCAAATTTTTCGCGCGCGGATTCTCTCTCTCAGGGGCTCTCTACTCCCGCTCGCTCTCTCTCCCCTCTGAGACGCTCTCTCTCAATCTCGCGACGCTCGCACTCTCTATCGAAAGTGGATTCTCTCTGGCAAATCGGTTTCTCCTCCTTGATCGCCTTTGGTTCGAGGGATTTCGATCGATTTGAGCTCGATCAGTTAGGATTATCACCAGAGGTTTGATCGTTCTCTTGATCAGAGGTGACGACGGTCACTGCGGCAATGACGGCAGCGAATCTAGTTCGAGGGATCACCATTGGAAATCGAAAACCGATGATCAAGTATTGCGAAGGGGTTCTCAATCACTCTCGGTTCTGGTGGTTCTGAAGGTTTCTCAGCGGATCTCCCTCGGTTTGGGGTGAAGATCGACGACATCGGAGACTTCAGCCATGGTGACGGCTTCCGATCGTCTTCTTGTTCTGCTTTTGCGATCTCTCTGTTCTGGTTCGAGCTATCGCTTGCTCGCTCGCTCGATCGAAGACCGGCGGTCGAGGATCGCACGTGAGCTCTCTTCCCCCCCCTCTCTCTCTCTCTCGATCCTTTAGGGTTTTTGGCCCCTTATTTTCCTCTCCTGTTCAATCTCTCTGACCTCGCACATTTTCTCTCGCATCAAATCTGATCCGCTGGAACGGCCGGTCGAGGACCTCGGAGTTCAAGGCTCAGATTCGCGCGGCCTGTTCGGATTGCAGATTAGGTAACTCCCCTGCAGCAGCGGTGACAGCGTTGATGGCAGCGACGGCTTCGATCCTTCACCGATTCATTCAAGCTGAGCTTCAAATAGTGCGGTATTCCTTCCGAGGTAAGTTTCTTGATTGTTCCTTACTTACAGAGACTATGTCATGCATTCTTGAACTTTGCCAATCTACGCCATTTCTTGGCTCACTTCCAGAGAATATGTCATGAGTCAGATTTTTTGAAAGATGACCCTTTCATTGTTCTTCAGAAATGAATAGATGAATGGCCATTAGTACTTATTTTCTCTGTCCCTGGGTTGTATATTTCTATCATATCCTTTAACTATGAGATAGCTTGTCTCTAGTTTGCAAGTCTAGGCAACCAATGCTGATCAGAACAAAAGGGTTTTGACAATGACCTCTACAATCCTTCTAAGCCTTGTAAGCTTTGAAATCTTTCAAGTGCGATTCAGAGAACTTCAGAAAACTCGATCCCATCTCTTCCTGCAATAGTTTGGAAAGCATTTGTTTATGCGTTACATTGATTTTTAACATGCTTCATCTGTATGAATAATATAGAAGTAGGTTTTTTTGCGCTGGTAGTGTAAAACAAAATTTGCATTACAATTCAATGTTCTGCCAAGTCAATTTATATTGCCATTACAATTCACTGGCTCATCACTATAGTTTTAGTTACCTTTAGATAGTCTGGACGTTATTACTTTTTCTTATTGCAGAATGATCACATCTTTGTAAATGGGTTTAATGTCCCTTTCAAGACTTTCTAAGGACTTCTCCTCGATACCTCCAGTCAACTCTTTCTTCAAGACTGACTTGTAATGCATGTCTTTTATCATGTTGTATCTGCGTAACATATTGTGGCATGAATGACCTCACCACATCTTGTGGAGTTTAAGAAATGTTCCACGGAGCAGACTATAATAGCTGCAAGTTTCATGTCCTGATATGACTACTTTCTTCTAATATTTGCTTGACTGACTCGCCTAAGGAAATGCTATCTTTTCTGTGGCTAGTTGCTGTTAGTCTTGAATAAGATAGTAGATGTGTCTAATTGCTTTCAATATGTTGTAGAAATTCATAAAGGACATTTCAAGCTTCGAAAGGATGCATAACACATATCACTTGAGCTTTGTTTGATATGATAAACTTCTGTCAAAGTCACTGTGTCTGTCTCTAATCATATGTTGTTTTGAATAGATTGATAATGCTACTGAGGTTAATGAATTTCGGTGTTTTTTCTGTGCATTGATCTAAGGATAGATGCTCTCATCACATTTGTCTCTAACATCTATACTTAGGACATACCGAAATATTATGAAATTCATGCACCATTTGAGTAGGATGAAAGTCTGAACACTTCATGACGACTAGATACATTCCATGACTTGATGAAGTTATATCTCTCTTTTCATCAAATCTTTCAAAATGACGTCCTTTGTTAATTGTCTACAAAAGGTTTTTATGTATCATGTGGGTTACATATTGACTGCTTTGTATGTCTTGAATACATGTGTTGCATGAGCAAATTCAATGGTGCACGTGTTTGAATATGTGATCCTTAGTTGGTTCACTCATTGGTTTGGATTGGATAAGAATCAAGATCATATGGCCTAAATGCTTGTCATGTTATACGCTTCGCATGTGATCGTTAGATGAATGATTTAGGTGCGACCCATAATAATGTTGAACCTTAGGATATCACCTAGAATTTGATTTAGAGACTTCATGACTTTAGTCACCATTTGTGAGCACACGAGATGTCTTGCTTTTGATTGTTTTGATACGTGATGATTGTTTCTTTCATTTGTATGCGTCTAGTCATACGGATTTCTTAGATTAGGTTTATAATAGGATCCTGAACATGAATAAAGTGTGAAGATGGTGGAGGTCGATGTCCATTCCGACCATTGTCATGTACTATTTGTTTTCCTAACATATGTCTCGGGTTCCATGCATTGTATAAAACCCGACGAGTTGCGGGTTTCCTTTCTTTCCCAATTGTTTTCTCTTTTATATTTTTAGAATTGCATGCTTAGGTTTAACTGTTTTTCTTGATTGTTTACTTCATGTCCTGCAATTTTATTTTCATTGTTTGTTTTCCTTTCATTTCTTAGGAATAGAATATAATGAAAGTAATCCACCACGCATGATCATTTAGTATAGAATTGACGATCCTGAAAATATAAAAAGAAATGCACGAACATGTTAGGAAAAACACAACATACTGTTTAGGCACCGAAAGGGCGCTAATAACAATATTAGCGTAAGCCAAGTCCCCGAACCTAGATATCTGGTTACATAGGAATTGAGGGAACACTCCCGACTCGCGATTGGGTTTCTAGCCGACCCCCAAAATGAGACTAGTGGCGACTCCTGTCTATTTTTTAGGTTGTTAAATACCTAAATCGTATATAAAATTCGCTGTCACGCGGTGTATGAGCTTGGGAGAGCTCGTGATCTCGTGGAGGAAACTCTCGTGATTAGAGTACCCCTAAACCCGACCTTTCCCACCTTGGACTTTTCGAGGGGCGGCGAGATCGGGTCGCGATAGACATCCTGAAATTCAAACCCGTTTCGATAAAGTGAAATGGGCATGTCGTCGATGTGCCTATGGTCCTTTTTCTCTGAGCTGATTACTCACGAGTTAACTAACCTATTGGTTGAAGCCATTAAGGGATGTATCTGCAGTAAAATCCCTAAAAGCTACTCAATTGGTTGGATTGGATTTAAATCGCGTATGATCGATTATAACCACGAAATTTAATTAGTCTCGAGAATGGAATATTCAAGCATTTCACAATTCATTTTTAGGACTATCTCATCGTCTGTCAATTTATTGACGAGTCCGAAATTTCAAGAAAGAAATTATCGGAGGAAAAATTGAAGATCGAAAGAAAATTAAAAGGGAAAGAGAAAAGAAAAGAATAAAATAAGACTAATAGTATTAGGTTATTTTATTTCTTTTCTCTCCCTCTCTCTTCTTTTCTCTCTCTCTCTCTCTCTCCTCCTCCTTGTGCGAGAAACCCCCACCGAACTTGCCATTTCCCACTTTGCCTTCTCTCTCTACTTTTTCTTTTTTGATCAATCAAACCCCCCCTTATCTCTTCCTTCTCTCTCTTCTCTCTCCTCTCCCCACCCCACGTGACCGAAACCCCCTCTTTCTTCTTCTCCTTCGTGCGAACCAGAAGCTGAAGAAGAGCAGAAGTTGTAGTCACCGTCGTTGAAGACCAAAGCAGCTTGTTGTCGCAGCCGCTCGCCGCCAGGCCATCATCCGCACCGCCCACGCACACCGTGCGTCCACCGTTTGTCGCCCGTGCGTCGCCTGCGCCTGCCGTCCCTCTCCCGCGTGACTTCCGCCCCTGCCTAGCTCAGTCCGGCACCTCTAGCCACCGCTCGTCGCCGTCCCGACCTCTCCGGCGTCCCCCTCACCCTCCGCCGGCCTCACCTCGCTGTTTTGGCCATCGGACTAGCTCCGGCCAGCCAAGAATAGCAACCCACGAAGTGGGTTTCCAGCACCTTCGGGCCCGCTTTTGGGCCATTTCCGGGCCCCGAACCCGAGCCGCGCGTCACCCCTGTCGGATTGATTCGATTTACGCGCGATTCCAGTGAGTAATCTCACTAATCCCTACTTAGTTTGTTAATTATGCATAGGGGTTGGTTAGGTTTAATTAAATGTAATTATGTGATTATATTAGAATAGATTAGTGATTATTAGTTAATTGTTATGCAAATTAGACAAATTGAATGTATATTTAGCAAGTAGACATGGTCTACCATTTATTGAGGGTAGCTCGGGATTTTTCCAACCCTTTATCAGGCTTCAATTTGACAATTTGGACCAAAGTGGAATTTTTGGTATTTAAATATTTTTTTTCAGAATTAAATTAAATAATTGTTTATTTTTCGAAAATTCAACTGGGATGGCCCGTGACCGGAATTTTATGCTAGTGAGCGTGGTGAAGTCCGTTTATTTAATCGGGCTTTATTTTGAGCTAAATTGAATTTTTAATATTTATTAATTAATTTTTGAAATTAATTAATTAATTATTTATTTATTTTTTGAAAATTAAGATTGAGATGGCCGACGACCGAAATCTCGTGCTGATCGTCGTGGCGCAGTCCATTTATTTAATTGAGCTGCAATTTGTATGGAATTGATTTAATTATGAATTTTTAGGAGTTATTCATATTGAGTTGATTGTTAATTATTTGATTGAGAAATCGTTGGGTATTGGTAATCACCTGAAAGAAAATATGTGGGCTCGGTGAATTGAAATATCACCTGGAGAATGCACTTGAGTTCAGTGGTTGAATATGTCATCTTGGCGAAGAGGTTGCCTGAGAGAATGCACGTGGCTCGGAGACTCGGTTTGTCATCCTGGATAATGCACGTGACTCGGTGACAGAGTTTGGCATCTAAAAGGGCACGTAGCTCGGTGAATTGATGCATCACTTTGGTGAGTTAGCACCTAAGAGAAGGCACGTGGGCTCGGACATCGTAAAAAGGACACGTGGCTCGGTGATCTAATGTGTCACTTTGGCAAACTAGTTCCTTAGAGAATGCACGTGGGTCCAGTATTCGAGAATGGCTTCTAAAAGGGCACGTGGCTCGGTGACTTGATGTACCACCTTGGCAAAGAGGTCGCCTTAGAGAATGCACGTGGGCCCAAGGTTTAAGGCACGTGGCTCGGAGACTTGGGATGTCATCCTGGAGATTGCACGTGGCCTTGCTTTTAGATATCCCACAGTGGGGAATGATTTGTGTGACATGTAATCGACTGGTTCGATTTGTTTGGAGTAAATGGGTGCCTATTGTGAAGTGTACTGACTTGCAAGTGGGATCTGAGGCCACGGTAAGTTCTCTGATCTGTGCGTGTTTAAGCAGCCTATAGTATAACGGTTTACTAATCGGGCCTTAGTGGGGTAGAACTCGCTGAGCCGTAATCTCATCCCTGTTTGAGGAAAACATTTTAGGACCCCGATGAGGAGCTGAGGAGGAGGAATCTGAGAAGGAGAACTCTGAGGTGAAACCTGAGGAGAAGGATTTTTGGAAGAAGAAGATAATACCGAGAGGGATCTTAAGTACGACCTGGATGTACTGAGATTCCATCTTCTTTTGAGAATTCCATTTTGATGTGAACAGTTATGAAGTACTTTGGTTTGTGTTTTGTATAAAAGTTTGGTTATAAGTTTCAATATGAAAAATATGGCCCTGCTTTTCTATCCCATCGATTTACTGTCTGGGGATTTATAACTGCTTCCGCATGTGCTTAATAAATGAAAGGGTCGGCGATACATAGTCCTGGGATATCGCATTATAAAATCAACCAATGGAGAAGGATGTGTGCGTGCCCGAAGATCGGGGGGTGACATCCCCTTTAAGTGGTATCATAGCAAAGTTCAAGATTGGAGTGAGAAGGAGCGTTGACCATGGGATAGTTAGTAGGAAAGACATTTAAATTCATGTTGGTGCATGTCTGTGTTAGCTGAGTGCTAAAATTGTTTGTTGTTTGGATCGCTCTATTTCTAATTCGGTGTTAAATTGGAAACATGTGTTAGTTGAGTAAAGCTACACTATGAGCGATCAGGAGCCGAGAACTCCTACAAAGAGGACCAGTAGGGCCGTTATTCGGGGTAGAGCTCCAACTCGTGTCGGAACCCGAGGCGGACGTGGTCAAGCGCCAGCACAGGCTAGTGCAAGTGGAATGATTCCACCTGTTGTAGATGTCGGGGTAGCAGCCCCTAATGATCCCAGGGTGGATGGGATCTTGCGTGTTCTAGAAGCGATGGGTACTAGAATGGATCAACAGGCCGCTACTGTTGAAGCCGCTGCTCAGGCCGCCGCAACTGCTGCCGCCGCCGCCGTCGGAGTTGCCCCTATTGCCACACCTACAGTCGCACCTGCCGTTGCTCCAGCCGCCGTGAATGTAGAAGGTCCACCGGAGTTAGTGGTCACTGCAAGACCAATCCATAAGCTGGTGGAGCACTTCCTAAGGTTAAATCTGCCATTGTTCACCGGGTCTGGAGATCCCAAAGCTGCTTCTTCATGGATTCAGAAGCTCGAGCAGGCGTTTGCACTGCTGATGTGCAACGAGGCTGAGAAGGTAATGTTAGCAACTTACCAGCTGGAGGGAGTTGCGGACACTTGATGGATGACAACTCTTGAAACAATCTTTCCAGAAGGCGCTGTTCAGGACTGGGACACTTTCCGTGAAGCCTTCAATGATAAGTTTTTCTTTGAGACTGCCAGAGAGGTGAAGATGGCAGAATTTCAACGTCTTCGCAGGGTTCCCTATCTGTTGATGAGTATGAGGCGAAGTTCGCTGAACTTTCGCAATATGCCCCCAAGTTAATTGAGAATCCTGTGAATCGAGTGAGGAGGTTCAAAGATGAATTCAGACAGGATTTGAGAAGCGCCTTAGTCCTTCTGGATCTGAAGACTTATAACGACATATATTGGAGAGCTAAGAAGATTGAGAAAGATCAGAACGATAAAGCTGCCTCATCTAGATCGAGGTTTAGCTCTCATAGAGACAACATCCGCCAAGGAAAGAGGCTGATGTTTGGAAATAGATTCCAAGGCCCGCCCAGCAAGAAGAGTGGATTTAATAGGTTAGGACCTATTAGAAGTGATGCGTGTCGGTTGTGCAAGAGAAGACATGGGACAGCATCGTGCCTAGCTAGGATGGGTGCATGTTTCGAATGTGGCCAACAGGACCACATAGCTAGATATTGTCCAAAGAAGCAAAGAGGACAACCTCAGTTACTACCGTCACCACCGATGAGACAGATAGGAGGGTATGCCCCTCAGAATGCACCGTAAGGAGGACAGCAGAGACCTCCAGTTCAGGGCATCGTGTATGCGATTACCCAAGGTCAGGCAGAAGTTGCGCCTGGCGTGATCACAGGTACGGTCTCGATCAACGACCAACCTGCTTATGCTTTGTTTGATTCGGGAGCAACCCATTCCTTCATTGCCGAACAATATGTTAGGATGCTAGGGCTGAGTCCTGTATTGTTGGAGTCGGCAATTTGCATATCTACACCCTTGAAAGATAAAGTTATTGCTGCTTTGGGATGTTTGGGGTGCAAGTTAGAGATTGGTGAGCGAGTGGGGAAAATTGACTTGTTAGTCCTAGCCATGTATGATTTTGATTTGATAATTGGCATGGACTGGCTCACCAATCAACGAGCTAAAATGGACTGCTATCGCAAGGCGATTCAGTTTGACCCGTTAGGGGGTAAGAGCTTTGAGTTTGTCAGGAATTGATGAGGACCTATGATTTCCTTAATCTTGTCGCCGGAAGCAGCTCGTTCGTTAGACAAGAGTTGCCGTGAGTACTTAGCAACTATCGTGGATACAACAGTTGAATAGCTGAAAATGGAAGATATTTCAGTGGTACAGGAGTTTCCAGATATCTTTCCAAAAGAATTGCCAGGGTTACCGCCAGAAAGAGAGATTGAATTTATAATTAAGCTAGCACCGGGGACAGGACCGATCTCAAAGGCACCTTATCGAATTGCATTATCTGAGTTGAAGGAACTGAAGGTACAGATGCAAGAATTACTGGATAAGGGATTTATTCGTCCTAGTGCATCACCTTGGGGAGCACTAGTTCTATTTGTTAAGAAGAAAGATGGTTTGTTGCGCCTGTGCATCGGCTATCGGCAACTCAATCAGGTAATGATCAAGAACAAGTATACATTGCCGAGAATAGATGACTTGTTTGATCGGTTGCAAGGAGCGTCAATATTCTCAAAGATTGATTTGAGGACAGGATATCATCAGCTGAGAACTAGGAAGAAGAATATTCTTAAGTTGGCATTTCGTACCCGGTATGGTCATTACGAGTTTACAGTGATGTTGTTTGGATTGACGAATGCTCCAGCTGCATTCATGGATATGATGAACAGAGTGTTCAAGGAATATCTGGATCAGTTTGTGATCGTGTTCATTAATGACATCTTGGTCTATTCGAGAAGTGATGAAGAGCATGAGAATCATCTGAGAGTAGTACTCCAAACCTTAAGAACCCATCAACTGTATGCTAAGTTTAGCAAATGCGAGTTTTGGTTAAATTGTGTTGCTTTCTTAGGTCATGTGATTTTCAGAGAAGGAATCTACGTCGACCCGAGCAAGATAGAAGCCGTGATCAAGTTGCCAAGACCGATAACAGTGACAGAGATCAGAAGTTTTCTGGGATTAGCAGGTTATTACAAACGGTTTGTGGAAGGTTTCTCATCGATAGCATCGCCTCTGACAAAGCTCCTGAAGAAAGAAGAGAAATTTGTATGGTTAGATAAGTGCAAGCATAGTTTCCAAGAGCTGAAGGAAAAGCTGACTACCGCACCTGTACTGACGATTCCATTGGTCCTGGAGGATTCGAGATCTATAGTGATGCGTCATTCAGGGGATTGGGTTGCGTGCTGATGCAACATTACAGAGTTGTTGCATACACTTCCCGGCAGTTGAGACCTCATGAATTGAATTATCCGACGCATGACTTGGAACTCGCAGCCATCATATTTGCGTTGAAGATTTGGAGGCACTACTTGTGCGGAGAAAAGTTTCAGATTTTCACAGACCATCAGAGTCTCAAGTATTTGTTCTCTCAGAAGGAGTTGAAAATGAGACAGCACCAATGGATGGAATTGCTTAAGGATTACGATGTGATATTCTATATCACCCAGGAAAGGCGAATAAGGTCGCCGATGCATTGAGTCGGAAGTCTTCAATAGCGCAAATCTTGGTTAAGGAGTGGAACTTAATCGAGAGAGCTAGGGATTCATAATTCAAATTTGAGGTAGGGCACCTTTCAAGTTTTATGGCCACCCTCATAATTGAGCCGAATATCCAGGTCAGAATCAAGCAACTCTAACCGACAGATCCAGATGTACAAAAAATTCTTCAAGAGAATACCGATAAAAGAAAGGCTGATTTTCAAGTTTCTGATGATGGGGTATTGAGGCTCCATGGACGTTTCGTTGTACCTGACGATGTAGAGCTTAGAGAAGAAATTTTATCTGAAGCACATTGTAGCAGTTATAGCATTCATCCTGGAAGCACTAAGATGTATCAGAATCTGTGTCAACACTACTGGTGGTCAGGTATGAAGGCGGACATTGCCAAGTATGTGGCCAAGTGTTTGACTTGTCAGCAAGTAAAAGCCCAGCATTGCAAGCCGGAAGGACTTCTGCAACCTTTCAGATCCCATAATGGAAATGAGAGCATATCACGATGGATTTCGTGACTGGACTACCAAGGAGTCAAAGAGGAAATGATTCAATTTGGGTAATGGTCGACAGGCTGACAAAGTCGGCTCACTTCATTGCAGTTCGAAAGGACCTGAGTCTGGATAGACACACAGACTTATATGTGCATTAGGTGGTTCGTATGCATGGAGTGCCGGTTACGATAACATCCGATAGAGACCCGAGATTTATTGTTGTTTTTCGGAAGAGCTTGCAGAGTGCTTTAGGTACAAAGCTTCAGTATAGTATGGCATCTCATCTTCAGACGGATGGCCAGTCTGAAAGGACAATTCAGACTCTTGAAGACATGCTGAGAGCGTGTGTAATAGACTTCAAAGGAAGTTGGAAAGATCAGTTACACCTGGTAGAATTTGCCTACAACAACAGTTACCAGCAGAGTATCAAGATGGCTTTATTTGAAGCGTTGTATGACAGAGCATGCAGAACTCCAGTATGTTGGGATGAAGTCGGGGAAAGGAAAATCACAGGCCCAGAGTTGGTTCAGTAATCAGTAGATGCCGTGGCAGTGATCAGAGGCAGATTAAAGATAGCGTAGAGCATGCAAAAAAGTTATGCAGATAAGCGTCGAAGGTCTTTGGAATTCTAAGTTGGTGATCACGTTTTTCTGAAAGTGTCACCAATGAGGGAAACTTCACGCTTTGGTAAGAAAGGCAAGCTGAGTCCGAGGTACGTACGTCCGTTTGAGATTCTTGAAAGAATTGGAAACCTAGCGTATCGTCTTGCGTTGCCGCCAAGATTGGCGCAAGTGCATGACGTCTTTCACGTGTTGATGTTAAGGAAGTACGAGCCTGACCCGACCCACGTGCTCAATTTCGAGGAATTGGATGTGGATGGCTGTTTGTCATATGTTGAAAGCCCGGTTCAGATTGTCGATCGTAAAGAGCAAGTTCTGCGTACAAAGACCATTCCGTTGGTCAAAGTGGTCTGGCAACACCACGGCACTGAAAGAGTGACTTGGGAGACTGAAGAGTCAATGAGACAGTTGTACCCCTGCCTTTTTGAGCAAAGTGTGTAATGGTTTAAATTTCGAGAACAAAATTTTTATAAGAGGGGAAGAGTTGTGATATCCTGAAATTCGAACCCGTTTCGATAAAGTGAAATGGGCATGTCGTCAACGTGCCTATGGTCATTTTATTTTGAGCTGATCACTCACGAGTTAACTAACCTATTGGGTGAAGCCGTTAAGGGATGTATCTGTAGTAAAATCCCTAAAAGCTACTCAATTGGTTGGATTGGACTAAAATCGCGTCTGATCGATTCTAACCACGAAATTTAATTGGTCTCGGGAATCGAATATTCGAGCGTGTCACAATTCATTTTTAGGACCGTCTCATCGTCTGTCAATTTATTAACGAGTCCGAAATTTCAAGAAAGAAATTATCGGAGGAAAAATTGAAGACCGAAAGAAAATTAAAAGGGAAAGAGAAAAGAAAAGAATAAAATAAGACTAATAGTATTAGGTTATTTTATTTCTTTTCTCTCCCTCTCTCTTCTTTTCTCTCTCTCTCTCTCCTCTCCCCTCCTCCTCGTGCGAGAAACCCCCCCACCGAACTTGCCGTTTCCCACTTTGCCTTCTCTCTCTCTTCTGTTTCTTTTTTGACTAGTCAAACCCCCCTTATCTCTTCCTTCTCTCTCTTCTCTCTCTTCTCCCCACCCCACGTGACCGAACCCCCCTCTTTCTTCTTCTCCTTCGTGCGAACCGGAAGCTGAAGAAGAGCAAAAGCAGCAGCCACCGTCGTTGAAGACCAAAGCAGCTCGCCGTCGCCGCAAGGCCATCGTCTGCACCGCCCGCGCACGCCGTGCGTCCATCGTTCGCCGCCTGCGCCTGCCGTCCCTCTCCCGTGCGACTTCTGCCCCTGCCCAGCTCGGTCCGGCGCCTCCAGCTGCCACTCACCGCCGTCCCAACCTCCCCGGCGTCCCCCTCACCCTTTGCCAGCCCCGCCTCGCTGTTTTGGCCATCGGACTAGCTCCGACCAGCCAAGAACAGCAACCCACGAAGTGGGTTTCCAGCACCTTTGGGCCCGCTTTTGGGCCATTTCCGGGCCCCGAACTCGAGCGGTGCTTTGGGAAGTATTGTTCATCGCGTCGCCTCCGTCGGATTGATCTGATTTGCGCGCGATTCCGGTGAGTAATCTCACTAATCCCTGCTTAGTTTGTTAATTATGCTTAGGGGTTGGTTAAGTTTAATTAAATGCAATTAGGTGGTTAGATTAGAATAGATTAGTGATTATTAGTTAATTGTTATGCAAATTAGACAAATTGAATGTGTATTTAGCAAGTAGACATGGTCTACTATTTATTGAGGGTAGCTCGGGATTTTTCCGACCCTTTATCGGGCTTCAATTTGACAATTCGGACCTAAGTGGAATTTTTGGTATTTAAATATTATTTTTCAGAATTAAATTAAATAATTGTTTATTTTTAGAAAATTCAATTGGGATGGCCCGTGACCAGAATTTTATGCTGGTGAGCATGGTGAAGTCCATTTATTTAATCGGGCTTTATTTTGAGCTAAACTTAATTTTTAATATTTATTAATTAATTTTCGAAATTAATTAATTAATTATTTATTTTTCGGAAATTAAGACTGAGATGGTCGACAACCGAAATCTCGTGCTGATCGTCATGGCGCAGTCCGTTTATTTAATTGAGCTACAATTTGTATGGAATTGATTTAATTATGAATTTTTAGGAGTTATTCATATTGAGTTGATTGTTAATTATTTGATTGAGAAATCGTTGGGTATTGGTAATCACCTGAAAGAAAATACGTGGGCTCAGTGAATTGAAATATCACCTGGAGAATGCACGTGAGTTCAGTGGTTGAATATGTCATCTTGGCGAAGAGGTCGCCTGAGAGAATGCACGTGGCTCGGAGACTCGGTTTGTCATCCTGGATAATGCACGTGGCTTGGTGACAGAGTTTGGCATCTAAGAGGGCACGTAGCTCGGTGAATTGATGCATCACTTTGGTGAGTTAGCACCTAAGAGAAGGCACGTGGGCTCGGACATCGTAAAAAGGACACGTGGCTCAGTGATCTGATGCGTCACTTTGGTAAACTAGTGCCTTAGAGAATGCACGTGGGTCCAGTATTCGAGAATGGCATCTAAAAGGGCACGTGGCTCGGTGACTTGATGTACCACCTTGGCCAAGAGGTCACCTTAGAGAATGCACGTGGGCCCAAGGTTTAAGGCACGTGGCTCGGAGACTTGGCATGTCGTCCTGGAGATTGCACATGGCCTTGCTTTTAGATATCCCACAGTGGGGAATGATTTGTGTGACATGTAATCGACTGGTTCGATTTGTTTGGAGTAAATGGGTGCCTATTGTGAATTGTACTGACTTGCAGGTGGGATTTGAGGCCAAGGTAAGTCCTCTGATCTGTGCGTGTTTAGGCAGCCTATAGTATAATGGTTTACTAATCGGGCCTTAGTGGGGTAGAACTCGCTGAGACGTAGTCTCATCTCGGTTTGGGGAAAACATTTTAGGACCCTGATGGGGAGCTGAGAAGGAGGAATCTGAGAAGGAGAACTCTGAAGTGAAACCTGAGGAGAAGGATTTTTGGAAGAAGAAGATAATACCGAGAGGGATCTTAAGTACGACCTAGATGTACTGAGATTCCATCTTCTTTTGAGAATTCCATTTTGATGTGAATAGTTATGAAGTACTTTGGTTTGTGTTTTGTATAAAAGTTTGGTTATAAGTTTCAATATGAAAAATATGGCCCTGCTTTTCTATCCCATCGATTTACTGTCTGGGGATTTATAACTGCTTCCGCGTGTGCTTAATAAATAAAAGGGTCGGCGATACATAGTCCTGGGATATCGTATTATAAAATCGACCAATGGAGAAGGATGTGTGCGTGCCCAAGGATCGGGGCGTGACAATCCTATTGCAAGCAGCAAAGCTAGTCCAAGTTGTTTTATTAAGAAACCTGTCACGAAGGATTTCTTCATCAAGTTCATTGTGAATATATGACATTGCAGAGCAAATCTCAGACCCTCTCTAAGAGCGCACAATTTCACAATCAAGGTTGCCATGGTTCCCCAAAACCTGTAAAAGCCCGAAACCCAACAGCTGAGGAGATCACGCAGGATGTCCCCCACCTCACACTAGACCGAGGTTCTGAACAACTGATATGTCCGTGTTCAAAAGTTGAGTTCACTATTGTCTATGGCCTTATCAATCATTTCATTTAGATTCCATAAGATACCAAATCTCTCTTTCCGGTTGTCTATATTAGAATAAGTTATTAGATGGAGATAGACTATGTGTACATAAGCCTCATATGAACTATGTAGAAAGGCAATACCAGATCATATTTTAGCACATCAAATGTTTGCTATGTATAAGTGATATAGAGACAGGAGTAAGCAAACTGGGATATAATTAGGCGATCGTTGCTATCCATCAAGAAAAAAGGTGAGAAGAAAAAACAAAGAAAGAAAGGAGAAGGTTCAACTCACCTTATAATGCTCGCAAGACTGGATGGAGACATCGAATTGTAGCCTCAGCTAATTTCCAGCAGTCGAAGATATCTATGTTGCTATCCTTAGGAAATTATGTTCGTGATACATCGATCTACACTTTTACTTATCCGGAGCGATGAATGGTTAACTGATTCAAAAACTCTAGCTCGTCAAGGTCCTCGACAACCTGCAGCTCATCGCAATCACGAATGTATAAACACTTGAGCTCCTTTAAGTTTGATAAACCACGAACACTTTCCGCCTAACAATAATCCTAGACGTCCGACCCTTCCCCTCTTCCAATGTACCCAGTACTTGAATTTGAGTATCTTCGGGCAACCCCTAAGCAGAAACTTTTTAAGCTTATTTAGTACTCACGACAGAAAAATTAGAGTACCTCCACAAATAATCGACTCATTTGCAGACTCCACCCGTATAAGCTGACCATTCCCAAGGACTCACACCTTATGCTAGAAAATGCTTCCAATGAGTCATGCAGCCCGGCAAATTGGATCTCAACTAGCTCTTAGCAATATTCTACTCGGACCGGTTTTGAGCTTCCTCATTTTTGATAGCATGAATATCTCCAGGGATTGACAGCTTTTCAGAACCAACTCTGTTAAATTTGAAGTTGAAGGCTGTTGAGTATTTTCTTGCACTTGAGACCGTGGGAGCTCTAAGCTTCACAAATTTTCTAATTTGGATGAGAGTGACACAGTTGAATTGAAGTTGTCAAGGCTTAAATTTAACAGAGGTGGAGGAAGTTGCACAAGTTTTCGCAGGTCCAACCTTGACAAATGAAGATTCTTTAACCAAGGAAGCCTACTCAGTAGGAGCAGGGACATTGAAAAGATTCAAGCTCAGCTCATTCAGTCTGGATAAACTCCCAATCCACCCTACTAACGGGCGAATTTTGCTTCCTTCTCTCCAATTAGAACCATTAGATAGGTTGAACTGAACCAAGCTAGTCAAATTCGAGAGAATTAAGACTACTTGCAACGTTATAGACAGTTCCTGAATCTTATTGCATGCTTTTAACTCAGGCGTTTGCAGGTAAGGAAGCATACTGTCTGTCGCTGGAACTTCACTGATGCAAGGGCACGACAAGCATAGGATTCTCAAAAAAGAGCAAACTTTTGATTCCGGAGAAGTTGACCTTTCAAATTTTGAGTCATGACCTCGAGCATTTCCATTGCACTAGGCAACTGTCATGCATCGTTTGAAGATGAATTTGATTCAAAATACTCAGCCGAAAACTACATCTTATGTAACGATTTCAATTTCCATATGGAATCTTGTAGTTTCTTTACTCAACAGCACCACCCTAAAGTCAAGCACTGAAGATTCACAAGGTCTTTGATTTCTTTGGGTGAATCTTCAAGATGATGGCAACCATTGATATTAAAGTTGGTCAGATACTTTGATTCCCAATAGAGCTGTCTATTTTTCTCAAATTGGGACAATGTTGGAAAATAAGCCTCTCTAAATTTGAGCATCCAAAGGAGTCGTAGGTTCCGATTAAGTGAGAACAATGTAAAAGAAAAAGAACTTTCCCTTTTACTGCCATTTGTAAAAAATGAACGCCACTATTCATCGGATGAGTGATCACAAATTAGTTATATAGAATAGAGAAAAGCATGACACGCCTTGATTAAGCATCATAGTTTTGAATCATCTATGAAGCTATTGTCTGAAAATTGAAGAAAGACCACATTATTTTACGTGCATATTGGTTCCAAAGCCCGAGCTTAAAAGGATAGACAAATTATAAGAAAGGAATGCATTCTAGGCGAAAAAGACGGGCCACAAGTACAGTACGGACAAGAGGGCCTTCATTGGTGCCCATAAACTCAGCAAAGGTGTCCACATCAAATTATAAGAAAGGAATGCATTCTAGGCGAAAAAGACGGGCCACAAGTACAGTACGGACAAGAGGGCCTTCATTGGTGCCCATAAACTCAGCAAAGGTGTCCACATCCATCCCATGATTTTTCTTCATCAATTGAACCAACTTGACGGCCAAAAGTGTGCTAAAAAACGGCCCTCTAATTTTCCGGGTCCAAAAACGCCCAATTTTGGAATTTCGTTGAAAACTCAGGTTTGCAGAAAAATCTTCGGAGTACAAATCGACATTTCTAAAATAAATTATGACATGACAGAAATTTAATTGGGTTCAATTTTGCGATTAATTTCAACCGAGCGTGATTTTAGCGTAACCTAACCTATCAGGTAGCTTTTAAAATTTTTTTAACGCATTTGACCTGTGGTCAATTATTTTCGAGCTACATTGTACATCTTCAACTTATTGGTGACTCTCGGTTGTCGTGAAAATCTTGAAGTTTCAAATACGGGCACATGGTACAGAAATGACAGAAAAATCAATTTAGTGCCTTTCAACTAGAATTTTGCAATTAGGTGTGATTCACTTTAATCACGTGCCTCTATCGAACCGACCTATCTCCGACCTCTGGTCAATTTTGATAGTACCGTATTGACCCTTGCAGATTAACACGGTCAAGCAGTCAATTTCTAATCGAAATCTCAAGTCTATTGCATTAAAATTCCTTAACGGCTTCACCAGATAGACTAGTTATCTCGTGAGTGATTAGCTCAGAGAAAAGAACTATAGGCGCGTCAATGAAAAGCTTAACTCATTTAATCGAAAAAAGAATAAAAAAATTCGAGCTATCACAAGACAGCTAGGATACTCTCAAGTAATTGGCAGCATTATGTATATTATGAATTTCACTAGACCTGATATTGCATACTCAGTAAGCAAATTGAGTAGATATACCAATAACCCAGGTCATGAGCACTGGAATACTCTGATGAGAGTATTATGATATTTGAAAAGGAAAAAAAGATTATGCTCTACATATGGGAAATTTCCAGCTGTTTTGGAAGGTTATTATGATGCCAACTGGATTTCAGATTCTGATGAATCGAAATTGACTAGCGGATATGTGTTCACGCGAGGAGGTGCCACAGTGTCATGGAAATCCTCTAAACAAACTCTAATAACGTGCTCTATGATGGAATTAGAGTTTGTTGCTTTGGATTAAGCTGCTGAAGAAGCAGAATGGCTTCAACATTTTTTAGAAGATGTTCTAGTGTTGCCAAAACCTATACCTGCAATTTGCATACACTGTGACAATCAAGCTGCAATTGCAAGGGCGCATAATGTGATTTATAACGGTAAGTCTACACATATTCGTCGTAGACACAATCTCAAATGGAATCATTTCTTTAGACTTTGTAAAGTCAAAGGAAAATATTGCGGATTCACTAACAAAAGGTTTGTCAAGAGAGCAGATAAACTGCGCATTGAGAGGAATGGGTTTAAGAGCCTTAACCCAATGAAGAGATTCTAGGGTGGAAACCTAGCCTATGCGATTGGAGATCCCATGGTCTAGGTTCAATAGGACAACGCAAATTCTGGAAACTCTAGTGTAAGCACTGTCTCCCATTCCTATGATGCTATAGTGCTTTCCTACAGCGTTATTAAGGATACGCTATGCTTTTAATGATTCCTATAACTTGGAATGTAACATCCAAGTAAGATATGGTATGATATCTTTAATAAGAATGCACCTATATGCGTGGAGCTGGTCGACTCTATGAATCCCGAGAGGTTCAGGGTCGAAAGAACGAACACAATCAAGAACTAATCTTGAATTGGAAATACTCTATGTGAGGTTTATTGTCTAGGCTTACACAAATAATTGGCGATTCAAGGCTTAGTCCATTGACTAATTAAGTAAGTCCGATAGGCTTTCACTAAAGAAGGTTCAAAGTGAAAGTTACTTATCTTGATGTGGTGTATTTCAACAGGCATGTTCAAATTCCTTCGAGTAAAAAATGTTTTGTTGATTGTTATAATTATGGTTAATTGATCAACAAAAGCCAATAAATTAAGATACGTCTTTTTTATTCATGTATCTCTTGAATTCATGAATTTTCTAAAATTTTTTGTTTAGGTATCTATTGAATTCATGAATTTTCTATATTCATGTATCTTTTAGTTCATGTATTTATTGAGTTCATGAATCTCTTGAATTTACGTGACTTTAGATTCATGAATCTCTTAGATTCACATATCTCTTTATTCATGAATTTCGTGCATACATGCGTTTATTTAATTCATGTATCTCTTCTGTACATGAACTAAAAAGCTCTATAAATAGATAGGAGCATAGTGCTTCATTACGGTATTTTGCTTTCTTGACTCGATTCCAAAAGAGCTTTGATATACTTTTCTACTCTGCCGAGTTTTCTTGGTGTGTTGGTTCAATTGAACGGTTCGATTGAGTCATGTTTGCATAGTGTTAATCAAAACAAGTTCGAGGTGTTGTATCTTGGGAGACATAGTTCGTGAATCTGCGGAGCACCATTATTAGAAACTAATCATCTTAAGGAGATTCGGATATCCATACCTCACCTCTATTACATTGATATTCTGATTACAACAAACAGTTTGTTTTCTTTGGATTATATCCAATAGTTGGGACCCAACGCCAGAGCTCAAAAGCAAATACTAATTAACGAAACAAATGCCTTTGTAGGCAAAACAATAGGTTACAAATACATTACAGACAAGGTGGCCTTTATTTCCGGCCAACAGTGATAGCTATCTGAGTGCTT